>CP035525.1:4200000-4519479 GCA_008274985.1 Aspergillus sojae | reverse complement strand
CCTAATGGTTGACCCTAATGTTGACCCTAATGTTGACCCTAATGTTGACCCTAATGTTGACCCTAATGTTGACCCTAATGTTGACCCTAATGTTGACCCTAATGTTGACCCTAATGTTGACCCTAATGTTGACCCTAATGTTGACCCTAATGTTGACCCTAATGTTGACCCTAAAGAATTAGCTGATTATTTGTAGACAGGAAAGTCCTTTAGTAGGCGCAATAGGCCGCAGATTATTCACATTCTACCACAGCAAGGGTATGGTCTATAGGAGTATCTATCTCGATCGGTACTTAATGTAAAGGTCAACGAATAGATTGAGCCGGATCTTACGTGTATCAAACCGTGAATGAATCAAGCAAGGGAACGGTAGACTACACGAGGTATAGAGGTTCGGCTAGACGAATGTCACAAGAATATATCAGAACCTTCCCAGACGGACACTCTTAACTGATTTGGCCGAAGTAGAAAGGATGATCCCTGTAAACTTGAGTCCGTTAGTCCAGCCATTCTCAGTGAAAGTATAGGTGGAGCCGTATGGTGCTGCTATTAAACCGTCCCCCATGGATTCGACCTACTATTGGCCATTGGGTTCCTGCGCACTGTCCAAAATTGATCCACAAATAACCAACAGATCGACCAAGTACAAATGGAGAGGCACAATGTAATCTCATGCAACCCGTCCATTTTGGCCAACCCCGCATTTTTTGCCAGTATGACCCAATTTACTACGGAAATTAGTATATATCCATGCATGACGATGCCTTTTCAGAAGGATAAATATCTCTTTGGTCTGCCTATAAATTGGAAAAGAGTTCTTCATATCTAGCACGCCTGTTTGAAAGCCCAGATCTCTTTCTCAATACGATCCCTACACGCAAAATGTCGGAGGTTAATACCCTATTACTCCTGCGGTTTTCAAATCAATTAATACTAATCAGCAATTCAAACAGAGAGTTCGAGTTCGAGTTATTTATGAGACCGCTGAGGCCTTCTTTGAACATGGGAGAACAGTAGAAGAGTAGGTTAGAATGTTCCCCCAGAAATGATTTTGACTAATCCAAGTAGGATTATCGAGAAGGACACAGGCCATCCCGTCATTCAGACAAAGAGTCTGCCCCCATTTATTGTACCACAGTACGTGTTCTACCCACATAAACTAGCCATCTGATCTTGAGTGTTAATTCGGCTTCTCAGGGAGCTTACACAAGACGCTATTGGGAAGTTGAAAGCCACGAACGGAATTAAGGTTGAAGATATGCCCGACGATGAATGAAAATATTGTTTAAAAACTGCATCTGGATCACGTTTGGATTGGTTGGCTCCGGCCAATTGGAGTGCGCAATCAAAAAGCTCTTGCGTCACATGAACAGTTCATAGAGACCTCGCCATATTGCGCCTTTGGGTACCCAAGGGTTACCTGTAAACCCGCCAAGAACCCAGAGCTCCGTATTTCACAGTAATATCTATGAAAATCCAGGTATTAATATATGCAAATGTGTTTTATGTGTATAGATTACCGTTATTTACTTTTCTTGGTGGGGTTTGGGTCAAGGTCAAAACCCAACCCGCGATTTGGGTCTTAACCACCCTCGTCGTCTTAAAAGTCCACCTCTTAAGTTAATGATCAGACCGTAACACACCCTTTCATACTGATAAATCTTTGGGTTCTCTTTTAGAAGATGAGGAACCTATTTGTTTCACATATGTTACAGTAGAAATCCTGTAAGAGAGGGTTTTGTTCTTTTGCTTTCTACCGAGTGTACTTTTTTGTCTAATCTTCCCGGGCAAGAGCTCGTTTAATGCTGGACGCGGATGGCAATATATTGAATTCGTCCTATAGAAAGACAGCCATTTTATCGATATATAGGCCTGGTTTCTCAAGGAGGCGATCACAGAGTGTATCAAGTATTGGACGAGTGATGCTGGGCCGCCAGCCAGTCCGAACTGGGGGAGATCGGGCGGTGCCAAACAACCGCATATTCTTACGAATATTTGTGATCGAACGCTCACTACATTTTGCAATCTTGGCCATTTGCGATGTGGTCAGCCTTTGCTTGCTGAAAATCATATGGGTAATAAGTTCACGCTGCCAGGGCTCAATGTTTCGTGCCATTTGTGGTGGACGGCAGGTTAATGGTGCCTGAGTTGAGAGACATTAGAGGAGGTGGGACATGGTACCGTCATTATACGTTACATTACAACCACGACGGACACATGCTTGTTTCAGTATAGTACTGCTTATGACTATTACAAAGCTATAATACGGGACTAACTTTATACAAACTAGCGGATCTTGGCGCTTAGGGTTTGAAAGGAAACGTGTATACGTTGGATATGGAAGGCGATTTCGGACGGCTCTGTATACTCAAAGGATCTATGTATAGGCTTGAAGGAGATACAGCAGAGGCATATTAGAACCTGTGTAGATAGATTAGTTGTAGTTGCCCTTTCGGCTGAGCCGCTGTGCGCTAATGAATTGTGTGTGTGTGTGTGTGTGGGCCTGACCAGGGCATTCGGAATTGTTGCTTTAGAATTATTTGACCTTTTGGCCTTGTGGAATATTGAGCCCTGGCAATATCTCTTACACTAAACTTATCATGTTCTGCTTACTTCAGTGGCTGATAATAGGTATATACTCTTCTTTATAGAAGGCTGAATAGAATAAAAGCAAAGAAACAGTATAATAGAAATACTTATTAATAGAAAGATACCAAAAGGATAAGAGATGTATAGCTTCCCACCATTACATTTAGAAAGAGTACTAGAGGAAATATAGTAGATATATATAAAACTAGATTAAAGAGTATCTCAAGTTCTAGTAGGAGCCATATTTTAATTTATAATTAAAGTGTACTACCTTTAGTTCCTTTTATTAGTAAAGCCCATTTATTATCTGATCAGAGTGCAGCTCAAAGTTTCTTAGTATCAGATTATTTAGATATAGTGTGAGAAGATTAAGAAGAATTCTCAATTCTTATCTTTATAATGTTCTTAGAAACTTTATAGACTATATTATACTAGAGTAGTGTTAGAAGCAGTGCTAGTCTATACATAGTTTAAAGAGTCAGTGCTGATTATATAAGTTATAATAGAAAATAAATAAAAATTGCTCTATGAGTATTCACTGATTAAGTTAAAGTAATTCCAAAGTGATTAAAGCTGTTGATATATACTAACTGAGTAATTTAGAAGTGATCTGAATTAAACTTAAAACGGACCTGAAGTGCACACAGTGTACTTATATACTATTCTTACAAAGTGGCAGTATATATAGTAAAAGAGCTATTAGAGTAATTAGATAAAACTAACAGAAAGATAGTTTATATATATACTACTATAATATTTCTAGTAATCTACTGTCAAGAAGAGATATACTTAGAATTTATTATTAACTATAAAGAAAATAATCTATAAAAAGTCTAATTATATAAATACTAACAAGAAATTTCTTATATACAAAGTCTAGATATAATCTCTGTCTACTATTTAAAGATATTTTATATAGTCTAAAAAGTATATAGAGAGTTGTACAGTTTCTTAGTTTCTATCTATTTTCTAAAGTTACAGCTACAATAGACTACTCTTTATCTTTAAAAGTTCTTATATAGAGACAGTGTATATAAAGAAATATAAAGTAAAATTCAAAGATTAGAATTACAATGAAATCTTAGTTTTAACACTTTAGAATATTAGATAGATAAGTAACAATTCACTGAATAATATACTTAAGATAAGCTATATTGTCTATTTACTAATAAGTTCAAGTAGTTATAACTATAATTTACTATCTGTGATATAGTGTCTAGATTATATATAGTTAAAGACAGTTATAATATAGTTGATCTAGATTCTTTTCTATTTTAAATATCTAAACTTTAATCTTTTAGTTATATACTATAGTAAATCTAAAGAGAATTCTTTATTCTCTTTAAAAGGTGATTTATAATTTAGCTTTATAGTAAATTTTGTTATTTTTTTAAATCTATCAAGAGATTATTCTTTTCTGGTAGAAAGTGAAAATATTTACTTGTTAAAGATAAAAACAGTCTATTAAAACTAAGTATTTTAAAAATATAACTCTGGCACTTATAGTTGTTATTAAATAAATATCTTATAAGATATAAAGAATAATAGTTACTCTCTTTATAAAAGATATAAGAGTAGACAATCTTAGAGAAAAATATCTGCTGTATAAGATAGCTCTGAATTAAAATTATTTCAATATTATATAAATTTATTAAATTATCTAAATTTATAATTGTTCTTAGATAAGCTTTATTATAAATTTTATATAATAATTAAACAGATATAAGACTTAAAATAACTCTCTATCTAAACTTTTTAATAGACTGTGATACTATATTATTAAGACTACTACTTCTATTTTAAAAATTGCTGTTATTTAAATTATTACTGAGAATACTACTCAGTACTTTAGCTTAATTTTTTCTTTTTTTAGTATAGTTCTTTGATAGATTTCTACTTGCTTATTTAACTTTTAACAATATATTATAAAGTATAGATATAATAATAGAGATAAAATATAGTATAGAAATATTAGTTTATAATATTTCTTTATCTAACTTTAAGAGTAAATGTGTCTTACACTGTAATAATATAAATAAAACAATATATAAAGATTTAATATTATACTTAAGTTAATAAAATTATAAGAAAAATCTAACACTGTTTAATACTTTATTGCGATTATTAGAATTGTTCTTAGTATATTTAGACTATACTAAGCTAGAATTGTATTCTATAAATACTATAGTAGAAGAATTGTATACTGTATAAGTCTTAACACTTAAAATAAAAAGCTGTGATACTTTTAATCTAATAGTTTAAGTAGTTGCTGTTAGTAGAGTAGTATTTAATAATATAGATTAGAAGTAATAACTATTATTACTTATAAGTACAATATTCTTAACTGTAGATATAGAAATATCTTTTAATTTATTACAGAAAACAGTCAAAATCTAATTCTATTTATTGTTTATAGTGAAATCTGCACTAATATAATAAGATATATAAGTGTAAATAGACTTAAATAACAAGAAATATTAACTTAGATTGAAATGAGATTTCTTTAACTTATTATAATTATAATCTAGTATAGTAAATACTGATACAGTCTCTAGAATTAAATAGTTAAATTTAAAAATATCTAATAATATTATATTCTTTGTATTTTAAATAGAACACTTATAAAAGAGATATAAGATATTATTATAAATTTTATTATTTAAAGTATTCTTTTCTAATATATATGTGTCAGCTGCCCTAATCCTAAAATGGAATAGTCTTAGGGCTAGCTAGGATGAATAGAAAAGCTGAATAGAATGAATGAATTGAATGACTAGATCACATAAGAAGGCTAGGGTTGACTGAGTAGTAACCCTAGGTCAGGCAGTCAACTAGGGCTTAGGCAGTCTAAGCCCTAGGTCAGGAAGACAGGCAGGCAACTAGGGCTAAGGAAGTCAAAGCCCTAGATCAGATATAAATAGAAGAGATCAAAAGAATGAATCAATATCTGGCAGTCAGATAGTTGGATGATGATCTGCTTGAAAAATTGATTTAATTTAGGGGGTTTAGTGGCTTTTTATGTTGAATTAGGCTCGCTTAAAATTACTAAATTAGGAAATCGCCTAATATTTCCTAGTTTAGTGGTCGCCTAATGTTTCCTAATTAGGAGGTAATCGCCTAAAGTTCCCTGGTTAGAATTTTTCGCTTAATATCTCCTAGATAGGTAATAGTCTAGAATCTTTCTAGAGTACTACCTAAAAGGGGAATATTCTAGAATAATTCTAGAATATTCAAGAAAATTTCCTAAATAGGAAATATCTTTCTGACAATAAGTTAATAAGATACTTATTATTTTTAAGAATCTATAACACTTAATATAAGTCTTTAATATTGTAAAATATAAGATAAGAGATAACTACTTAATCTACTATTATATAATAGAGACTGTTAAGTAAACTTAAAGAAGTTCTATTAATTAGATAATAAAAAAAAAATTTTAATAGAATAAGTAAAGAGAGTAAGAATAGTATAGTAGTAGAATATAGTATTATTTTGACAGTGTATTATCTTGAGATAGAGATCTAACTAAGTTAAGAGAGTAAGAGAAAAAATCTGAAGATAGATATAGATATTAAGCAATGTATCAGCAGTTTATATAGAGATTAATAGAGTAATTATTAAAAGCAGTATCTATTTTAAAAAAAAATGTAAAATATTTAAATCTAATCTAATAAATCTATATTTAAATAAAAGATAACATAGACAGACACTAAACTCAAAGAGAGCTGTTGCTATTTCTAATGGTGCTGGCACAAATGCTGATTGTACTAAAATAAAAAATTAATATTATTATTTAAAATAATTATATAAATAGCTAAGATATTAAAAATAATTATATAGATTAGCTCTATAAATAATAGATTTAGTAATCTTAAACTATTTATATTTATTATTTTTAAAAATAAAATTATTTATAAAATATAAAGTTATATTATAAATATAAAGAATTACTTTACTATAAATATATTATTTTAATAAAGTAATAAAAATAAAGTTTTATATGTTATTAACTATTTTAGTAATAAAATTAAATAGATATAATATTTAAAAAGAAAAAGTTTTAAAAAATTAGATTAAAAAAAGATAAAAGACTTCTCTTTATATATTTATTAATTTAAAAATAGAATAATAGAAATATATATAAATAGTATACTTAAAGCTTAAAAGTATAGTAAACTTTTTTAAATAATCTCTTTATAGCTTGTGTAAATCTAAATATTTAATTAAAAAGTTTAAAAAGAGATTACTTATATAATCTGTTAATTATAAATTTTAAAAAAATATATATAATATAGTAATTAAATATTAATTAATTCTTTATTATAAAAGTAATTAATATAATAGAGAAGAAAATAACTAAAAGTATATTAATAAAGAAATTAGACTTTTAAAAAATTTAATAAAAATAAAAGATATTTTTATAGTAGTTACTTTTTAATTAAACAATTATTATTTAAAATCTATTAATAAAATAATAATATATAAATAATTTATAAATATAAAAAAAATTAATAAAAAGAAATACTATTTTAAATATAATAAAAAGAATTATAAAATTATAAACTATTTTAAAACTATTAATAGTATATTAAAAAAAGATATCTTTTATAAATAATAGAAACTATAGTCTCTAACCTAGAAGGGGGATTGATACACAGATCAGTATCTTGCAAGTGGGGCTTCCCATCTATACTAAATTAATTAGAGTTTTCTATTCAGTAACAAAGATATCTTCATAACGCGTCTGTAGATCTTAATTATTTCTACTAAGTGAAATTATATAAAATTTCTTTAGATAAGAATATAGAACTTGAATTAGTTCTGACTTACTCTAGAGTCAAAAACTTAATAATTTGTAATATTAATATTCAGTTGAAGTCAACTAGTTCATGGTGTGATAGATTTAATTAAAATGACTGTGAATCAACAGAATTTCTTAATTATCCAGAGTCTAGACTGTTATATTAAATATATATTTATACAGCATTGATCTATTATATATTATTGTGCTTAGAGATAAGTTAATTATTACAGTAGATTTAATCTATCCATTTCAGTGCTTTTTATTATAATTTATCCCATTTTACAACTATCCAGTTGACTTCCCCAACCATAGAGTATTCCATCTTCCAGAAGCTCAACGGGCTGTCCGTGATTATTTGTAAGATATGTCAACATGGGATGTGGCCCCACGAGATCGTCCGCCATTTGTCTATAGAATGAATTCATGATACAAAGACCAATCACCACAACATCTAATTTATATATTCTCTACTGTATTAAAAAGAGTATTTCTCTATAAGCTGAGTGATAGTTCTTATATATTTTTAAGAATTTTTATTAGATTTCTATTAAAATTTAAAATTATTGATACTGAACAGATAGTAATAATATAAAAATTAAATTAAATTAGTAAATATATAGAGCTAATTTAATTTAATTTTTATACTATTATTATTTAGTATATTAATCACTCTCTTTCTATCTATAATTTTTTAATAATTAAATAATTAACTATTAAATTATATAGTATTTTTAATAACAGTCTTTTAAGTATTCTATATAGATAGTACTTAGTAATTCTAATTTTAATACTTTATAAAAGTGTCAGTACAATTCTAAATTATTATTCTATTAGCTCTAGCTATCTACTATATAACTTAGCTATATATTTTTTATAGAGATTATATAATACTAACTAAAGTAGTGACTTTTAAAAGTATAACTGTTATATTTAGAGCTTTATTGTTAAGTCCTAGATTAATTAATAAATTATATTCTAAGAATTACTAATCTAAAGTTATTCTTTAACTTCTATTATTGTTAAATTGTAACTATAAGACTATTATTATTATAGAAATATAGTTAATATAAGACTACTATTAATATTAGATTTAAATTTAAAAAGTTAAATCTATTAAATATATATATTTAATAGTTAAAAGAGTATAAATAAGTTAAAACTAATCTTTACTATTAAAGATAACTCTATAGTAATAATATAAAATTAATTATAAAGAACTAAACTAAGTATATAAATAGATATTCTTATATATTTTTTTTTATTATATTACTATTATAATTTTTTATATTAGTAATATACCATATCTTGTTAATACTATAAGCTTATTATATCACTGCTATAAGCTTATTATATTACTGCTATAATATATATAACTTTATTATAATTATTAATATTAGTATTTATAGCTCTTTTTAAATAACTATTGAATAAATAATTTATTAAGTATCTTTTACTTAAAGATTAGCTATTATTATTCTATTATTATTCTATTTTATATATTTATTTTTAATAAGATATACTAGATAAAAATCTATAATATTAATAGATTATATATAAAAGCTCTTTTAATATACTACTGTAATAGTAATCTAGTAGATAAGATTTAATAATAGTAAAGTTCTATCTATATAGATATAAGCAATAGTAGTAATCTATTCTTGATTTTTATTTTAAAGTCTTTATTAAAGACTATCTACTTTAAACTAACAATTAGAGAAAATTCTTTTAGCTTTTTAAAATATTTTAATAAAATAATATTTTTTATTTATATTATAGATATTTACTAGCTATATATTATATTTCTTAATTTTTCTAATTAATAGCTTAAAATATAATATATATTTATATATAGAATTAGCTCTTTTTTATATAGAATTTATATTAGTTATATAGTTATAGACTAGTTTATTTTAATATTTCTTTAGAAAATAGTCTACTTAGTTTTTTTTAAAATACTTTTTAATAATTTCAGCTATAAAATTTTATAATATAAAAAAAAATATATATAGATTTTATTTAAAGAGTTTATTAGTCTTTTTAATAAATAGATTAATTTACTAATTATTAAGTAATTGTTACTTTTATTATTAATTAGCTCTAGTACTCTAAATATTTTAATAGAGCTATTTAGTTTATATTATACTTTTTTATATAGAAAATATAGTTTATCTATTTATTTAATTTTAAGAATTCTAGCTCTACTAATACTATTTTTATTAAAATTAAATTAAGTAAGTTATATTAATTTAAAATCTATATCTAAAAGTTAGTGTATATTAAAATCAATTATTAGATATATTTTAATTGTTAAAGAATAAATTATGATAGTATTTAAAGAAAAAATAATATATAGTAATAAAAATTCTTAATTAAAAAATTTTAATTACTATCTATTTCTAAAGCTGTTAACTTTAAATCTTAATATAAATTTAATAAAAATAGATAAAAATAAGTAGATATAAAATTTATAAATATAATTTAGTCTATTTACTATTTAAAAAGTTAAGATATTATATACTAAATAGTTAATATATATTCTAAATTTTCTCTTATAATAAAAGTTTAATATAATTTTTCTATTATTAATTAAAAATAAATAGTAATTTAAAGATATAAAACTAAATTGTTTAAAGTCTATATCTTTTATTCTTCTATATCTCTTATAATTTATAGTAAATATTAGATTAATTAATAATCTATTTTATTTAAGTTTAAAGTATATTTAAAATATAGTATAGAGATTTAATTAAATTAAAAAAAAAGATTTAATCTTATAATACTATATTATAGTTTCTTTAATCTTTAAAGATAAAGTTATTTAAACTATTAAATCTATTTATTCTATAAGTATATTTATTTTAATTAAAGATCTATTATAAAGAATTATAAGTAGAATTTAATTAATTTATAATTTAATTAAATATAGTTATATTAGAAGATATTCTCTTTTTAAAATTACTATTTTTAGATTTTAAATAGCTGTTAGCTACAGTATATTAATCTTTATTATATAATTATTTAAACTATCTACTAAAGAATTATAAATATCTTTTAAATAAAATTTAAAAAAATTATATATATATATAAAAATAGAAATTTTAATTTAAATTATATATTAACTAGAGATAAATAAAACTATTTTATTTATATAACTAAAATTTTGAAAAAAGCTTTAAAATTATTAGATTATTAAATATTAACTAGTATTTACTATAAAAATATTATTAAATTATTATTCTATAAAAAATTAGTTAATTTATTAAATATTATTAAAGGTATTAATTATCTATTATATTAAAGTTTAGAGATACAGTACTATTTAAAAAATAATAAAAAAAAAGTCTTTAAATATTTATATTTTTTAACTTAGTACTTTAAGAGTTAGTAAGTAGTCTCTATATATTAAAACTTTTTAATTATTTTTAAAATTATTCTAGTTCTTTTAATTACTATTAATACTGTTAGAATCTATAAAGTAATCTCTATTAATAATAATTTTTTAGCTATTTTTAAAATTCTAATTTTTATTAGAATTTATATATTTTTATATAGAAGACTTTTCTTAATTTTTTTTATTACTATTAATATCTTAAGAGTTAATAAAGTAGTCTTTATATATTAAAACTTTTTAATTATCTTTAAAGTTATTTTAATTCTCTTAATCACTGTTAATACTATTAAAATCTATAAAGTAATCTCTATTAATAAAAACTTCTTAATTATCTTTAAAATTTTAATTTTTATTAAAATTTATATATTTTTATATAGAATATTTCTATTATATAATATATATTAATAAAATTTAATTAAATCTTTTTATTATAGAATTTTTAGAAGTTAATCTAATATTAGATATAGTTATAGTAGAGACTGTAATTAAAATTATAATAATTATAATAAATATATATATTCTATAAATAGCTGATTAGATTTTTAAAAAAAAGAAAGAATATAATAGATTTATATAGTACTTTAATATTAATTTTTTTTAAAAATTTTATTTTTATTTTTTTAATAATTAATTTTATTAGAATATTAAAGATTTATATAATTTAGATTAATAAAGACTTTTTTTAAAAGATTCTCTGTATTATAGATAATTAAATAACTATATTATTAATTTTTAAAAATTTATTAATAATAGAATACTAGAGCTTTATATACTAACTATTTTAAAATTATTAATTAAAAATAATTTAAACTATAAATATTTTTTTAATATACTACTATATATTAGCAGTATATTTATAAAGTATAATAGATTAATAGACTTTAAAAATATAGTACTAGAAAGCTAAAAATAGTTTAGAATTATATAACTATTTTTCTATATAGTATAATAGAATTAGAGTAGTATTCGGGTCGGTTTCGGTTCCCAGATCTAGGAACCGCCCCCGACTCGCTGCGGTTTCGGGTTCTAGATCTAGGACCCGCAACCGACCCGAATCTGGGCCAATCTAGATCCAACCAACTCGTCGGGTCCCCGCCAAGCCACACACTAAACCTAGTTAGGTAAGGTGCGGCTTATTAATCAAGCACTTTACCTAATTAGGCCTAGTATAGTGATTTTTAAAGCTCTATATCTCTACCATTTCTATATATATTAAATTGATATTTTATATATATATATATATAATCTAGATCTATATAGAAATCTAGAAAAAATCTAGAAGATCTAGATTTTTAAGGCACGTGACTGCCAAGAAAAACCGCGCGGTTTTCCGAGTTCGGTGCGGGTTTTGACCCTAGAACCCGGAAACCGGAGCGGTTCCTAGATCTAGAAACCGAAACCAACCCGGAGCCGGTTTGGTGCGGGTTCGGGTCGGGTTTACCGGTTAAACCGTACTACTCTAAATAGAATAAATTACTTAAGAACTGGAATTCTCTATAACGTAATCGGTAAGCGAGCGGGCCATGCAAGCGAGCGGGCCACGCGCCGCCATATTGAAAATTAAAATAGTCAAAACACCATGAATTCAGACTTCTATATAAAAATGAGTAGTTCTATCAATTTGGGCAGTGCGTAATTTTATGACCCTGTACACCACAGTCAGAACATTTGGATAGAGCGCGCCTAGGAGCCGATTTAGTAGATAGAGATCTATCTGCCTGTACAGCTTCACCTGCCTGATTTCAGCGCTTAATAAGGATTCGGGCTTCAGATACTGATATGCCTTCTTTAAAAATGATCTGTTTAGTAGAGTGCTTTTGCTTTTTAAGCTGTCTTTTGTACACAGTCTAATATTGCTCTAATTAATACTTTAATATCATTATATTATTTATAGCTTGTTCAACACCTTTAATCAGTTGATTTAAACTGATTTTGATAGACGACTCAGAACTGCAAGATCGATTTTTAAGCAGCTTTTTAAGCATAGATTCTGACTTCTTTAACTGCTTAACTGTATAAGATGTTTTAGACGTTGAGCTGCCCCGGCTGCTGAGTCTACTACCCAAAGATATAGGGATCTTAAGCTGAACTGTCAGCTGAGAAAGAACACGCTCAGAATTTAGAGAAACTAGATTAGTAGCTCTAAAAGCACTATAGATATTACTATCAATAAAAATCTCTGCGTGGGCCTAAGAATATGTCTCTAAGAAATTAAGTTTATTAATATAATTAAACCCGCAGTGTATCTTAGATTTAATCAGGCCTTTATATAAGCCTTTTAATGGCAAGAAAATAATAACATTAAGCAGTTAAAGCTTATAAAAAGTGTACGCAGATATACAGATTAGTATAATATTATTCTCTACACAGATCTGATTAAATCAAGATATTAGATAACTATTATGGCTATCTAGAACAAGTAAACAATATTTTTCCACAGATCGGCCGATAGTATAAGATATAAAATAATTCTGTAGCTAATGTAGATCAATCTTATTACTTGTTCAGTTATTAGAACTGACCTTGATCCTCCAATTAAAAGAAATTCTATTATTCTTGTACCAGGCCTCCATATACACCTTGTCTTTAAAAATAATATAGAAAGATAGAGTCTATCTATTAGAATATATATATTCTATGGCAGTAATCCATTTCTGATTCCTTGGCTGCAATAAAAATGGTTTTTCTAATATATTAGATCTAGTAATAACTTTAACTGCAGCTATCAGATCTATTGTAAATCTTGTCTTATCAAAATTGTATATATCACTTGAAGCTATGCTGTACTTCTGAATAGTCTCATTTATCTACTTAAATCAAGTATCTAAAATCTTGGGATTCTCTATCTTAGCACACTGATAGTTGTAGCGATGTGTAAAGCAGATTTTAAACTTAGATATATAGTTGATAAAGTTATATATCTATTTCTTCTCTACAGTAGTAGAGAGGGAGGTAGTATCACACTTTGAAAGCAGGATATTGGCCATTTCTTGTACATGTGCAGACCGAGAAGATGCTCTATATTTATCTAGTAATAGAATCTATTTTTTAAGTAATTTCTCTTTACTAGAAGTTATTTTATAGCTATTTGCGCGTGTATCTGTTCAAAATATATATCTCAATAGATGTCTTTGAAGTGTTGTATAGGGTATATCAAAAGCACGAGCTACCACACGAATATTGATAATTTGATTTTTTTTAATAGCTGATATAGCTAATAAGACCCTGCCTTCCTGCTCCACCTGATATTTTGATGATTTAGGCATTTTTGGTGGTATGGCTGGTGGTTGAATAGCCTCAAAAAAACAGACGCGTAGAAAACGCGTATGTTGGCCCGCTCGCTTGCATGGCCCGCTCGCTTACCGATTACGTTATAATTCTAATATAAATATAATTATATATTATATAAGCTGGTGGTCTGCTGGTGGCTTATCTGTAGTAGAATATAATTGTCTGAGACAACCGCCATTACAAGTATCTCTGGAGGGCAAATATGGCACCATATCACTCCCTCTACCCTGGTCACAAGTGTTTATTCCACTACATTCGCACGCAACCTTGTCCATCTCTTTGTCAAGCAAGCATCATGGTCTAAGTCACGAGTCTCCCATAATGAAATTCACCCCCTGTCCAATATTCTCCAAGAGCGTCTGTGCCTCAAGTGTCGTCATTGAGTTTACTTCGTAGTCAACCTTCCAATGCAGCTCACCACCGGTTTTGTTGTAGTTGACCTCCAAGTATATATTTTTCTCACAAGGGAGCCAATTATACCGGAACTTGTCAACAGATGTTGCACCAGCCAGCGGGAGTTCAGCAATTAAGTAATTCTCGAAACCAATGGGTGACGGGGTCAACAGAGGATCAGTCGAATCTCGGGTTGAATTGTCCGTGGATTTACTGAGGACTATATTGAGAAGGACATTGAATTCTGGGTCGTTGCCAAGTTCCTTCATTCTCTGGCGGAGCTGTCGGAGATTGGTCTGGTCATGGATAGCACGTTGACCTAGATCATGCTGTATAGCCTTGAGGGCCCCGAGCATAGGGCGGGTAAGGGCATCTGGGACCACAAATGGTAGCATATTCACAGTCGGACCTGCTACGCGGTGTATGTCCGGATATTCACTTGAACGCCCGGATTGAAAGAGACCAAAAGTAGGATGAGTCACATCTGCGATGCGTGCCAAGCTACGACCCACGGCTAGTAAGATAAGACAGGGCACGGAAACGCCAATCTGGTGGCACCAATCTTCCACAATCTTAAGATCTTGAGGGTAAATGAGCTGAGATGAAACGATTTGTGAGGGATTCCCGGCGCTGGGTGTGTTTTTTCCCAACACTGTACGCTGGCCAGTCTCAATTGCCGGCTTCCAGTAAGCATCGGCAAGTTTAGAACCCGCTGTCTGCTGAGCATGATGCACAAAAGCGGGGAAGCTACTATGGGGTGCGAGAGGGGTGTTCAGGTACAAGGCCTCTAGGTCTCCGATCAACATCGGGATTGTCCGGGCGTCGTACAATGCGTGATGTAGTGTGAGTAGAAGAACGTCCGAGTCTTTGTGCTGTACCAGGCAAAGGCGAACCGGAGGCGTCAAGAGATCAGACGGACTGTACATAATATTGCGAGTGAGGCCTTGGATTTCCGATCGAAGATCTCCCGTAGATGGCTGACTCTCCACGCGAAGACCTCTATTTACTTTGGCCGGCTTGCATACCACCTGCACTATCTCTACTGCGGAAATGGCGGCAAATGATGTTCGAAGAATGCTATGTCGGTGTTGAAGCAGTAGCCAGGCATGGTCTAACTTCTCCGGGTCCAGTCGGACGCGGCTGGTAAATGCAAATGTGAATTCCCACAGTCGTCGACCGCTACCGAGCCAAGAAGATATATAGAATATCTGACCACTGAGACAGGGCAAGATGACCTCGACATCATCTTCCTCTAAAGCCAAGGCAGTTAATGCTTGTTGTTTTGCGTCTGCACTGATAGCAGATCTGCTGCCATCAGTGATAGTCTCCGGCAGGACAGAGGGTGTTTTTATCTTGTTGGCGGCAATCGTCGCAATTCGTTGGATCGTTCTTCCCTGAAGGATGTCACTGACTGAGAGTTTCAGTCCAGCCTCTCGGCTCTTAGCACTGATATCTATTGCTAAGATAGAGTCCACGCCGAGCGCAAAAATGCTGCTGCCCTCGTGGAGCTGATCAATCGGTGTTTTGGTAACCGTTGCGATGATTGCTTTGATGATTCTAGCATGGTTCTCAAGACCTCGAATATCTGTAGGCTGCTTTCCTACATCCTGGATAGAACTAGTAGCCAGAGGGAGAGCCTTGAGCTCAGACGGAAAGCTCAGCACGGGGGCATCCGGATGGGAAATGATATTCTCCAAACCAAGAGCTAAGGTCTGTAACCAGGCATCCAGATCGCCGCCATTTGATAGGAGATCACGGGACGATGCACGTACCACAAGAAAGTCCGACCTCTGCTCAAATTCCACATTTAATCTATAATGAGGAGTGTCTGGTGCACGATGAGAAAGGTATGGCTGAAAAAGAGACGTAGGGTCTTGGTTCCCTAATTTATTGAAAGTAAAGAGAGTCTCAAACAGCGAGAAAGCCTCACTGTGGTTATCCAGACGCCAGTCCTTCTGGACTACACTTAGTGGTGCATGTTGATGACTCTGGGCGTCGGCAGAAAAGCGTTGGATGTGACGCAAGACTGAACGGGTACTCTGAAGAATTGGATCAAGTACCAGGCGAAACGGTACTGTGTTGAAAAGTGGACCAATTATCGGTGCTGCAGTATCGATATTTAGCCCTCGTCCAGAAACTACATGACCGAATATCACATCCCGCTGGCCCAATAGTGTCGCCAAGGACCGACCGAAAGCGAGTAGAGCAACTGTCTGCAACGTAACTTCAAGACAGCGGCATTGATGCTGCAAAGTAGTGACAGGAGTCTGCACAGTAGCCTCAGCCAATTGGACACAGGGTTCTATTGTAGCAGTTGGTGAGAATGGCACTTTACAATACCGATAGCCTTTGACAGTTTCAGCCCAGAATTTCACGGACGACTCCTCAGTACGTGTGATCTTGCGTGCTGCAGAGGCAAATGACCCAACGTGGTTTGACAGACCTCTATACGCATTATCTACGCACTCAAAAAGCAGTGGCAAAGAAAAACCATCGTAGAGGCAGTGATGCATAGTCACAACCATCAGCCGTTGGGAGATCCCAGTCAGGATTGTGACAAGCCACGGCGGCCTCTCAAAGCTTTTGATGTCGGGGTATGCTACACGCTGGGATATTTGTTCAATCGCTTCAGACAGTGATTCGACGGCAGGATGATGCAACCATTGTACAAGAGAGTGTTGATGGACCGCAGCCTGGAAATCATGACTCGCTTTCTCCCTGTGGAATGTCGTTCGGAGAATATCTGCTAGTCCAACAACCTCTTGCCACGCACTAGCCAACTGTTCAAGATCGACTGAGTCGTCTAAGATGACTGCATGATGGTGAACATATCCCTTGCCCTCGGAGCTCAGACATTGGCCAATCATTGCTGTCTGCAAAGGTGTACAGCGGTATGTTTCGACAATCGAGTCGTCTTCATGGAACAAGTCAATGCTTATACTGGGGTCCGAAGTGTTCTCCTTCATTGGTGAGATGGATGGCGCAGCGTTGCACTTTTGCAGATAATTATGAAGAGCACCAATCGAGGGATACCGTAGTATATCACTAGAAGACGCTTTGAGGCCTTGTTCTTGTAAGCGACGAGCCATACGGATAGTAATAACTGAGTCAACTCCCAATGCAAAGAAAGAAATATTCTTTGAAATCTGGGATTCAGGAAGCCCGGTAATCTCAGACACGACTTCACGGATTTTTGTTTCCCATTCAGTCCAGCGGGTTTCATCCCATTTTGGCTCGTCTCGCTCCTGTGGCTGGGATCCTCCTTCACTTTCAATCATAAAATCCCCGTTTGAGATCAACCCTTGGAGAATGATGCACATGACGTCGATCAGCCCTCGACCGCTGTCTGTGAGACAAGAGCCACGGGTGACTCTTAACCGCAAAGTCACCGTGTCTGGCTCCGATTCCGCTTTGACTTCTAATGCAAGGGGGTAGTCCGCCGGCATGACGCTATCCATTTCCACCAGCATCGCATTTGCGGGTGATGTTGGGGCAGTTGCTATATATGAGAACATAGAGTTGAACAATGGGCCAGGGGCTTGCGCGTACCGCTGAATGTCGCGGAGTGACGTATGCTGATAAGGTAGCGATGCGAGGCTAGCCTGAGTATGAGCCTTGATCAGGTCAACTATGCTTGACAATCCAGAAGGAAGCCGAAGTCGACTGGGAACGGTTGTTACAAGGGGAATCAGCATCTCTTCGACTGACTCGACCGGTATGCTTCGGCCGTTCATGATCCGGCCAAATATCACATCCGTCTCAACTAAGTACCTTGCCAATGAGATCCCCCAGATAGTCTCCAAGATAATTGCGGTGGTAGTGGATATTTCGGAAGCAACTTTAGAGATCATGGACAGCTTGAAAGGTAATACTTCTGTAATTATATCGTAAGAGGTATCAGAGGGACTGTCGGTCTTCACAATAGTGGGAAGAGCGCCCGTGAGATAGCTAGACCAGAATCGTTCGGCTGCTTCTTCGGGAGCTGTGACGAAATGCCTATAAAGAGGGGTGAGGTCTCTGGTGTGCAAGACTGTCTTCCCAGTGTAATGATGGTATAACCGGTCAAGCAAGACGTCCATACTGGCACCGTCGAATATGGAATGGTGAATGGACAGCATCAACCACCCCGGAAGGGAATTGTTGCTTGACGAAGCAGCTACAATATGGAGTGGGACTTCGCTCTCGATATTGCGAATGATCTTCGTTGCGACTTCGGTTTGCCGATTGCTGAAATAGACTTGGGCCGCTTCTTCGTCCGCAACAGCAACCTGTTCCCAAAATATCTTTGCCGCCCGAGGCTTCAGGACCACTTGGATGACCTTGTCATCCATGACATGAAAGCATGTGCGCAATATTTCGTTCTCATGTATCAGATCTTGAAATGCTAACCTCAAGTCCCGTAGCACAATGTCGGAGCCTATTCGACACATGATATGATTGACATACAGAGCGCCCAGACTACCCATGGAGCTGGACACAAGGCTCGCCTGAAGGGGCAAACATGGCCGGACGACAGCAATAGATGAGTTTGGAATGTTCTTTTGCAATTTTCGGAAGGATTGATCAAGGTACTCCAAGCGCCGCGAAGCTTCAGCTAGCTGGCCTGTCGACAAATACTTGCTAGACTGCAGGTCGCCGCCTGCACGAGAAAGTGGCAAAGATGCTAGCTGTGCCAGCGTAGGGTTACCAAGGATATCCGCCGCTGCGCACTGGTAGCCCGCCTCTCGCATCTTAGCAGCCACACTGAGAGAACTGAGGCTATCAATCCCTAATTGAAAAATACTGGTTGTCTTCATCACCGTGCTGCGGTCTACTGACACTACCGAGCAAAGGATGTCACGAATCTTCTCTTCATCTGTCGTCAATGACGCAGAACCAGTATGTAAGCCTGGTTCGGGCTCCCTGGCCGCGGATATTCGCGTTTGTAGGTGGAGGTCGGATGCCGGGATTTTTTCATACAGGGCCACCAGACGGCGATTGTCAGCTTTACCTGAGATCTGGATGGGTATGAAGCTGACGGGAAGCAAAACACTAGGAACCATATAGACTGGCAGTTCTTCACGGCAACGCTCTAGAATTCCCGGTACCCAGGCCTGGTATTCAGCCTTTAAAAAGGCTGGCTGCGTTTTCAGATCGTCCGGTCGGTCACTCGAAGGGCTTATGAAGGCCACCAACTGAGGACGTTTTGTGATCGGGGAAGGTGTCACCATCGAAGTAACATTTACTGGGCGATCCGCACATCGACGGATGGCGATGGATACCTCCTCAAGCTCCAGACGTTGGCCACGGACTTTTGCTTGACTATCTCGTCGGCCCAGGTACTCAATACAGTTATTCGCCATCAAACGTACTATATCCCCAGTACGATACATTCGTTGCCCGCGATAATCTGTAAAGCCTTGCGCGTCGGGCCTGCAGTGGTAACCATTCGCGACTAAGTCCCCTGTCACGCAGAGTTCTCCTGCCTGACCTCTCTTGACATACTTTGTTGTTTCCAGCTCAAAAACGTGAATCGTGATGTTGCCCACGGCGGTCCCAATATTACGCACTGTAGATGTTGCTGTGACCGTGTGGCTAGACATCCCGATTGTGACTTCAGTAGGGCCGTATGCGTTTACCAGCGCAATACATGGTTTGCCGACGAACCGTTCAATGATCGTTTCCGAGATCTTCTCCCCTCCAACTCCCAGATATCGCAGATCAGGTAACTGCTCGGCACTCACCCCTGTGTGTTCGAGGAGGGAGGGCACGAACCCGGCATGCGTTATCCTAAATCGTCTGAGAACCTGCAGTAGATTATCCAGAATCATGGTTCGTGGCGCGGTGACCAGGCGAAGCCCATGGCGCCAGCCTAGTACCATCTCGCAGATGTGCACATCAAAGGCTCGACTAGCGTGGGCGAGATAGCTGCCCTTGCCCTTCAATTCCAGCGTGTGCGGCACATCGCGGCAGATATACTCCGACTGGGCTTCAGTAAAGGCGGATAGATTTCCCCGGCTGACGAGGACTCCTTTAGGCATCCCAGTAGATCCAGAGGTGTAGAGAAGATAACAGTTATCAGTTGGTTTTGCAGTGACGATTGTTAATTCTTCAGCGTTGTCCAGCTCTTCAAGGAATTGGTGATCGTTGATATCGATCACCCTGCAGTTGTCTGGAGGTGTGAGACTGGTCGCAGTATCCTTTTCGGTAAATAAGGCAGTAGCACCACTGTCGCTCAACAAAAATATCTGGCGGGCCTCAGGAAGATCTTCCGCGATGGGAACGTAGCAATTACCACTTTTCCAGATGGCAAGTACCAGTGCGTACGCTATGAATGAGCGGCCTAGACAAACCGCGATGACCCGATTACACCAGCCTTGGTGGGCGAGCCATGTGCAGAGCCGATCAGACGTCTCAGAAAGCTCGCAGTACGTCCATTTCTTGGATAGTACATCATCGTCGCTGATTGCTTCTATGACTTCCAAGGCAACCCAGCTGGGATTCGACGCCGCCCAGTGGTCGACCCAATGAGAAGGGGATAGGTGAGGGGCCAGTCGCAGCTCCTCACTTATCAATGGTGAGTGTGAGGAAAGAAGGTCTTCTGGAAATGCCTGAGTGAGGTCCTGAAGTGATTCAGTGGGCCGAGCAAGTATCGCCGTCACCAAGGCGTCTATATGGCGCAATACCAGTTCCTGGTGAGATGCATCCATCAAGCCCTGTCTAGCGGAAAGAGTGCAAGACGGTATTCCTTGCTTTGAATGTCTGAAGCTCAACCCAATAGAGATCATCGAAGATTCTGATCTTGCGCCATCTTCCTGAGCCTTTTCGCTCTCATTGGATCCCACCTCCTGATGGTACGTAAAGAAGGCATTGTACGGGACCTGCGATGAAGGGCAATTAAGAATTTCCAGAAGGCGATCTGGCGACACATTTTGCACTCTGGTTATCCTCGCGATAGTATTATCAATTTGGCGTATCAAGCCTTCAGCTGTAGGCTCAGCAACAAAAATTGGGACAGGTATAGCTGTGTCGGGTTTTGTGCGCTCGACATCCACCGAGTCTCTCTCCCCTATTAGCACCTTATCGGACTCGAGGTATTCGGCGAGGATATATGCAAACGCTGCACGAACCACTGAAGCCAGTGACTGCAGCTGGAGCCGCTGTGCTAGAGACTGGAGCTCTTCCCAAGTTGTCCGCATGGCAAGACTTCGCGACAGAATGGGAAGAGTCGTTGATGTGACTGTCACGCGTTCGCAAGAGAGGGTTGGAAATTTCCTTTCTGGGATGGTGACGAAGTCTTGTAGTTCCTTGGTCCAGAATTGTGTGCTGTCCTCTTCTCCTTCAACACGTTCTAAGTATACCTTCATCTGCCGACCAATGCTAGATATATCTGTTTTGCACTTCAGATCTGCTTGATACTTGAACTCGGCGCACGACGATTCAAGATTGACATATAGCGCAAATCGGACCTAGTAAGAAGTGGACGAATTGTTAGCCAAGGAGCCTTGACGTGGAGGGACGTACAATTCCTACTTACAGAGCTCTCCAGATCAATGTCGATTTCTCCCGCACGCATGAGCCAGAGCCCAAACTCCACTTTCTCTGATCTCTCGGTACAATCCTCCAAGGTGGCTTCGAACGCTTCCCACTCTGGCATGGTATCGTCTGTTGCACATTTTGCTACGACTACACCACGTTTGGCAGTCAATCCTTCGTCGTCTGCAGTTATCCAAAAGGCAATGTGATTCTGACCAGTCACAGCCATAATCGCGCGAGCGTAATTCTGGATCAGGGAATCCGTGCGACGTTCATTGCGGAGGTAGTTTAACCGACCTATTCCCAATCGTTGCACACTACGATCAGTAGTCTGGCCATGGGCGCAATCTGTCGGCGGCGCTGGAAGTCTAGTGACCGGGAGTTGCATCTGTTGCCACTGCGCTGCTGGTTGCAGATCGGGCAGTGCCTTTACTTCTGGTGACATTTTAGACTCGTGAAAGGGGGAGGTTTTCTGACTGTCGCCAAAGATTGTGTACTCGCTTGCTGTTACAGGATATCAAAGATGAGAGCTATCTAAGTTCCCTGCGCGACACCGTATATCACTCGACCGTCCGTCGCCATCACTCACCACTACGCAGTCTTACTTCCGAATTAGGCGCCGAAATTGTGATCCCCACCCATTGCGTAGCGTCACCCCCTCGTTCCTGCGGCCATTAGTAAGAGTAGCAATCGGGGGCAAGAGACCCAAATGAAGAACGAACAGTATTTGGCGCTTGCCGTTCGTAGAGGGTATGTTCTTCGTAGCCTGGAGTCGAATGATGCTGGAATTCGGACCCTGATTCCTTGGCGTATTGGTGGTAATTTTCAAAATCCCGGAAATGTGGAAACTTACATGTTAAATAGTATCTGTAAAGCCGCAGGAAAATGGATCTTGTCCGAGACATCAATCTTGGCAGCACCGAGTACTTGCAATATTTCCCGGTAGCGCCGTCAAGTCAGGAAATTGGTCATCACATCCTTCCCAATGTGACCTCCACTAAGTGCAATAGAGCGAAGCATCCAATTCGACTTGTGTTCGCCATTTCACCGAACCGTCATGACGCAACTCACTACAAATTCCACGTAGTTCGCTGTTTCCAACCACCCCAATTGGAGAACCACCAAACGGCTATATACCTAGTAGTTCTAAACTGTAATCTTGGATGGCACTGTAGTACAACCGGCAAAGAGAACAGTTTCCCTATGGTGTTTGAAGTGGGCGCTGGCAGTCTCATGTAGGGTTTACCGAATACAGGGACTCTTTGGGGCCGATACCCGGGTCAGCAATCAGCCGACTGATCCAGACGTACGCTAATTGTCTTGCTACCGGACCCACCCTACCGTGGAAAGATTCTCCATCAACAAAACTGCTACAGGAACCGCTAGGTTTTTTATCCAGCGTTACATCGCTGCGGCACTAGTGGCGGACATGATGCCTAGTGGAGCTTGGGACACATTGGTTGCGAGTTATCAGATTAGATTGATAGGGGTTGTTGGTCCACTCCTTGCTATCTGATATGATAAACTGATTGGCGGTCCTGGCTCCAGCAAGGGTCCCTGGACCTTGATTTAGTTAGTTCCCAGTTATGTTCACTTCCCGCCCAGCTCTGGTTATGATCCCGGTATTACATGTGTATTTCGCCTGGTCACACATCTATCATACGATACATAGATTATTGCGCTAGCTCAGGCTTTGGTATGTACCCATCTTCGGACATTGGCGGCTACGATACCCAGAACCGTAGCTTTCGAAGCATTTGCTATGGAGTTCACGGCCCACTCATACCTTCTGTGCGCCAAGAGGGCTTATATGGACACGGTTGGGTCGTAGTGTGGATTGGCAGGGTTGTTGACACATGCATATTCCCAGAATGTCCTATTCCAGCTTGAATTGGGGATGATTTGAATTCGCGTGTTGGGTAGCATAACGTAGCATCGTCCCTCTGTTCCTAAGATTGGATATCTCCCTGTACCGGTAATTTTCAATTTCTTGCTTTCATCGCAACTAGCTAGTCTTGTCTGTCGGTCAACTCTTGATGCCGCGTGGTTGCAGTCCCGGACCACGCCGATGAAAATTTTCTCGCCCTATTCTCGTAGCACTCAACTCTAGCGCACAACTAGTAGTCACTGGGACAGCCGTAGCCGGATCATACCTGTGCCTCCCTTGTGCATACATATTGCTGCTGTACGGCTAGATTATGGGTTTCACGTAAACATATTGCTGCCTTCTTTCTCATAAAGTTCGATTTTCAGGTGTCAACACCGGAACCCATTATGATGAACCTGCCTTCGCTCAATCATACCCAGCTTGCCCCGAATGCATCTCCGGACCAGGTGACCACCGCACCTGCAGCAGATCCCGAGAAGCCTAGCCTACCGAGCCCAGATGCGAAGGAGCTGCAAGAAAGGACGACAGACCTTGCTGATAGTGAAGCGACTGGTGTCAAGAAGGCCGAAGCGGCAGCACTTGTTTGGAGCAAGCCTGCTTTGTGGGGAATATATGCCTGGTATAGACGTCTCAAGCTTTCCATCTGGCGATATCTGAAGGAAATGGGCTAATAACCGCCGTTGCACTTTAGGATTTGGGTGTGCTTCTTCATGCTAGCATTACATTCGGCAATTGGCAGTAATGTGCTTGTCAATGCGTACTCGAATTTCAAGACTGCCCCTGAAATCTCAACCGCCGCCATCCTAGCCACAGTTGTCGGTGGTGTGATGAAGCTCCCTATCGCAAAGATCCTGAATGTCTGGGGTCGAGCGGAGGGGATGCTGGTATTTACATGTCTTTTCCTGTTGGGTATCATTGTGCTCGCATCTTGTACCGGGCCGAGTGGCTACGCGGCGGGGTACGTGATGTACTGGGTTGGATACAACGCAATTTACCTGATTCTCGACGTCTTCCTTGCCGACACCTCGGGTCTGCGGAACCGGGCATTTGCATTTGCATTCTCGAATACACCGTTTATCTGCACCTCATTTACGGGCCCATTAGCCGCCCAGTCCTTCTTGAGTATGACAACATGGCGCTGGGCGTACGGCGCATTTGCGATTATCTTTCCCTTTGTCCTCCTGCCCCTCGCGCTTGTTTTTAAATTCTACGAACGAAAGGCGCAAAAGATGGGCCTATATCAGAAAACGCACAACGATCGTACCTGGATCCAATCGATTAAGCATTATATCCATGAATTTGACGGTTAGTACGCTATCCTGTTACTTGCAGGTTCTTCTATACTAAGTCATTTCTTGATACTAGTAATCGGTGCGGCCTTGTTGATGGCAACATTTATCCTGCTCCTCCTCCCCTTCAGCCTCACCACCTACGGACGCGCCCAATACAAATCGGCCACATTTATCGCTATGCTAGTCATTGGGTTTTTCCTTTTCTTTGTCTTTGTTGCGTGGGAGCGGTTCTTCGCTCGCAAGCAGTTCATCCGATACGACCTGCTCAAGCAGCGGACGGTTCTCGGTGCCTGTATACTTTCCGCGCTACTCAATCTTGGCTATATGGCCTGGGATCTCTACTTTCTCAATTTCTGCATGGTAGTCTACAATCTCAGCGTCTCGAACGCAGGGTATATGAACCAGATATACAATGTGGGGTCCTGTTTCTGGGCGCCCTTATTCGGAATCTATATCCGACAAACAAGACACTTTAAAAACGCGTGTCTTTACTTCGGCCTCCCCTTGATGCTACTTGGCTCCGGACTAATGATTCATTTCCGCGGGGAGCATGATAATATAGGCTATATTGTTATGTGCCAGATTTTCATCGCATTTGCCGGCGGGATGTTAGTTATTGGACAAGACATGGCAGTGATGAGTGCCGCCGATCACGACGGCGTCCCAATGATGCTCTCGATGCTAGGGCTTTTCGCCAGTTTAGGTGGCGCGGCGGGCAGCGCTATCGCATCTGCTGTTTACACCAATGTCTTTCCCAAGAGACTCCAGGACGGGTTACCCCTAGACGCTAAGGGTGACTGGGTTGACATCTATCTCGGCGGCTATCTCACGCAGATGGCATATCCCATGGGGTCAGAAGTGCGCACTGCCATCAACAATGCGTGGGGTGACAGCCAGAAGTACAGTTGCATTGCCACTACCGCTGTTATTGCGTTGGGATTCCCATGTATTGCCGTGTGGAAGAATTTGAATGTGGACCAGAAGCAAAATAAGGGTGTGATGCTTTAGGGTGGGACGGGATGTGGGAAGCGCAGGCTCTGGGAAAGGGAAGGTGAGCCTATATCTTCCTCTTCAGAGTTACGGTGTGTGTGTGCGTGCGTAGAGTTTACCTCTCTTGCGATCGAGACAATCGCTACTTCTATCATTGATCTCCTGTTTCCTGAATAGATCGTCTCTCAACCGTTATGCGGTGTCTGTATACATTACCACCGTCTATAATCCTAATTCTACCTAGCTATGATAAGTACCTATGATTGTATCCTATGATTGTATAAACCATTTTTCTATGGAGAATAACATCTCCGAACTTCTATATTATCAATCTACCTAATAGCTTCTAGGCATCAGACATCGAGCGACTGATGCAGCACACCCTCGCGATACATTTCACTCCGCTCAATCAGCTCCGTATGAGTCCCACGGTCCACACACCGACCCCCCTGGATAAGGAAAATCCGGTCCGCACGATAGATAGTCCGCAAACGATGCGCAATGGCAACAACAGTCGTCTTGCCCATAAATCCCGACAAGGCGTCTTGAATTTTGCCTTCCGACTCACCATCCAGGGCGCTCGTGGATTCATCGAGCAGTAAGAGGCCGGGCTTGCGGATCAAGGCCCTGGCAATCGAGAGACGCTGCCGTTGCCCTCCGGAGAACTGCTTCCCGGCATTTGTACAGATCGTCTCGTATCCCTGAGGCAGCTCCGCGATCACGTCGTGAATGTGAGCCAGTTTACACGCCTCCTCAATCTCGGCCTGTGTTGGCGTATACCCCGGTCTTGCCCCCAGGGCAATATTGAACGCCACTGTTCCCTCAAAAAGCACATTCTCTTGAGGCACGATAGCAATGTCGTCCCGAAAGTTAGTCGACAAGACACGGGTCACATCCTGGCCGTTGATGAAAATCGATCCAGCAGAGGGATAGTAGAAACGTTCTAACATAGCAAAGGTAGTGGATTTACCGGAGCCACTCGGCCCAACGAGTGCGTAGAATCTCCCTGGTTCAAATGTGACGGTCAAGCCGTTGAGGATGGGGGTATCCGGTGATGTAGGGTATGAGAACTCCACGTCCCGGAGCTCTGCCCCCACTGGCATTTGGCCAGTTCCACAGGACGCGGACTCGGAACGCTCATTCGCCTCAATGTCCGCATCCAACTTTCCCGGTCCAGATATCGGGGCCCGATGGACATCGCCACCGCCGAATTCCCGTTCGTTGGAGTGGGTACTCACGAGGTCAACGATCCGCGATGCCGCCTTCCATGCCTTCGACAGATCAGGGGCCAAGGCTAACATCTGGCCGCATGACTGTGTGCTGAACAGTAAAGCCGGCAAAACGATGAAGAACTGCGACTGCGAGTATAGTCCCGAGGCAATCTGTTTAGAGCCCCACCAGTACGCAAGGGCGCTGATGAGGTTACTAACACTAAATGCCGCTGCCAACCAGAAGTTTCCCCAGGTAATAGCCTTCATGGTCCTTTGGTATGGTTCCTGGATAGAGAATAGGAACTCCCGGTAGAGCTGTTTCTCCAGCGAGAATCCGGCAACGAAACGCAAGTTCCCAAGCGCTTCGACTGTGATCTCCGTGGCTCGGGAGAATGCCTTCTTGTGCCGTTCGGCAAATTGACTCTGCACTCGCAGTTTCATCACTCCAGCCAATAGGAGAACTGGTATTGTGGGCACCAGCACGATGGATATTTTCCATGCCACGATGAACGAGATGATTATACCCGCAAATAGATTCACAGTGGTCGCGAGGAGAAGCCCAATAGTGGTTCCGGTCAAGCCACTAATAGCCGACGCGTCTCCTGTGATATATGCAATAAGTGTTCCCGGACTTCGCCCACCAGTACTATGCCATGTCAAGCTCTGGCTCAGGAGTGATCGAAGTGAGGCCACGCGGACCCGATATAATGTCTGGTCTGCAGCCCATCCATACGCGCATCCACCCATAATGTTTGCAAAAAGCTCGATAAGCCCCACGATAAAAAACATAAGGCCAAACAAGTTCCCACTGTGTCGGATGTTGGGTGTACCCTTGCATGGGCTAAGTCCTCCGACAGTATTCCCAAACAGAATCGCGTTTGCACTGTAGCTCCCACCGATAATTACGGACATACCCAGCCCTAGGATAATAAGTAGCAGATTGGGGCGAATGAATGAGAAGTATATTCTCGTGGTGAGGCGCTTTGATCGAGTCGGAATCTCTTCTTCGGGTGCGTGCACGGTACTAGATGTCCTCTTGGCTTCACCTGATGGCTGATGCGTTGTCAAGTCGACTTCCTGCTTCTCCTGCAGGACAGCTTTCTCGTCAATAGTTGACTCCAGGGTTTCGGAACCAGTAAGGATGTTAGCACGGCTGGCTAACGCCTTCGCGCCATCAGCTTCCGCATTTTCCATTCTCTGCAAACCAATCATCTTTGCATACATGCCACCACTATCCAGTAGTTGCTGGGAAGAGCCATATTCAGCCACACGGCCTTTCTCTATGACCACAATTTGGTCGGCATCCTTAACGGCTGCTAGGCGGTGCGCGATAGAGACGATCGTGGTGGTTCCAGATACCTTCAGCAGGGCGGCCTGGATCAGCTGTTCGCTCATTGAATCGAGTGCCGCTGTTGCCTCATCCAGGATGAGCAGTTTGGGCTCACGAATAAGGGCAGTGGCGAGGGCAATGCGTTGCCGTTGGCCACCACTGAGCTGGCTACCCGCGGTGCCCACACTAGTTGCTATTCCGAATTGCAGTGTTTCGATGAACGAAAGAGCATTGGCTTTGTCCGCTGCCACCTTCGCCCGTCTGAAAATCTCGGAGATTCTGGGATCACAGTTTCTGAGGACTTCCTCTTCCGTGCATCCTGATTGAATCTCAGCCACGACGCCGGTGAGACTCATATCCAGGATCACCTCCACCAAGTCTTCATGCTCCACTGACCCGACCAGGCCATATGCGATATTCTCCAGGATTGACCGATTCAAGAGCTGCGACTCTTGCTGGACAAAGCCCATTTGCCCTCGGAGATTGGCCACGTTGACGTGCCGAATATCCTGTGGGCCAATACAGATACTTCCTGTAGACGGGTCGTAGAATCGTTCCAAGAGGGCGACAATAGTGGACTTGCCTCCTCCGGAGGGACCAACAATAGCAGTGTGCTGTCTAGGAGGAATTGAAAAAGTAACACCCTGCAAGACGGGATTCTCTGATCGAGCCGGATACGTAAAGTGCACGTCGTTGAATTTGATTTCTTCCTCGCGAAGATCTTCACACTTCCCCCCCGTGTCGGAGGTGCCGTCGATAGTGGAGGGGCGGTTGATCACTTCTAACAGGCGTTCGGAAGCACTTGCCGCGGCACTGAAGACATGCATATAAGGAGAAACCTGGCTCAGGATAAATGACGCTGTTTCGCGTTAGTTGGTAACCGTGAAGTGGAAAACGATCTGTGGAGTCGGTAGATAGCTTACCATCGATGAGAATAAATATCACGGTATATACCGCGCCTATGGAGACACCGGAGTTGCGGCCGTCGATTGAGTCCGCTATCAAATGTGCTCCTTTCCAGTAGGCTAGTGCATTGGATGAGTAGACCACAAAGAAGAGTGTGCCCATCTGCGCCGCATGTACCGCCGCCTTTTTCAACGCATCCTTCTGGGAGTTGGACAGGTGCGAGGAGAAGAGATCCTCCAAACGTTGGTGCGCATTGAAGGCATGCACAATCTTGAGATGGGACAGACTGGACGAAGCGATGGAGGTGGCCAGGTCGATGTGTTTGCCCACGCGGCTCCCATACCGCGAGGTGAGGTGGCCGCCAACTAGAGCCATCGCGAAGAAACATGGCACGATGGCAATGAGAATGCCTGCGATCACTGGGACTTTTATAAACGCCACGATATACGCAGTAACAAAGTACGACAGGGTCGCTATATAGATGCCCACTTTCTCGGACGTTCCGGACTGTACCGTCTCGATATCACTGACCAGCCGGGAGATGACCTGACCTGAAGGTAAACTGTCATGGAATGCTGCCTCCTGGCGGACCACGCTTCGGAAGTATGCCTTGCGATAGCGACGAGCCAGCCGCTCGCTGACGAGTGCCCAGCATGCCGCATATATGTAGATGCTCACAAAATTGAAGATCGTAATGTAGATCAGGTACAGGACTTTTGTTCGGACGGAGGAGGAATTGTACTGCGTTGCGGAACAGGCGACCGTATTAAGCTCATTGATCAGTTGACCCAGCACGATACCAAGCAATGGCTCTGGAACTCCTGCGGCAATGGCAAAAAAGGTTCCCACGACCATGAGCAGTATATCAAGTGCGGTGTAGTTCAGCGAGAATAACAGGCGGATGAAGGTGAACAAGGTCTTGATATCCTTGCCCTTAGGAATGGACTTCGAGACATGTTCGACCTATGCTCCGTCAGTCATTGCCAGCGATGGCCTGGCGAGATGGTAGATGGTTCATACAACTGCTCGTCCTCGTCCTTTCTCTTCTGGGGTGCCTTCTGGCTGATTGCTATTCGAAACCTCAGATGCCGGCATCCTAGACAACCACAGTCTCGATGCGTGCAATTGACCGCAGCAAGGGGAATCGACGAAAAGCTACCGTGGTGTCTCTTTGAGTGATCCCTGTTTGTGTTGGCCTGGGGTCCGTTCCAGTCCCCTAACCCGACCTAGCTTCCCGTCCGGTGAAAATCCTGTCTCTGCAGGCTTGCCAGGTATTACGCGAGAGTATCCATCGTCGTCACAATCCTACATACTACTACACGGTAGTATCCCCTCTATCCCCTCTGACTGCCATGTGCGTGATCATCTTAACCCTATCAGATGATCTGATAACCATTACCGTGACATTGAAATTTCCATAGCGTCGGGTAAAATACACTAGTTGAATCCGTTTCGGGACCGCAGGACCCGCCGAGAGGTATGCAACTTTCACTCGATCTTGGTTTTTGCAAAACCCCGAAATGGTTGGTGGTGATTTGAGGCCATGCGGAAGTGAATGTTCCGTAAAATCATTAGCTAACCTATTTAAATGCTTCCAGATCGATCTATACGGAGTGACTTATATGAAAACGACATTTCTTTACAGGACTAGTTTAATTCCCCACAAATCAGACTCCCGAAAATCGCAAAATCCTACTTTGCCTCGGGAGAAGTCCGAAAGCCGATATTCGCGCTGAACTGTCTCATAGGGTCGAAATCGAACAGGATATACATTTCCGCGGCGCAAGTACTTCAGGTAAACACGTTTTTAAAACCTTCAGTCGAGGATCTTTAGCACGGCCGGCTAACTAAAACTCGGGCATCTTGCCAATATGCACTGTCAAGCTCAAATATCAACGCTTGGCGCCGAGCCTGTAGTCCCTCCAAGCGCATACTGCACTAAACATCGGTTGACATCTATCCGGAAAGCCAATTACGCGGTTCCTCAGATCGCTCGCAGCATATGCGTACACCCTTTCTCGTTGTTCACACTCCGGTATGCCGGTCTATCCCCTCTCACAGCCCACCTACCGGTGAAGCACACCATGTGAATCAAAAATGTCTTAGCTTTCTAGCCACTTGCGTTGATTAGTAGGGAAAGTGTTACAGACCCTTGTCTAGCGCACCTTATCGAAGGCGGACATACAAGGCAAAATAATGATAGGATGACGATGACCGATTCCTGAGTGGAAGGCACCCAACGAATCGTTTATCCAGTAGCTATTCGGGAAGGGCTACGGACGCCGATAACAGCCCCATCACGTGATATCTACTACAGGATCTACTCCAGAGGGAGTAGATCGGGGGGGTATACAACACTACACACCACAATTAGATATACTCCACCCCTACCCCCTAGAGAGTCACGATAGAAGTAGATGATCAAGGGTATATATAACACTTATTCATGTACTTAGTTTAGTTCTTTGTAATCAATTCAGCATTGTTACTACAGAGTTATCTTTAGTAGCAAAGACCAGTCTCATTTCGTTTGTACTCTTCTAACTATTAGGTATATGTACTTAATAGGCCTGGCCCTTTGGACTTGAGTCTAGTATCGACGGCAGTCTGGTATCGACGGTAGTCCCGTAGCGACTCTCGTCCCACCAAGACCGCAGCCCAACAACAACGAAGTCGACGGACGACTTCAGGTTAGTAACCCTCGAAACGTGGTCCGCTAATTGGTCTCAGACTTGACGATGAAGCCCCGGGCATTACACACGGACGCGCAGCGTGACAGAAAGAGCACGCAGGAGCACCAGAGAACAAACAATTCGTGGGCACATCGACCCCAAGTAGGTTAAGTGTCAAAAATCGTTACATACGGATTACATCCGCGCCTTGGAAGGCTTGCCATGAGGCCTGAAAATTAGTTACAGTCTTGTATGTTATTAAAGCAGCATAAACATTTCGACACCCCCCCAACTGTGTATCTAGTTCAGCAATAGCAGCAGAAAGAAACGAGGTCATTATCGGGGAGGATTTCATTATCTTAGGTCGAAAAATTACACGAATACTATACCGGCGTTAAGCACCAGGGATGCGGTCCTCGGATGTGCCATACGGCCGAAGGACATTGAATCCCCAAGAGACGTGAGAAAAACTATCGCTGGAGAGACAGGTAAATATTTTTGGTTGTGGCTTTCGAGACTAGTACCGGGAAGGATATCTAGGGATCAGGATGAATATACTGCAACAGAGCGCAAATTATATTTTCCTAATCAGGCAAACGAAGACCAGGGTGCAAGAAATAGGATGTCACGTATGAATCTATTTTCTACACGGAATTTGTTTCTAATTCTCCCGGTATGAAGTCAACATCAACTCCTAGAGCAGTTCCAAATATCTGGTACTAGAAGTAATCAGTTCCTGTGGAGTAGCCTCAATAGAGGCGCGCCATTGCTTTGTTTTCTCGGAGCTTCTTGTTCTGCAACCGTAAAGCAGAATCAAAAAGGATAGCCACTAGAGTTCTCTTTTTTCCTTTTCCTTTTTTTTTTTTTTTTTTTTTTTCCTGCACCGCACCTCAGTGTAGTTATTTGAGGTATAGCGAACATACACTGCCATTACTAGTCCTCCATGCCACTTGAAATATGAAAAAGCCCTCATTTGGTACTAGTGAAAACGAGATTATAATCCGCGGCGTAGCGAGACCGTGCTCGGAGCATCTCCTTTTGCTAGATAAGTTCTCTGTGTATGCAAAAGTCGTTATGATCCCAGAACACCATGGGATCCAACAGTGGAAGCAACCTAATCATAAAAAATCCTCCGTAAAGATGCTCGATGCGGATAATACCGCCGCCTACGTTGTTACAGACGGGAAGGAGCCTAAGCTGCTTGGTTCAGTGGGACTCTATGACTAACACACCAATAGATGAGATTGGAGTTTTTTTTTTTGGATTAGCATGGGCTTCCAGCTGGCCTCCTTACGTATGTATTTCCTTCGCGAATGGGGAAGCCGCCCTGAGAAGTGTAAAATTGAATTGTTAGTGATAGAGCAAAGCCAGAACTCATTAGTATCAATGGTTTGCCTTTGCTATTTCTATCCCTTTAGTCTGTATACCCCTAGCGAATATCGCTAACAAGAGAAATCCTTTACCTAATGCCCAGCCTCGTTAATGAGTCTAGACCAGCCGATATTCATAGTTTTCGTCATATCTGGGTTTTCAAGAATATAGCTTCCAGCAAGTGGTTATAGTATAAAAACCTATTCATGTGAATGCCGGGTTTGCAGCTGCTCGTATGAATACACCCTGATCTTCCCAGATTCTCTGGGCAGAAACGAGGTTACAACGCTCAACGTCTTCTTGTCGTTTACCATCGATTTGCTTAAATCGTTACCTTCCGCTAAGTCAGAACGAAAACTGAAATGCTTTCTGGCTTGTTTTTACTAGGACTAGCTATTGCTGGTCCACTGGTAGGTCGGGCCCGTCAGGCACTTGCCATTTATAAGGAGTCACCGCCAAGCATGTAGATTTTCAATGCAGCCAAGGATGGTATTAACAATTGGGGCCCGGCTGGATCACTTCGCCCTCCTCTGTGTGGTCCAAGTGGGCCTAGTCGAACCATGCCGTTCAATATGGGCATGCCTGAGCTTCAACAGCTGAGAAGCTCAAGGCAAAGTAAGGGTGAGGGACTGCCAGTAACGCCAGGGAATCCTCTTGGACCCAAGAAGAAGCCGGAGAAGGTCTAAAAACGGCCAAACATCATTGTTAACCATCCGGACGTTGTCAATTCTAAAAGCCGGGCGGACCTTCCACGGAAACCTGGAGCATCGCGCGGATTTCGAGTAACAGGCCATGTGGGTAAAGCAGTAGCTTTTGGCGCACTAGCCCCATATGCACGCGATCTTCTTGACAAGCTGGAAGAGTGGGATAGCCCTATCGGACGGGCTCTAAAGTGGAGTGAGGATACAATGGCAGCTACCCAAAAAGCAACTGGGGGAGAGCAGGTCCCCGAGATCTATGGAAACACACTCAAGTTAAAGCTTATCTGCTGGCTACGAGGTGAACAGCCGCACCCGAACGATGTGGACTATGCGTGTCAGCGGCTAAAGGAACAGTCGAAAGGGCCAACTGAGCAGGAGAGGGAAGAAGACAGGGTCAGGGGATTGAACCAGCTTTTGGATGCCTGTGACCAAATTGAATTCCAGCCTCCGACTGATGATAAACTACGAGATGACCTACTTAAGCGCTGCAAAGCACTTCGGGACAAGTCATTGGAGCTGGGGACAAACGCGTGCTTAACCGAACATGAAGGACAAGGTAAATTTTTGCTTATCTCTTGACAAACCAACAGTTAGACAGTCCGGCTGACAACAGCTAACCGCAGTGCCAGAGTGTGCAGACAGATCGGACCGAGAACTTGAAGGCGACTCCACCTTAGAAGATGGCACACTCTTAAGGTTTTAGGCTCGCCTATGTTGGGTCATTGTCTACGGGGTTACTTTAAGACATGCCATGTATTTAGTCACGACGCTCCACTTTCTCGGAGTGTATCAGTTTCGCTTGGCATAATCAGCTGGATTTGCCCCGGATTTTGTTGATATTCATCTTTGTTTGGATAGATACTTGCTTATATTGGCTACGATTGTGCTCTTAGTACGGTATACCAGAACGGCTATATCGAGTTATAGGGCGAAAGTCCCCTTAAAGCCTTCCTAATAATTTGCCTCCCTAGATTCCTAAGGCGGTCCTCCTCTTTCATTCCTATGCATAAGCATGCCACCTTCAATGAGTGCCCTTATGCCCTACAATGCTCCAATTTCTTACCTGTATCAGAGAAGGCGATTCGTAGGTGACATACAAGCTCATCAAAACAATGATCCAGTATCAGCAACAGGTGTATACTTCATCCACATATTCATGAATGAAGCTTATAATACTCAGGCCGTGTCAATGGTTTGGCCAATGTACGCGCAGGGAAAAAGCAGTGGACTTTCAGCTCAGGCGCGAAGATTATTCCACATTTACTCAACAAACTAATATCTAGCATCTCATATATTATTTGTATGGGCTGAAGGCTTGGATCTGTACAGTTTGCCAATTCTTATAATGCAACAGCACAGGACTGATGTTATTGTATATGCGTCTGTACAGAGGAAAAGGCTTAATGGTTTGATGAAGGATTACTGTATCGAGATATGCGCACAAATGACCCTATTCTCACTTGATTAGATTGTAATCCAGCCTCATCTGTACATTGTACCGATATCGTTTGAGAGCAGCCTTTTCCAAGCTTACGTTATAATCCCTCCTGATCGGAATTTTGATGCCATATGACTTGCAGTACCAATGAGCAGAGGATATTGGCTCTGGGTTAAGTCTTTGTCAACTGATGGTTATATGAAGCTTGAGCCGTACGGAGTTGGCATACACAGGGGTGGATGCTTATTCTCGCTGTATCACAAAAAGTCAATACTGTGTTACTGCTCATGTCAGTAGTGCCTTGAGCCTATATTGAAATACTGTTGATCCCACACTGCTACAACCAGAAAGGCTAGATCAGACTATGCTCCCACAGCGGGTTTTCCACAATATGTTTCCACAGCCTCAGGATTGGTACAGTAAGCTACTCAGCAAAATTACAAAAGGACTGCCGGATCAAAGTACGAAACGTGGAGATTTTAAGACCCGACACTTGAGAACAGCACTTTCGGAAGAATAAGGAGCAGTCTCCCACGAATAGTCCTTAAGCTATTATGTCCCAATAGAAGAGGAATTTCGGATATTATAGCCTTTTTCCCCGTAGGCTCAGGAATATACTCAATTCTGTGTTGCTTATGAGATCGCTTTACAGATTATATATATCTACAGTCGGCAAACGATTTATGGCTATACAATGATCCGTGGCACTCACTGTACTTGGACTGTTCCTTGGCCTGTCAACCTGTTCAAAATTAGCCAGGACTGGTGTATTAACACGGGCTAATGTTATAAAAGATAACTTCGTTCTCTTTCTTGGCGGGATCCTGGATATCTAAAACAGCACGTCATTTGGGTCTACATCTTTACTCCGTATACTGCTTTCAAATGTCGTCCTAAGTGTTTAAATTATCTATAGTTTCAAGCTCATACGTTGGGCATTATTTTCACCTAAGATCAACAAGCCAGTCTGATGGTATTCTTACAGAACGTATGGAAAATAAGCATGGATCACGTATCGACCAAATATCGTTGTAGTTGCGCTGCCACATTATGGTGTTTCTACCTGGATGGTCTCAAGGGGAGGGGTTGCGGCACTATTGGTGCATCTCCTCTCGGCTGAGGCATGCGGACATAGGAGGCTGTTGGAACTGCCTCCCACAGATCCCGGAAAACTTTGGCAGTTCGCGTCGCTATATTTCAGCAATAGTTGTTTAGCTTCCACTATGCTGTGCATATGGTTCTAAATATGTCCCAAGGCTTTGGATAGTTCCCCCTTCCCCGTCGTTTGGGATACAACTCCGACTATCAAGTAATGGCTGTCATTACATAATTTCAGGTCAACCTGCACGGGTCCGTATTAGGAGTCAGCCGATTTTAATATTTAACTGCCATGGCCATGTACGGTCCCTACTTACATCTGTCACTGGGTCTAACTGTATCTTGGCCCCATGCTGACAGGCCAAGTGCAAGCTTCACTTACCCTGAGCACTATCTGAGATACCGAACCGTGACTTTCAAGGAGTTCCACTTCAGATTAGATTCACTGGCCCCTTGTTGTGCAGTCATGGACCATTTTTGCCAAGGATTGTAGCTGTATAGTGACCAAAAGTGTAACATCTATCTGAACAGTCACGGATATCATCCCTTTCGTAGCCCGCCATGAGGGGATTAAAGCTGTCCTTGTATTCAACAATCTGGAACCGGCCTATGTTTTGAATGCCATTAGTGCTAGCTTTCTAGCTATCGCTTTGAGGTGCTGTAGCCGAAGTAATGTGATTGGAAGTTTTAACATCTCACCGCTCATTCAATGACCGCAAGAGGCACTCCCAATATTGGACCTGGTGATGTTTGTGGGGTTAACCTTGGACAATGGCAGACAGTGGTGTTTTGATAGTAGCTTCATAATGCTTGGGATGTGCTGTATTTTTATCCACTACTGGAGAAAGGGTAGGGTTCTCTTTCTTAGCATGGCAATTACGGCGACCCAATCTGATCCTTTCGCAGAATGCATGCAATTCCCGCGAACCGTGGTAATAACACCTTCCTTCAACTATTGCTACGAAGAGTTATTGGGAAGTCAAGAATATTAGCAAAATAAAACCTCGGGCAGAGAAATCATGTAGAAAGAAATATGGAAAAGGACCCGCCGGATTCTATGGAATATGCCTGTCCTCGTCCCCCAGTCGTCTCTTCCCTTTTCTTTTTTCTTTTCTTTTTTCTTTTCTTGCTCTTTTACGTAGCGAGTTTGAAAGGAAAGCCATGTATCTTGATGCACCAAAGAATAATTCCTGCAGCACGAAGTATTGAGGATACTGAGGAGAAGTTACGTGGAGGCGATGTGTACTTGTTTTGTTGGGCTGGTCGGGATGGCAAAATCTAGCTTACTGAATGTTGACCAAGCGAGGTCGAACCCTAGGACACAAACGCCTGTATGTGCCAACGATTTATCCCCATCACGTGACTTAGGGTCTACTACTTTTCCGACCAATATTGTCTCAACGGTTGCTATGTTTCGCACTGGTTTAGTCTAACGACCAATAGATGACTCGGTCTATGACGTCTTTAGCTGGCTAGCCAGTAATACTAATCGTGCTACACTACATGTATGGCAGCCAAACTGTGTCATTACAGTGGCCATAAAATGTCTCAGACGCTACTTTTGAGGATCATAATCTGTCTATTATTCTAGAAAAAAGCATCGTACGTTCAATTTCAAAAATCCTGTCAAAAGCTCTAGTACGGCGGACACCAAGTTCATTTATCAATCTTACCGCATCTTTGCACTAATTCACTATTAAGCGTAACTTCATGGGCTCTTATCCGGTGTCGCCCATCTAATTTGTAGGATTAAACGTAAATTCCCTTTCGCATGTTTGCTAGAGTAATAGGAACTCGTCAGTTAAGCCGCATGACTCTCGTGTCCTGCTTCCCACGCTGCCCTGAAACTGTCCAATTCCTTCAAGATTGCCGATTTAACATCTGCAGGTGCCCAGCATATATCAACGGCATTTTTTTGCAATTGAAAAAAGTCGGCATCGGAGAAAACACCGAGCAACCGAAGCAGGTAGAGACTATTGGTTAGCCAAATGTCTTCCATGTATGACGGGTCATCACTGCCTATTGCTATTTTAATGCCAGCATCGTAAAGCGCACGGACGCGGTTCATAATATGAGTCTCGCCAGAGTAGCAAAGGTAGCCCCAAGGACAAATTGTCATTCCAAGATCACGCTCCTTCACCTTCTGAAGAAGAAAAGGGTCGTCGGTGGCATGTAAGCCATGATCAAGCCTGTCCGCCCCGCTTCCACCCAGCTGTTCGACTACTTGTCCAATGTTTCTTAGGGTGTCGTTGTCACCCACATCACAATGGCAGGTAATTTTGAAGCCATCATCGCGAGCGCGGCGGAAAACACTCTCGAAAAGTAACGGTGGTCGATCTACTTCTAAGGAGTCTAATCCGATCCCAATGATCATATCGCGATACAGTATTGCCTGGACATAATGCTCCATGGCAGAGATAGTGGACATATCTCGCAACATACACATCACCCACTGAGACTTGACCTATAATCGGTTTTAGCCAGATTTCACAGACATGAAGAGATCCTGCTCACTTACTCCTAGGTCTTTGGCAGCCTCCAACTGGGCTCTCCGGAACCCATGCATCATTGCATCGAAAGAAACACCCCTCCGTGTATGGCCTTGAGGATCAAAGAATGGCTCGCAGTAGCGGATGTTCATGTGTGCGGCCTTCCGAAAATAATCCATTGCAAGGCGGTAAAAGTCTTCCTCGTCCCGAAGAACACTGAAGCCACCATAATATAACAGGAAGAATCGCTCCATTCCACCATCAACACCCCCCGCATCGAGATCGTGGAGAAGCTCATAAGTGCGCTTTAGTTCTGACAAACTCTGGCAAGGCAGTTGGGTGTTGATATTGAGAATTGGTTCTCCATGTCGCTGTGCCAGCTCCCACCGAAGCTCAGGTGTCATAGTCCCTTCGATATGGACGTGCAATTCCACTTTGGGCATGTCTTTGATTATGTTGGCATTATAGTGTCGAACTCTACTCTGGTATTCTCGCAGGGTCTGGTTTGAGACTGCCGGCGCTCTGGCGGTCATGTTGTTGTGCCAGGAGCCTGCGATGTTATGTAATTGAAGATGAAAAATATAACATCGATAGACTTGTCGCCTTACAGAAAAGAAGTAGGAAAGATAAAAATCAAAGACATATCTGCTACCTCTTATATATTAACTACCGTCTCTAAATTGCAGCGCTCCCAGCACGTGATACTTGCCCGAGTGGAGTTCTATGTAGTCCGAAATGTGCAGCGGGTAGTGCTCATAGGTGGGCCTTGCTGGGGCCTGTTAGCGTTAGCCGGCGGTGTCTGCAGCGGCAGCGTTCTTTCGCCGACACTCGAAATACCGCTGGTTCCCCCACCCTCGAGAGCCTTGTTCACCCCAAATTGCAAAAATTGCCAAAATTGCGCCAACTTGAATCAACTCGTCACTTGAGGTTCCAGGATAAGCTCAACCTCCCAGAACCTGGCTTATATGCTTTGAGCGCTCCCATAACCTCATCCACTTTATTACACTCCACTAGAATCTCTTTGTTTGCTTCTGCAACAAATTTTTGCCGAGCTGCCGTTCTGATCCATCCAACAAGACCGTCCCAGAAGCCGTCAACATTCAAAAGGACAATGCCCTTATCATGAATGCCCAGCTGATTCCATGTGGTAACTTCTGCAATTTCCTCAAGTGTCCCGTAACCACCTGGTAGGGCCACAAAGCCAGATCCAGGACCTCCCGCAAAAACCTGCTCTGCCATCTTGCGTTTCCTCTCATGCATGTTCTCCACAATCGTAAGTTTTCCATACTGGCTTCCCAGAGGGGAAGACCCGAGGTGGTCCTTCAGAGGAGCATCAGCGGAAACCCATCGTTCTGGTTGCTTGCCGTCCTCAGCCTCGTCAGCCCTGCTAGCGTTTGCATCTGGATAGTATGCGATAAATGCCTTGGGTATGAATCCGTGGACTGCAGATGGGCCTGATAGTGACACCAAGGTTTTCGCTACCTCGCCCATCAGTCCCTTTGTTCCACCGCCGTAGATCAATTTCGCATTTGACTTGTGTAATTCAAGGGCAAGGGCACGAGCTGCTACTAGAGTGGTACAGTTTAACCGCTGGACCCGACCCTAACCCGCCCCGAACCGGCTCCGGGTCGGGGGCGGTTTCTAGATCTAGGAACCGCTCCGGGTTTCGGGTTCTAGAGCCAAAACCCGGCCCGCACCCGGGGACCCGCGCGGGTTAGGATGTGGCGGGTTTCCTTCTTCGGGTATACCCGAAGAAACCGCTCGCTTTATATAAGCGAAATCTTGAATTTCTAATTGTATTCAGATATATATAGTATATATCTATATATATATTTAAAAAAAAGATATAGATATCTATAAAAATGGGTGAGAAATTTAATGTATTAGATTTAGATTGTATATATATATATTTTAGATCATATATATATATATACATAGGGCACCTTTTCAAAATTTTTAAAATTTAAGGTTTTTCAGGAACTAGGCATTTTTAGAAATTTTTAATACATAATTTATATATTTAATATATATCGAAATCTATATATATAAAAAAATCGATATATCCATATATAAAAAATCAATCTAATTTGCCTCTATAGTGGCAGTAATTTTGGTATAAAAGTGGTAAAAATAAATGACAATACAGGGAGTTGAACCCAGGAACCCGGGTGAACCCGCCGTCTTATCCAAATGGATAAGACAGTTGCTTACTAAGTAGCGCTATATCTAAATAGATATTAGTCTATTTCTTGGCAGGTTTCCAGCGAGTCGGATCAACCTAAATCTGTGCGGGTTCGGGGCGGGGACGGGTCCTAGATCTAGAGCCCGAACCCGACCCGATAACAACTCTATTCACTTACCAGTATCCATAGATACTGCAACAAGACCCAAACTCGGAGCCGAAGCAAGCATAATCACTATTATCAGCGCCGCAGAGACCGTTGGCCGAAGTGGTTCCGGTGCAGGGGCTGTAGCTGGAATCGCAGTTGGCTCCACAGTAATCATCGGTTGATCCACTACAGACCAGGTGGGTTAGTATGAAAAATCGGTGAGTGCGAGGGGGGTGTGCTCATACCAGTAACGATAAGTGTCGCAGCAGTCTCCATAGCCTGAATTGAAACAGGTCCAGTCGTTGTTGCTCGCTCCGCAGAGACCATTGGGGGAAACACCGCCTACGCAGACTTCCGCGGAGTCATCACAGCTGGACGTAGCACAATAATCGCTGGTGGAACCACTGGTAAAAGCAAGTCAGAACATGATTCAATCAGGGGGTTAAGAGTACTCGGCCAAACACACCAGTCGCCGTAAATGTTACAACAATCACCAAAGCCGGACTGCTCACACGTGTACCCGGTTGTCCCACCACAAGTACCGTCCGGGGAAACAACCAAACCGGTAGCCCTGGATGTAGCCGCAGAAGCGGAGGTGGTGGAAGTGGTAGTGCTGCTGGTAGATGATTTCGTGCTGGATGCCGAGACAATGGTAAAGGTAGATCCTGCCGCGGCCTGACTGGAAGCCGCACTCGTCTGACTAGCGGTGGTCAGGGGAATGCTGGTATTGAAAGGTATAGTAGGAGTAGGTTGGCTCAAGTCCAAGTCACAAACACGATCCCATTCGCTATACCAGGCGGTGTTGGTCATGAGATCACTAAATACAAGATTGTCAAGATCGAGACTGTAGTAAGATATCGCATTTAGACAGAGCATGTAGCCCTTAGTCATTTCATATACAGTATCGTTATATGTCCCGGTAGTGATCAAGATCAACAGTCCTGTGGGAAGAAGCCAACTATAATAGACCCCAAGCTCTTAGTATTTGTACTCACGCTAGTTTGCATGCTTTTTCTTTGGGATTGACTTACATCATGGTGCGGTTTGCTGTCACCGTGGCATTGACATTGATGGTGGACGTCAGAGCTGATAGCGAGTTACTGGTGATTGCGGCATACCCAGAGTATGTCTGAATGTTTCTGACCGCTTGCACGCACTGAACCAAAAGTTAGTAAATAAGTCGCCGGAGTCTTTGCTGATATGCCTTACGTAGCTATTGTTTAACCACAAGGAGTCACAAGGGTTGTTGAGTTGATGATTCAGGAAATAGAAGTCCTTTTCCGAGATAGAAAACATGGACGCGACAGTGTCACACATATCGCCATCTTGGATAGTGTACCAGAATCCACAGTCAGTATTGGAGGTCGTAACCGCATTATCTGGAACAGGCCTGGATTTTGTTAGTTGGTTCAAGGGAAAAAGCACGTATCGTGGATATTTTACTTACGCAGCGGTCGTGACGGCTTTTAGAGCAAGACTGTTAGAGATGACTGTGGTACCAGGAGAGCTAGTAATGGTTAGCGCAACAGTTCAATTATCAAGCAGAAGTCAGATTTGGCTGAAGCTTGAGCCCCTTACCTCGGACAGATATACTCTCCCTCCAAAGCTTGCAGATTTGAGCAGGCGGAATTGATGGATGGGTTTCACGACCGAAAGGTGGGGGTTGACATCTATTTTCGCAATTTCCCAAGAATGGACATGCAGGTATCATTGGAGGAGACCTTGTAGATGTCACAGACATCAGGCAGACATAGCGTCTGATCCTTAGTCAGATAGCAACAATCCGATCCAAGAACATTCATGCTCTCCAAGACCGGAGTAGATACATTGACAATAGTCGAAATATCCACGTATATTGTATTGGCTAAGAGAACAACATAGATGTTTGCCGTGACATTGCACCGCACATTATCCCCCACAGTAGCAATAGCAGTTAATGTGGATGTTGACATTGAGCTTGCAGTGTACATCACGCTGTAGAAAGCGGTCGCTGAACAGCGGGAGATGTCTACTTACAGCAGCTGGACTGAGGAGTTGCTGACCTCAAGGAGAATTGACAATGATTGTTGTGTAGTCTAGAGCACAATTGTTGCAGATCAGATTCAGCCCATTGCTGCTGGCCGTTTGGAGAACACAGCTACAATACTCACCAGATAATGAGTCTGTCAGACAAGTTGCAGACTACTTTCATAGCATCTCACTCCCGGCATCACTGGATATCTACAGTACCCCCGAGATATTGTACAAGGTGTCTGTCCCACAAGCTGTGTCCATGGCGGTAACATAACTCTCTAAGACAGTCTGACAAGTATCCGTGCAAATGAGATCCAGGGCATCAGATGACCATGTGGTTGTCTGAAAAACTGCAGCTCTTAGACCCGACTAACATGATACGTTGGTGGTCAATGCTGAAAGACAGGTGGTAGAAAAAAGAGAAAACTCTACTTTATCGGGTTGCGGCTATAAAACCCTCTTAGCGATTACGCACGATGCTAGTCACCCATTTAATATCCCAGCCGGCGGTATAGCTTGTTAAGATCGACTGGCCGACAGTGGTGATGGCCACAGTCGTAGTAGTAACACTCATGATATCTCCGCACTCACCAAGGATTTCACAAGACGTTTCCAAACCGGTCCACTATCTTGATCGACGGACAGAGAGTGACCATTGGGGTTATTCCCTCCTAGTCCCATTTCCCATTCGAGATCCGTATTCAATGGAGCTGAAGAAGCTCCTCCTGTCAAGGTTCGAGGACATCCAATCACAATCAATCCGGCTCTCGCCCTGGTCAGGACCACATTGAGACGTCTCAAGTCACTTAGGAAACCAATATCGCCATGTGAGTTACAACGGACAGTCACATAAATGATAACATCTGCTTCCTGACCTTGGAACCCGTCGACGGTAGAAATGATAGCACTGGTCGGGAGAGAAGCTTGAAGAGTCTTAACTTGCCTTGTGTACGGTGTCAGTATAGCAATTGGCAGAGTGGCACCACCAGTACCCGAACGGGAGTCCGTCAGCAACTGGTAACCCCTTTGGCATAGCTGTGCCTGGCCAGCATTGGCTTTAGACCGATGCCCAATATCCTCCTCAAGCAGACACGGAACAAAAACGCAGCGCACTTGGCCACCGCCTGCTGATGGCAGCCTAGGCCACGGAAAATTGGAAGGAGGTAAGAGGTTGTCCTGACATGAAGCGGCTGCTTGGAGTTTCCCATTATAGAATTCGGTCGATGGAAATTCACAGATCTGTGGGTGCATTCGGTATTGTATATCCAACATCACTTTACTCAGCGCATTGTTGGAAGTATCACCACCTGTATAAAGGCGCTCAAATAGAGAAACCTCCAGACCCATTGCCTTGGCGTGGTTTCGGACTGTTGCTCGAAGTTGGACATGGTCTCCAACAAGGATGGCTTGAGGGTGTCGTAGTAAGTCGTCCTGCTGCTTTAAAGGTCATCCCTCCGCTAGAGTAGGAACTGTATGTCATTAGCAACACCGATCTGGAATCGTTCCAAGCCTTGGACCGATCGCTGGCGAGCATTGACACGTTGGAGACCAAGCCACTGTTTGAGAAAGTCCCACCCCCATTGACAGTCGCCCGAATATCCACGGCAGACTGGTCCTCTGAGCCGGGGGAAGTACGTACCTTGATCGAAGGAGGAGACCTATCACAACTGGATAAGGCATCACTTCAACGCAGAATCGTTTCGATCCTGCAATTCTGCTTTGAGAATGGTGAAGTTGATTTCACTGGTAAAATCTACCAGCATTATCTGGGAGCGCGTCATGCAGTGGCTGCATGGCTAGCGCCGGAGGAGTTACTTCACGGCCTGGCTCAGGGACTTATCTACGCACCCGGGAACGTCATCTTTTTTGCAAAGCTCTCCCCTTGGGAAGAGACTTTGCCGTTCCATCTTCGTCAATTGTTGAAAGCACAAATCCCGCACTTGCTGCGATCAGCTCTCCGGGCTGCCAACACCATCGGAGGGTTCGCCGTGGGGACATTGAGGACCATCCTGCATGAGGCAGACTCCATGCCCGTTGCATCTTTGCGGGATTTGGTGGAACAGGCTTGTCTCCTACTGGGTTCACCGGAACAAATGCTTGATATTTGCCTCGAAGGTCTTGACGGCGCTAGCGAGCTGTTACTGAACGAGAGTTCGCCAGCTAGGGAATACTTCACTCGCAGTGTCTATGCATTCCCACATTAGCAGCTAGGCCCGCGAAGATATCATTAGATGTCCAAAAGGATCCGACGAGCTTCTGAGGATACTTAGTTAACCGCAGAACCGCGTGAGACATTCCACTAGGACTACAAATACCCGAAAGACAACTCACCTTCGAAATCCATGTTCAAAATTTTCTTTTCTCAAAAGTATTGTCCCTTCCATTGTGAACAGAGAAGACAATAGCAGCCTGGCCCGTGACAGCGCCAGTGGCTAGTTTTGCCTGACTGGTGGTCCGGGCTCATTACCTAGAGAAAGTATTAGAACCAGAGTTCCGCTATCAGCGTTTTAGATACGCAAGGGTGTATCCCTGCTTTTTATTGACAGTCGGGGCAGGATACTATTCACATTCTTGCTTAAAATTAGATTGAGTATCAGGTCTAGCTTTAATCTAAGGACTTCGTTACAAACGCAGATTCTTTTTATATTGTGCTCTCAGAGCAAAGCGGGAAAGAGGTAGTGAGAAGATGTAATACTCGTGCCAGTTAAACACTATCTGATAATGTTGTTCGTTAGAGGGTTAAGCCAACATCTGTTCGGAGATGGAAGTATACAGAACATTGGCATTCTGCACAAGGAAAAGAGAAAGACGAACTACACCTGTAGCAATTTCTAGCATCCAATTCGCTACTCCGGTTCAGTTGCAACACCCCTTCATGCAACTGTTGGAGGAAATCGCTTAGGGGAAACACAGCGCTAGGTCCAACTAGGCAAGGTCAACATAAGGCAAACCTGAACCGCAACCCAGCATTAAGCCCGTCCTTGATCAAAATCACTGATAAATTGTGCTACAGTTGCACTGAAGACAGTGCCAATCTCGCGAGCAGTCACATCTGGGATCCTCCCATCCCAATAATCAAGAGATACTTTCATACTCTTTGGGTATTCGTCAACCTGCAACACCAAATCAAACTGCGACTGCATTAGCGAATATACTTTTACAGAAAAGCCAGCTCATAGAGCGCTTACCTCCATGGCATCCTGGCCAGTGACGGCCTCAAAGACAATACTAAGAGGCTGGACATTGTTGTGTTTTCGGTGATTGACCAGGGTGTTGAAGATATGCTCCGACGGGGGGCTCAACCCCAGCTCCACCATGGCCCGGATCGCCCCCGCATGGTGGGGGAGTGATTGGTGATAGTCTTCGTGTATCGCGGCCAATATTTCGCGATACTGGCTATGCTCATCTATGCGAATGCGACAGGCAAGTAAATTAACAAAGGCACCGACGGTATTCTCAATCCCAGTGATCGGCTCATGTCTCCCTGAAACTAGATAACCAAAACATATAGTATTCCCTTTCACCCAGGAATGAAGGACCACTGCCCAAATAGCCTTGATTAGGGAGGGAACCGTAGTATCATTTTCCTGGCAGAAATTGTGCATGCTCCTGGACAGATCAATTTCGATATCCACACGGTGCAATTTCCCAGGCCCGTGGCCAGAATTACTGAGAAGTGGGAATAAACATGGCGGGATACTGGCTAGGTATTCTCTCCAATATCGATTTTCTACAGCAGATCTGCTGAGAAGGGATGAAATATACACACTGTACCGGGGTGGCTCGATGTCATCCAACAACTGGTTCTCATAAGCCAGACACCACTCGTGGAATAGTATTGACAATGACGCAGCATCAATGATCGCATGGCTCATGTCCAGCTTGATATATACCATTCCTGACACCGTGCAACACACTGTTAGCTGATGAGGCAAGCCCCCCTTTCCATAATCAGGTGGTGGCTGGGTACTGAGAGCTGTGTGGAATTCATCCTGAGCGCAAGAAACCTTTCGGATCCTGGCCTTTGCTGATTTTAGGACGACCTGATCAAACTGCCCTTCCTGCACTGCACCGTATACAAAGACGGTTCTTAGAGCTGCGTGGCGATCCACTAAAAGCTGCCAGGCTCTTTCAACTTTGTAAATGTCCACAGGTCGCGAATCTCTAGGTTTGAGCTCATACACCAGACTAGGTGCGTAGTATGTAGCCCTCTTGCTCTGACTGCGCAACATAAGCTGCTGCATGGGAGAACATGGATAAGCTTCCTCGATATTTGGCACAGCAAGATCGAATTTGGGCGCTTCCTGCTTTTGAAGCTGCCCAAGGAAAACATCCAGGCTGCTATATGTCAGATTCAATAGTGGAAAGTCCTGTAATGTGTAACCTTGTCCTATCTGGGGAAGGGTGTTGGCTGCCGCCTCGAGGGATTGCCGGCAGGTGGAAATCCACTGGCAAAGAGAATCCTGGTGTCGCATATGTCGGTTGTAAGCAAACTCAAACCGCAGGCATCCATCAGTAACAGATACCGAGACATCAATCAAGGAAAATCGCTTCATATGTCGTGATACTTCACCCTTATTTGTCCAACCTATATCTTTTAGCAGAGCATCAGGCCGTTCGAGCTGTTGATAAAGACCAAAGTAGTTGAAGAGAACCTCTATGGGCTTATGTTCCCCAAATACCGTCTTGCCGTCTGCATTTAAATAACGCGATGCGAAATATGACCACCCATTGCCTGCGACAGCTAGTCGAGCATCCTTTACACGGCGAAGAACTTCTTGGATTGTATACTGTGATTGCCCGTCCTTTGAAACACATGTGGGCCAAATAGTTGTGAACCAGCCGACAGTTCTGGTCAAATCAATTGTGGGATCCCATGGTTCTCGACCATGCCCTTCATTGAATATAGTAGGTAGTGGCCTGTCACTGAAGGTCTCAGCAAATGAAAGAAACAGCGCAGCCTGGAATATATCAACTGGTTTTGTTGCAAATGCATCATTGGCCACGCCAAACAGAATGTCTGTGACCTCTTTGTCAAGTTTGAAGTCACAGTGTAACACATCAGCATATGTGTTCTGACAAATTTCGGCTCCCCAGTAATCGGGGGATATTGGTGGAATATCAAATGGTAAGACCTTCGCAGGCGGCAGATGACTGCGGCTATAGTCCGCCTGAATTTTGCACCACGACTGGAATGGCATGGTTTGCAGGCTTGATGAGACTCCCTTTATGAGAAGTTCTTCTAAGTCTGCGAAGATAATGCGCCATGATACTAGATCAATAACTAGGTGATGGGCAATTAGAGAGATGTATTGACTATCCCTCCCAATGTTGATCAGGTCGACTCTGAATACTGGCCCTGTAGTTATGTTCAGACTCTTTTGGTGTCTCCAAATCATCTCCTTCGCTTCCTCCATTGTGTTGAGGTTATGTTCCAAAAGCAGGCAAGATCCTGCCCGATCTTTTTGAATGACTTGAGTCCACCTGCCATCCGTTTGGTGGAATCGAGCCCGCAACATTGAATGGCGTGCAGTGATCTTTTCTAGGGCCTGTGTGAGGTTAATCATTTCAACCTTCTTGGTAACTCGAAGTAAAAAGCTTTGATTGAAGTGATTGTGTCCAGAAGAAGCATATTCAAAAAACATTTGCTGGATGGGCGAGAGTTCAAAGGGGATGCCAATCTGCTCATCAGCTCTGACTGGAGTTACAGGTTTATTCTCGGACTTCATAAGCTGTGTCAGGCGAGATATGGTCTTCCACTTAAGAATCTCTGCAACTGTTATGGAAAAGCCACTCGCTTTCAATCGCGCAGACATTTGCATTGCACTGATGGAGTCACCACCAAGGCGGAAAAAGCTATCGTCGACCCCAATGCTATTAGCCTCTATGTTTAGGATCTGCGCCCAAATCTCTTGTAGTCGTATTTCAGTGTCTGTAGATGGCTTCTTCGGAGACTCATGTGACTGTAATTCCTTTCGAGAAATTGCTGCTGCCTGCTCAACCAAATAGCGTCGGTTGACCTTCCCCGACGACATCAAGGGGACTGTGGACAAAGGAATAAAGGCACTTGGGATCATATGCGCCGGCAGAACATCTTGTAGTGCTGACTCCGTTCGGAGGGCTTCGGACTGAAACTCTGGCGTCGGTATTGGAAATAGTTTGCCACCCACAGCACCTGTACTGAGATTGCTACCATAACGGATGAAGGCGACCAGTACTGGGTACATTTGGCGATCGGCAAGGGAAACAATCTCTGCCACCACATCCAATGCGTTGTGAAAGCTCTCTCTTATATGATGTTCTATCTCACCAAGTTCAATACGCTGCCCGCGAAGTTTAACCTGTGTATCCTTGCGGCCTATGTAGGAGATAGATCCATCTGACAAAGAGTATCGCACAAGGTCTCCTGTCTTATATAGCCGATCGGTGCTGTTAGGCCTGAAGTGATGGAGCCACTTCGGACTGCCGATAAATGCTGCGTTGGACTTTTCATTGTTGATATATCCGCAGCCCACAATAGGACCCTGGATAACTAGCTCACCCACTGCTCCAACTGGCACCATTCTGTTGTGATTCTCTTTGTCAACAATCCAAGTGGTTGCCCCAATAGCATGCCCGATGTTCGTTGGATCAGATATAAGGCGAGCAGAAATATTAGACTGGACAGTTGAGATGACTGAACATTCAACCGGCCCATATGCATTAATTACGCGAAGTTGTGGGGCCCAAACCGTTATATCTCTCTGCTGCATTGGTTCCCCGGCAAGTACCAACGTTTTTAAGGTGGGAAGATCATTAGGGTGCAGTACCCTGATAAGAGATGGTGTGAGGTTGGCCCAGTTAACCCGTAGGTCATTCGCGGCTTGAACTAAATTATTCCTCCGATCTGTCTCAGAGGGTACGCATACACAACCTCCAGCGAGTAGAGTTGTTAGATTATCAGCAATACTGATGTCAAACGCATATGATGCAAACTGGAGGACCCTTGACTCATGGTTAAGAAAAAATGCCCTGCTCTGCGATTTGGCACTAGTAGAGAGTGCTGTATGTGGGATGATTGCCCCCTTCGGCCTTCCCGTTGACCCAGAAGTGTATGCCACATAGGCTGGACTCGTCGGATCTATTAATCCTGGAATCCATTGGCCGTCATTCTTCTGCCATGCAGTGCTTTCCTCAGTACCAATTAGGACAACTCTAGTTACTAGGGTTGTTGCCACTGCGTGGGTTTGTGCAGAGGCCACGATAAGGGTTGCTTTAACATCATCACACATTCCTTGTAGTCGTTGCAGTGGGTGAGATGGATCAAGTAGAACAAAGACTGCTCCTGCTTTCATTACCCCGAGCATAGCCACTGTTGTCCACCGAGACTTTTCAAAGCAAAGAGGTATAAAGTCACCCGGCCCTACTCCAAGTGTATTTAGGTGAACTGCTAAATTAGATGAGAGTTGCGCCAGTTCTCCATAGGATATATTACCATCCCATGCACAGACAGCCGGATCGTCTTGTTGCACCAGACAGCACTGGTGGATCAGGTCGTGGAGGCAAGAGTTGGTCTCATGAGGCACCTCCTTATTCCACATTTGTACTTGTGCTATGTCTTGTTGACTGATTATGTTTAAATCATCAGCTTCCGCATGTGGGTTGGCGATAATTTTGGACAAGACTTGGTTGAATGTGTTGGCGACCTTCATTGCTTGTGTATCTGACAGCAAGGATGTCCAGTAGTTGAAAGATACACACACACCAGAATCCTTTACAGCTATATGCAATGTTATATCAAACTTTTATCCAATATTAGCCTGAGTAGACGTAACAATTCGGCAACTATATTGCATTCAACGAAATGGTGACTTACCTCTGTTGGGTCGTCTCCGCCGACATGATCGACGCGGATGCTTGATAATCCCAAGCTGGAATGGCTAGATTCTCTTCGCAACGACATGACAGTGTTGAAAAGAGATAGAGTTGATGTGGTGGATGCTGAGCGGAGGATGTCGGCTAGCGAACAATGCTGATACATTAAGCTTTGAGCATAGTCTTGCTGGTTTTTCTCTAACATGCGCATAAGCGAAGTGTTCTTCACCAGATCCATGCGGCACACCAGCATGTTAATGAAAGGTCCAACAGCATCTTCCATCCTGTCCAAAGGCACGTCTCGACCCGACGCAAGATATCCGAAGCAAACCGTGTCAGAGCCCGTGTAGGATTGCAGGACGAGCCCCCAGGCCACCTGGAAAATGTTCGAAAGTGTTAATTCGTTGGTTTCATTGAATTGCTGCAGCTTGAGGACGTCCAAGCTGAGATCAAGACTCAGAGAACGTAGCGAATTTGTAGCTTCATCACGCCGATCATTGAAAGCTGGGAATTTACAGGGAGAAACACCGTGGAGATATTCTTTCCAGTATTCGCGACCCGAATCTGCTGCTACACGGCCGAGGTATTCGATGTAATCACTATAAAGTGGACCATATCGGGCGGGAAGCTTTCCATCGTATGCAAGTGCTAGATCGCGCATCAGAACTGAGATGGATATACCGTCGATGAGTGCGTGATTGATCTGAAGCTCGCATAGTATGTCCCCTGCAGTCTCAGGGTTCATTGTAAGCTGATGAGGAGGCCTCCCTTTTTTATTTATACATGGTGCCGCGTAGTGCGCATCATCTTCTCGCACGACGTATACATCGGGGACAACATCCTTCAGCACAACCTGTTGAAATGCAACTTGTGGAGTTACGCCTGGGACAAAAACCGTCCGCATAATTGGATGATACTGCACCACTGTCTCCCACGCACGCGTAAGCCGCTCCGGCTCAACAGGTTTGCTTTCATATAACGACTTCACCTTCCATACAAACCGAGTTCGATAGTACATTGGATTCAGGTTCTGACTCAACAGGATGCCTCTCTGCATGGACGAGCACGGATAAGAGTCTTCTACCTGCGTGGCTGAGAGACCGATTTCCGGTAGTGTCTGATTTATGAACCTCTCAAGGCTCTTGTATGTGAGGGGCAATAGCGGAAAGTCAGTCAACGTGTATCGTTTAGATCGCATTAATGTCTCTGCTGCATCTCTGAGGCTGCATTGACACTTGAGGATCCACTTTCGGATGGCATCTTGATGCTTCATATGCCGGTTATAGATAAAATTAAAACGCAAACAACCACCGACAACTGATACAGACACCTCAATCAACGAGAGCCGTTGCATGTCAGGTGCTACATCATAATCTTTGATGCCCAGTTGGTTTGCTTGCTGAATCACAGCATCGGATCGCTCCAGTTGTTGATAAAGGCCCAAGTAGTTAAATAATATCTCGATGGGGTTGTCATCACTGAAAGATTTCTTCCCCATAGGATTCAGATAGCGTGATGCGAAGTAGGCCCATCCATTCTTAGGAATCTTTCTGCGAGTATCCTTTGTTTCGGCGACGATATCTAGAATGTCAGATTGCTTATTGGCTTGGATAAATATTGGAAACATTGTGGTAAACCACCCCACAGTTCTAGATATATCCAGAGCTGCATCCCATGCCTCACGACCATGTCCCTCACTAAAGATCGTAGGTGGAGTCCGGTCTTGAAAGACTTGGATAAATGAATAGAGAATGGCTGCTTGAAAGATCTCAACTGGCTGTGTGTTTAACGCATCATTGGCACCTCCTAGTAGCATCTCCGTGACCCTGCGGTCCATAGTAAAAGCCTCTTGGTATGCTCTGCTGTATGTGTTGCAGTTATAAGGGACCCCCCAATAGCTTGCTGGTGGGTGAGGTACTCTAAATGGCAGAGCTATCTCAGGGGCCAAAAAATCACGGCTGTAGTTTTCCTGTAGGTGACACCATCTCTGGAATGACAACGACGGATGTTGAGTGAGTGGCGACTTCCGTGATGACAGCAGCTCTTCAAGATCCCCTAGGATGATCCTCCATGACACAAGATCAATGACTAAATGATGGGCCACTAAGGACATGTATTGCTTCTTCTCACTCCCTACCGTCATCAAGTCTACCGCAAATAGAGGTCCACTTTGAATGTCTAGATTAGTCTGACTTGTGGCCACGATACTATTTACTTCATCCCAAGATGATAGTTCATGTTGACCATAACGATAACAATCTTCATCATAGGGTAAGATGCGTTGAACCCATCTACCGTCTTCACATTGGCTGAAACGTGCTCGTAGCATTGAATGATGAGAAACAATATAGTCCAGGGCCTTGGTCATTTCAGGCGCTTCAATGTTCAAATTCCTCGTAATTCTGAGAAAGAAACTTTGGTTGAAGTGGTTATGCCCCCGGGGAGCATGCTCAAAGAACATTCGCTGGATCGGTGAAAGCTCAAACGGAACATCAGTTTGTTCATGAGCAGATATTGTGGCTTCGCCCTCCAAGTCAATACACACGTGGTCTACCTGTATATGCTGCGATATGCGTGAGATGGTTTTGCGCTGAAGGATTTCAGAGACGGTGACAGATAATCCTGTCGTTGCTTTTAACCGCGCAGATACCTGCATAGCTGTGATAGAATCGCCACCTAGGCGGAAGAAGCTATCCTCGACACCAATATCATCAGGATTGATATTGAGAATTTGTGCCCACACCTGCTGAAGGACCATTTCAGGACCTGTGGACGGTTTCTCTTTTCTTACTTTTGGAGGGTTGTATAACTGCAAGTCCACCTTGGCAGCCTGCTGGCGTAAATATAGTCTGTTGATCTTCCCCGACAATGTCAATGGAATTTGGAACAAGGGGAGAAAAACACTCGGAATCATATACGTCGGGAGAATATCGTATAACTCTGACTCTACCCGGACGGCCTCCGATTTGAAATGTTGAGATGGTGTCATGAATGGATGGTCATCATGTGTTTTTTCGCTCACAGGACTGCACCATATAAGGGCCATGAGTGTTGGATGCTCATGACCCTCTCGCATTACAGCCTCTACCACGACAGCTTGTGCGCCATGAAATTGCTGGCGAATGTGGTATTCGACCTCCCCAAGCTCGATCCGCTGCCCTCGGAGCTTAATCTGTGTGTCTTTCCTACCAATATAGCAGATAGACCCATCTGGCGCATATCGCACCAGGTCCCCTGTTTTGTAGATCCTTCCTCCATTGCTTCCGTTTTCATACCGCTTGAGCCACGGTGGGTTGTTGAAAAATACGTTAGCTGTCTTTTCCTTGTTATTTATATAGCCACGTGCCACAATAGCGCCCTGAATAACAAGCTCCCCAATGGCGCCTATTGGTGCCAGCTTATGATGGTCATCCTTGTCAACAATCCAGGATACTGAGCCAATAGCATTTCCAATATTGCTGGGATCCGAGCCATGTCCAATCTCCGGTTGAACGGTGGAGAGGACAGAGCATTCTGCTGGTCCATACGCATTCATCAGTTGCGTCCTTCCAGCCCATGCAGCAATATCCGCTGCTGACATCGGTTCCCCCAGCAAAATAAGCGTCTTCAAGATTGTCTTCTCACTGGATAACAACCTTGCAACAGAAGGAGTTATCTGAGCCCAATTGGCTTGCAGCCGCCCCATCGCTCCTGAAATGTCATCATAGCGGCTTGCTTCATCTGGCACGCAAATGCAACCCCCAGCTATCAAGGTTGTTAGATTATCTGCGATGCTAACGTCAAATGCATAGGATGAAAATTGGAAAACCCTCGAGGTAGGCTCTAGTTGCAGTGATTTTATTTGAGCCTTCGCGCCTGTACAGAATGCCTCATGCTCCACAACAATTCCTTTTGGCTGGCCAGAAGAACCCGATGTAAATACCACATACAAGGCATCCCTTGACCTAGGGCTTACTGTGCCTAACCCAGTTGCATCATTATCACTCGAATCAAAGGCAAGATCAAATGCTGGGAGTGGAACAACAGTAGCCGCTAGTCTTGCGCTCAAGGCTGTTTGTGATGTTGAAGACACAATCATCGACGCCCCCACCTCGCAACATATTTCCTGGAGGCGCTTGTGTGGGTGTGCTGGATCTAAGAGAACAAATGCGGCCCCGGCTTTTACAACTCCGAGCATGGCAACTGTTGTCCACTTTGATTTCTCAAAGCAGAGAGGAATAAATGTCTCAATGCATGGATTCACGCCCAACTTACGAAGCCGTACTGCTAAGTGGGAAGATAGTTCGTCCAGTTCACGATACGTCAGATTCCCATCCCATGAATGAACAGCTTCAGCTTCTGGCTGGGACATGCAACGTTTAGAAATAAGCTCCTGCACGGTGGTTTGTGACGCTGTTGGCTGGGCCTTGTTCCATTCACTCAATATTGTAAGTTCTTCTGGGCTGATCAAGTCGATCGTATTTATGGTATCCCTCGGATGCTGGTTGATTTGTTGTACGAAATGTGCAAGTTGCGAGAGTATCAACTTTACCCGAACTGCAGGAAGGACGGTATCATCGAATACCGCTCGGAGTTTCAAGTAATCAGTGCTCGGTTCGCAGAGTATGGTTAGTGCGTAGGTATAGAAGGTTTCTTGACTGTCGCGTGGCTCCTGTGCACGTTGATGAAGGAGTTCCAGACCGTGTTCTTCTTGGTTAGGCTGTATCACTAACAAACTTTGAAACAGACATGCGCTAGCTGGCTCGGCTCCGAGACGACCAATCTTCTGTAGCCCCATCTGTTCGAAGGGGGCCATTGTTGTTGCCTTGTCTTGTACAGCCTGCAGCGCTTGCTCAACCAGCATATCGCCTTGAATATGGATTCTGAAAGGCACCGTTGTGATAGTTGGCCCCGTAAGAGAATCTATACCAGCGACAGTTGCGCTGCGTCCACTGACGGTAGCTCCGAAGACAACATCATTAGACGCGGTGTATTGGGCCAGGACTAAAGCCCATGCCAGCTTGATTGTTGTTGAAAGAGTAGTATTTCTACCACTGCTCCTGGACTGTAATAGGTGCATAACATGCTCTGTATGTTTGGTGGGGGCTGGTTTGTATGTCGCAGAGGGTAACGTCGGAAAAGGGATGGCCTGGAGGTCTGAGAGTTCTGATCGCCAGAAACTTTCTGCGTTCGTGGTATCCACATCTTCAATGTATTTAATGAAGGGGGCGAATGGTTGATTCGGTAGTGTTGCACCCTGGTAAGCCCGTTCTACTTGTCTCAAAATCAAAGAAAGAGACAAGCCATCATATGCCGCGTGATGCGAAGTCATGCTGAATTGAAAACTGGCTGACCTATCACCAAATTTCGATAGGCCAAATCGTACCAATGGTCCACCAAGCCGTACCTCCATAGGAGCAGTGTGGGAGTCGCCTGTCTCCCAGCTGATCTTCTCTCGAACAACGACCTGAAACATGCCTCGTCCTTCACAATGTATAATTCGGGTCCGGAGAATGGGAATTGCCTGATATGTCGCCTCCCATGCTGCTTGGAATTGGCCAATGTCAACACTACTAGGGAATGTGAAGATATACTGGCCCATGTAGGCACCTGGCTTCATCGCCGTTAGCGCCATAAGACCTTCTTGCAATGCCGTGCAAGGGTAGATATCGTCGATCTCTGACATGGCAACAGCACATTGCAATGTTGCCGTATCACTGACATGCTTCCGGATGTCCTCGTTTTTTAGCAGGGAGAAAGGTGGAATAACCTTCTCAATAGAATCATGCAAGGCCCACCGTGCAGTCTGAGCGAGATCAGATAATGTTGGGTGAACGAATACGTCGGGGACATTAAACTCAAGACCATAGTCTCGTGCACAAGCTACCAATTGCATAGCCATGATAGAGTCGCCTCCCAGACGAAAGAAACTATCGTCCAGCCCGATATTACCAGCTTCCAGGCCAATAACCTCGGCCATGATATGTTGAAGCAGAATCTCTATCTTTGTGGATGGCGCGCGTTTTGGTGCATTGTTAAGAATAGTGTACGCCTCTAGCTCCATCCTCGTCAGCTGTGCAGCATGCTTCTGGATTACTCGACGGTCTGCTTTGCCCGTTCCTGACATGGGCAGGTATCCGAGAGGCACAAACACGCTTGGCACCATGTAATTCGGCAAAAGATCATGGAGCTGCGCTCTTGTTTTCAATGCCTCCAATTGAAACTCCTGGCTCGGAGAGTCAAATAGTAGAGGCTCCAGCGCTCTACATTTGCTTTGCGCGTTAGCTTTGGTGTCTTCTCTTAAGATGAACCCTGTCAGGACCCCACTAGCACCTTCATCAGCCGGTACTATCACGTCCACTAGTGCCAGCTGCGCTCCATGGAAGGATCGCTGAACATGATACTCTATTTCCCTCAGCTCAATTCTTTGACCATGAATCTTGATCTGTGTGTCCTTCCGGCCGAGTATCTGAAGAGAGCCATCTGTGTGATACCGTGCAAGGTCGCCTGTCTTGTACACACGCTGCCCTGTGTCCTGTCGAAAGTCACATAGCCATTGGGGACTCTGTATAAAGGCTTTCGCTGTCTTCTCTGGGTTGTTTACATACCCCCGACCAATTGTTGGTCCCTCAATTAATAACTCCCCGACCACACCGATAGGGGCTAGTCTTTGATGATCCGATTGATCCACAATCCAGCATACCGCTCCTCTGGCAAACCCAATATTGTTTGGGTCACCATCATTATGGATGTCAGGGCAAGATTGTGTAGCTGAAACCACGGAGCACTCTGCGGGGCCATACGCATTCATGACCTCAGCATGGCCTTCCCACATTTGGATATCGGCCCAGTTTCTCTTTTCACCACCATGGACTATAGTTTTCAGAGTAGGAACGTTATCAGGACGCAAGATCCGAGCAACCGACGGAGTGATAAGGGTCCAGTTAGCCCGCAGCTTGTTAATCGCGTTCTCAATAAAACCGCCACGATCTATCTCGGATGGCACACAGATACATCCCCCAACAAGTAGAGTGGTCAGATGGTCTGCAATGCCGACATCGAATGAATAGGAAGAGAACTGAAAGACTCTAGATTCGGAGCTTAAGCGGAGGTGCTTAGAATAACTCATTGCAGCTGTGCAGAACGCACGGTGATCTATCAGAACCCCTTTTGGCGCACCTGTGCTACCTGATGTAAACACTGAGTATACCGCATGGTGTGGCTTGACCGTGGGGCTTGTCCAAATACCCTCCATTCTGTGCCATGCAGACTCACCATCACCAGCATTGACAGTGATAACAGTAGCTGCCAGCGCAGTGGCCTTCACAACAGTTTGTGGGCAACACAGGACTATATTTACCCCAGCACTTGCACAGATATTCTCAAGGCGTGTTAATGGATGGGAAGGGTCTAGTAGTAAAAATGCTCCACCAGCCTTCATAACACCGAGCATTGCCACAGTTGTCCATTTACTCTTCTCAAAGCAAAGTGACACAATCATATCCGGCCCCACCCCGACGCCTGACAGGTATCGTGCCAACTTGGATGACCAGATTTCAAGGTCTCTATACGTAAAGTCTCCATCCCAAGCACAAACAGCCGTCGCTTCAGGTTGAATCATACATTGGGCATTGATTAGCTCATGAACGCAAGACTCCTGTAACTCTGGAGCACTACCGTTCCATTGTTTTAGCTGTGCTGTATCCTCCGGACTGATTGTACCGAGGTCCGCAACTGTCTGGTTTACGTTGCTGTGTATTTCTTGGGTGATGCTGGCCAGGTGGTCAATGATTCGCCTCATTTGACTCTGTGGTACAACACGCTCATCAAATACCGCTTTCACGTTCACTTGATTGACATCAAGATCACACGAAAGCATCAATGCATAAGTGTTATACTTTGACTCATCCGCGGTGGCTTCCCCATTTGTGAGTACTGTAGTGGGGTTGCTGTTCTGTTCAGCTGGTTGTACTACCAGTAAGCTTTGAAACTGGCAAGCAATCTCGGCTTCCTCCCCAAGGCGGCTGATGTTCTGCAATCCAAGCTGCTCAAACTGCATCATGACAGCGGAGCGAGCTTGAAGGTCAGCAAGTGAATCCTTGACTAACATATCAGGCTGCAGTTGAATTCGCAATGGTACTGTGGCAATGGTTGGACCTGTCATTTGCTCGACATCTGCTACGGGCGCGCTACGGCCATTAACCGTCACGCCAAACACTACATCTTTGCAGTTTGTATGCAGTGATAGTATAATTGCCCACGCAAGACGTAGCTTTGTTGAAACGGTAAACTCATCGCCGTCTGCTGCTGGTCCTCGTCTAAGCGCGATTTCGCGAGTGATCACCTTCGTTGTCCTTGGTACATACGCCACAGAAGGTAAAGAAGGGAAAGAAACCGTATCAATAGCAGCAAATTCCGAACGCCAAAATTGCATGCTGTCGCGCTGGGACTGTAAAACATAGTCGACGAATGGGCTGAAGCTTCGGTACGGCAACGGGCTGTCGCCCCAGTATGCAGATTCGAGTTGCTCAAGCACTAAAGGCAACGACCATCCATCGAAAACTGCATGGTGCATAGTGAGAACAAATCTATGCTCATCGTATTTATTAATTCCCCGGATAATAGCGAGTCGCATCAGTGGCTGGCCAATCCGCATTGGTATAGAGCGATCTTGAGCAACATACAGATCCAGGTCATCATGATATTGGCAGCAGATATTGTTTTGGATAACAACTTGGAAGGTCCCTTGAGCTGGGGATTGGACGACCCGTGATCGCAGAATCGGGTTCTTTCCAATAATCAAACACCAAGCACGTTCAAACCTGGCTATATCGATGTGACTGGGCACCTTGTAGACTGTTTGCGAAGTATGTACGCCCGGGGTTTTCGCTGTTAAGGCAATCAAGCCTTCTTGCATCGCAGTACATGGATAGATATCCTCAATCTGGTTCCCATGGACCCGGCACTGTTCAAATCGCCAGCTTTCTGATTTTATCCACATCTTTATCCTTGAGAAGGTCAAAGGGAAGTATATCTCGTACATGGCTGTTGGCACCTTCCCGCGCCACCAGAGCAAGATCCGATAGCTTCGAATTAGCGAACACGTCTGCCAGGGTGAAATAAAGGCCCTCCTCTCGAGCGGCCATCACCAACTTCATTCCCGCAATAGAATCACCGCCACACCGGAAAAAGTTATCATGCCTGCCAATACTTTGTGGCGTTCGGTGGAGTATCTTAGCCCATAGCAGCTGCAACTGTCTCTCAACCGCGGTTACCGGGACCTCAAGTGAAGGTGAGCCACCTAAGTACAGGTCAATGTCATCCTGGGATAGCCTCGAGGCAAGAAGGAGCAGCCTTTTTCTATCTATCTTCCCTGCCATATTGAATGGGATCCGACGGGTGGGAACAACAACAGATGGGATCATATGTCGCGGTAACACTTTTGAAAGGTACCCCTCTAGTGACTGTAAATATGATGTTGCCCGACTATCATGTATGAAGATGTCGTCTTTTGGTCCGTCATGTGTGAGGTTGAAATTAAGGAATGCCGCCAATCTAGTACCCCCAAGAAGCCCTACGACCACGTCATGAGCTTCAGGATGCTGTTCAGCGAAGAAACGGCGCGCGTGGTATTCTACCTCCATCAGTTCCACTCTCTGACCGTGTATCTTTATTTGGCTATCCTTGCGACCAATAAAATTGATCGTGCCATCTGCATTGTACCGTGCTAGGTCCCCCGTTCTGTACAGGCGTTGTCCTGACCTACCAGAGCGAAACTGGTCAAGCCAAGCGGTCGTCTCCAAGAATGACGATTTAGTGCCTTCCTCGTCATTAATATATCCACGGCCGACGGACGCACTTTCTATGACCAGCTCTCCAGTTGCTCCTATGGGCAACAACTGTTCGGGGTTGTCCATGTCAACTATCCAAAGAGCAACTCCAACGCCTCTCCCTATATTTCTATGGTCTGAAGTAGTCATAATTCTTGACTGTAAGGAGCTCACTGCGGCACATTCACAGGGCCCATACGCATTCATTAGGTGAACCTTCCCGGCCCATGAGGCGACATTCGCAGCTGTCATCAGTTCACCACCCAGAAGTAAGCATCGCAGGGTTGGTACACTTTCCGGTGCTATCAAGCCAGCAACAGAAGGGGTTAGACTAGCCCAATTTACTTGATGCTGGTTGATACACGATGCGATATCGTTGCTGCGCTCTGACGCCGACGGCAAGCAGATGCAGCCGCCAAACATCAAGGTAAATAAGATGTCCCGGTTAGCCACATCATAGGCGAAGTTGGCATATTGGAGCACCTTCGAATGACGATCCAACGACAAAGCCGCTCTGTTACTCTTAGCTGCCGTACAGAACGATGCATGTTCGATAACGACACCTTTCGGTACTCCCGTGGAACCAGATGTGAAGACAGCGTACAGGGCATTCTGAGGCGTTGCTGGGGTTCTGTCAACACCTTGCTCATCTACTTGATCATGCTGCCAACTGTAAATTTCCTGCCCAACAGTGATGACCCGGGTTGCCAACTCCTCCACAATTCTCTTGTTTTGAGTTGAGGTCACCACGAGCTTTGCCTTGACGGCCTTACATATGCTGTGGATACGCTCGATGGGGTAGTCTGGGTCCAAAAGTATATAAGCTCCACCGGCCTTGATCACGCCAAGTATTGCAACAATGGCCCATTTATTCTTCTCAAAACACAGCGGAACAAATGTCTCCGGTCGGACTCCACATGTTGTGAGGCGGGCTGCAACTTGCGATGAAAGTTCATCCAACCTCTTGTACGTGAAACTGCCGTCCCATGAAGAGATGGCCATATCATCAGGGTTCTCAAGGCATTGCTGTAATATGAGGTTATGGACGCAGTTGTTTGACTGTGGAGTCGCTCGCTCATTCCACACGGCGATCTGAGAAACATCTTGTCGGCTGCACAGATCTAAACAGCTCACAACCTTTACAGGTTCGCTAACTATTTCTGACATCACTCTGCGGAAAGCCTGAGCCAGCATTTTGGCTTGATCGGGAAGTAAGGTTGACGACCAGTGCATAAGTGATGCTATTATTTCTTCTCGTCTCATATGGATCTCGACCACAATTTTGTACTATGCCCGTCGGTCAGAAGAGACACTGCAACATCTGGCGACCAACTTACTTTTGATACCCAACTGTAATCCACACCAGCGGATGGTGATTCGGCAGTGTCAGCCATATTCTGCAGGATCACTGTATGAAAGCTATTCCAAGCCGGGTCTGTGTCATCCTGCAAGTCCTTCCCCTCCCAACGTCTGTAGAAGGATCCCCGGGTGCCTTGCTGAAGCAGTTCCAGGAGGGACGTATTTTTTGCCATGTCTATCATACAGACCTGTTCACCCTTATGACCGACATCACCTGTAGTAAAGTATCCGAAGGAGATATTGTTCGAAGCCGTATAGGAGCGAAGAACAACTCCCCAGGCCACTTGAAAGAGAGCCGAGGTACTTACCGTGTGGCAATCGCAAAAGTCCTGGATTTTCAGCGCCGGATCCAGCTTAATCTCGACGCATTGGACTTCACTCGACAAGGGTTCCAGAGGTCCAAGTTCTTTACTTGTTGGAAATAGCAGTAATTCATCTTGCACTTGGGGCTTCATCACTATCTTCCGTAACAGAATTGTTGCTTAAGGTGGACCAGATAGTCAGTCATTCTTCTTCATCCGTCGTTAGAGCTTACAAACCTTTATCGCTTTCCCCGGTGCGTTTATGGCTATTCGAGGCTGTGAGAATTCAGAGCACAAGTCTGTAAGTGTGTTGAAGACTTGAATGCACAGTATGCAACGATCTTGCTAGTGTAGAAAGACAGGGATTTTATCAGGGAAAAGCCCAGAGTAAGGCTGCTATGTGATCGTCAGCTCACCGCTGGAGCACATTACATTCTGCTCCTCCTAACCGACTTGGCGTAACTCGAGACACTCCTCCCATAGCGAGAGAACACGATCTCTGATGCAGCTCGGGTGGAGCCTTGACAAAGTTTCCATCTCAGCTGAGGCGGGGGCACATTGACAACACGACACAGTGGGTTAAGGATGAGCAGAGACTGACTGCCCCGCACTTGTCATCGTTATGCTGTTCATGCTGGGTGTAGGATTATCCAAAAATTAGGTAATTATGGTGATTATGGCAAAAGCAGGGCCTCTCTTCTTTTATGTTCCAAGTTTTGTTACCCCCCGATTCAATACTCTACGCCTTGATCTTGGTTTTTTTTTTTTTTTTTTTTTTTTTTTTTGTTCGAAGCCATATGACGCGGTGATCAATCGTGTGTGCCTTGCAGTTCCCCTTCCTTCTTTTTGTTTCATACTGGAGTCTCGTCCAGGTCTATGCTGGTCTTCTTCTCTAGGGCAACCCGCGGCCTACCTTAAAGAATGCCCCAGGCCAAAAGATATTTCGCGCGCACGTCCCGCTCCGATTCCAGTCCTTGACACGAAAATGAAAAGTGCGCTAGGCCCCTAGTGGTATTTCCCATGTCCACTTTACCATACAAAACACCATATCTTACTAGACAATAAAACGCAACGCAGCAGCCCTAAAGGCCTTCTTGCCCTTTGCTATGCTAGAGATGGATCCGCAGTCGGCGCTGCGTTGATCGCGGCGTTGTCTGGTGGCGATTAGTGCCACCTGTCGACCATTATCGGGTTGGCACTCTGTGCAGCTTTTACATCCTCATTCCTTACTGTGCAATTCAATACTACCAGCTGGTCACTGATCAAAGGCCAAGTAAAAGAAATACTACTTAGATAATTCCCCGATTTATAATCTGATTAGTTATGAGAAATGATATCAGACTTGAAGTCCTACAAACTGTTACAATACTCACATCTCGGTCTTTACATATATAAAATATTGGAAGAATGATATTCAGTGTCACCTAGTAATCTAGGCCTAGAATTAAAACGGTCTCATTGACGATAGACTGTCACGGATCCGATGCAGTATCGGCTCGTACAATGCACGGAACCCCCAGGCCTCTATATCCTTGCTCGCTTGGTATATACTCTGGCCCCTTTGTAGTTCAGAACCAGGCGGTGAAGTGTCGCCTTATCATTTTGGTCCCTTTTCTAACAAGAGGACTCACGAACTATTCAGTTCTGTTTTAATGGAAAACACTTCCTTAAAGAGAATGATTCAAAAGCTATTTGAGGGGGACTGAGGACATAGAAAAAAGCGACAAGAATCAGTCTCTTTGTATTTGTTCTAGTATTCATTCCAAGCGACATTTCGTTTTCTATTCGTCTACGTATCCGTACCTAGTTGACAGGCTGTCTACCCTGTATAGTAGATCCTCCGTTACAACCATGTATAGAATCTCTATCCTGTGCCATTTCCGTTAACAGTACCAACAGAACCCACTAGACAAGAACTAAGTAGGTATCTGAAAGACGGCGAGTGAACACGAGTATATATCTCTTACCCTGAACGGGCTACACTATAAACCAGGAAGTGGAACGATTTAGGCGAACCAGAACTTCCATGTATGATTTCTTTTGGAGATGCTATCTACGCTTAAGGATCAATATGTCGGTCAGCATATTTTCCGACATATTATCTAGGATTCTTCCTTTGTCCTTGTTACTATCACTACACTACTGGTAGGATTATCTCTACTAGCGCTACGGAGATAATATCTACTTGTGAAATATAAGAAGGCTGGTCAAATTCTTTGCCCAATTACAAACCCGGTGGTTGTTGATTTTTGTCGTTGAAACTGGGGATGTTAGGCTATCATGTATGTACAGTTCTGGACGTCTAGATGGGGGATCCACGCCGATTAAATCGGCAGCTGACAAAAACAGCCAAAAGACGAAGGAAAATGAATCATGGCCCTGCCGTAGGGTGCGACTCCTACATCCAAGTCATACAATATGTCGCAGCCTTTAGATAGTATATATGACACCTTTTACATTTAGCCTAGACCTCCTGGTAGTCAACCGAGAGAGTGCAAGACAGCCATGGGGACCGGAGAAAGAAATGTTCAAACAACTGAATGGTATACGAGATATCAGTAGTCCCGCAAGTCTCTTGGATACTGTGCATGCTTAACTGTGCATTGCCAATATCGACTGTCTGAATCCCCAACTGTGCGGACATTGCTGGTCCAATAGGGCTCCCACAGTTGGAATCATTGCGCACAACAAAAAGTTGTAGCGGGAGTGTAGTGTGCGACGTTCCATCTAATCTGGCAACCTCGTGCAACGTGGCTATGCCTGTGGAGTTTGTCACGTATCACGCATTCGCGTTGACTTTGACCACAACACTTCCATTTATCCGGGGCTGATGCTCTCTGATGCTTGCCGCTGTAATTCGGATGCACGGCATTTGCCATATCTGTAGAGAGCAGAAACGATATTGACAACGATTGCTCGTAAGCCGTGTGCCAGTCTCCAGTGTCGCCAGAACCCTCTACTATGCCTATCTTGGCAAAATGTAGCTAGGATCCTATCTGGGCTGGATCCACGCCACGGTGGAGAGGATGTGTTTCCGGAAGACAGATAGCGAGCACGACAGCCATGGTGGTTAGTACAGAGGACACGACTAATAGATACCAGGGGCTCCACGTCATCATTACTGCCGCTAGTGGTGTAATCACAACCTGCGCCATCATTTCCGTTGCTGACATCTTCAGGAAGGCACTAGGCCTGTGGGATAGGATCAGTAGAGATATACTCCCATTGGGGATACGATGTGTGGCTTAGTGGTCTTCTGCAGAGAACACATCTGCTACCATAGTAAACAAGAGCGATGAGCCGACTTGTGCGCCTCCTCCGATCACCTCCAAGAGGGGAGTGACCATAATCAATCGAAGGGAAAAGAAGTCGGAGAACAAGCCTAGGTTGAGCTCAGCGGGCTCCTCCCTATCAATTATATTGGACCCAGTCCGTACAAACTAGTTTAATAAGACTATCACTCAAGAACGCACCTACTAGATAGAGGATGTACACTGACTTGCGGCCCACTCTGTCTGCTAGCAAGCCATATGGGAGAACACATAGAATACCTATTGGTTAGAACCGACCGATGACGAGATCATCCTGGTCAGCTTTATTTGCAGCAAAGACGTCCTCAAGGGAGGCTTTTGGTTTGGGGGGTGCAAGAATGTCAGGACCGGTTGCCCGACTATCGCATCACGGTTGAACCCACTGGGTCGCTGGTTACTGGTATCCTTCCATCCTTTGATTAAGACCAATTTATTTTGAACCTGGTTTATTTTGCAGTCCGAATGGGCGGGTGAATGTGACAAAAGGACCTGCGAGGGATGGCCGTAATACCCTTCGCAGATGATATCCTCGAGCACCTGGGTTAATGAGGCGACAAATCATATACCCGGAAAAGTCTAGCAGGACTAGTAGCACGCAGAGACGCCAGAGGAAGCGATTTGGGCTTTTCTATGTGTTCGGAGTTGCTGGCTGGGCTCGTTTGTTCGCACTCTCTCCGTCTGCTAGGATTGAGTTCTGTATTTCTGGCTCTAAAACATCCTCCGTTGTTAATAGAGGCGTCTTATCATCCGGTTGGTCTACTGTTGATGGTGCTATGTGGAGTAGCTTCTTTGGATTGTATGTGAGAGGACGTCTGCGCGGGATCAAGTAGTGTTATCCACCTTATATCTGTAGTCCGAGTCTATTATAGCCTTATAAAACGCACGAGCCCTCCAAATAGGTCAGCAGAGTAGTGGAGGTTGATCCCGATTTCCCTCGGATGATTTACAGTGGGGTGACCTCGCCAAGCCTAACCTCGCCGATCCCTTGCTCGCGTTCACGTATAAAATACCCTTTTAGGGTACCGATCTGCATACACAGCCCCAAGGCCCCCAGCTCTCAAGTACAGCCAATGATTTTCACGACATTAGCCATGCTGCCAAGGTTCTGCAGGTGTCAGCTGCCGAGTTTTGGAAGTCTCAACTCAGTTGTGAAGACACAGCAGCATATCCCTTCTTACCCCACCGTGGATACACTGCAACTGCTACATCATCCCTATCCTACTCATATCCGATTCCAACAAGTAGAACTACCCTCCCAGCCACTATGACCATTGTTCTGCGGCTGGCATGGGCTATGACCCTCCGTCAATACAGTGATGCAGCCTCTGTTCTCTTCGCCATCACTGTGAATGGCTGCAGTGCTCCAGTCTCAGGAATAGAGATAATTAGTGGGTCAACTGTTGCAACTCTCCCATTTCAAGTGTTGGTTGATCCTGACGCCACGGTACAGACGACGTTAGACACTTTGCAAATGTCGCGCCTTGAAAATGATGGCTTTCGAGCAAAGCGGCTTACATAAAATAAGCCATTATGTTTCGGAGAAACTCCCTGTTTCACAAATTGGTAGTTTGCTTGTTGTACAATAATCGAATCTGCTGGAAGCCCAAAAGATGCTAGGGTGTGACATGCTGAACGAGAGTGGGAAATCCTTTATCGGTGCTTTCGCACTATCCGCTTCTTGCTGCGTTCAAAGTGGATATGTCTCTGTCGACCGCCTCTTTGACGAAGATCTGTTGCCGAGACAGCACGCCCAGAGAATAGCAGAGTAATTTCTGTTTTGTTGTCAGCAGCTTGTCGCTTCATCAGCATCGACGGTTTTGAAGGACATCACTCTTCTAACACCCAGTGACGCTCTGCAAATCAGAGAATGGAACCCCGCATTCTTGCCTAAGGGCGCAGATTACCGCTAGGATAGTTCAATCGGTAGAGTGTTGCCGGAAGCTTATGAGAGCCGTGCCCACGATCTATTTGAAGATCAATGCTTGTTGCACCCATAGGCCCCTGCCATATCTGCATGGGATGGTTTTATAACATACAAAACCCTGTCAGATATGAGCACCGTGTTGGCTATTAAGCTACAGAGACTAGGAATCTGTCCTGAAGACATAGGTCCGGTGTATTTTGAGAAATCCAAACGGGAGTTGTTTCCCTCCTAGCGGTCATGAAAGCTGGCGGGGCATTTATCCTCCTCGATAGCTCAATTCCAACTCAAAAGCTGAAATATATCCTTGGAAAGCTCTCATCAAGGTTTGTGCTTACATCATCTCTTGAGGGAAAGGCACAACGTCTAAACTCAGCATTGGTAATTGCGGTGAATGACAATGTGATACAGGAGCCTCTCAGCACAAGTTTGAAAGTACTATGTACGCCGAGGAATGCTCTTTATGCCGTATTTACTAGTGCTCCTAAGGGTGTTGTAGTAGAACACCAGGCATTCTGTTCTAGCCTCCGTGGATATCTCCCTAGCTATTCTAAGGACTAGGAATTTGTGTTCTCCAGATATCGTCATACATCTTCCATGCCAGCAGCTTGGAGATCCTCGGTTCTCTTTGCACGGGTGCATGTCTTTGCATCCCCACACAGGCAGACATAGAGAACAACCTAGCAGGAACAATTGTCCACTTTGATGTGAACTGGGTACATGTAACACACCTTCACTTTTGCGAGTCCTAAATCCATCCGATGTGCCGTGTGGACACTTTAGTCGCCTTACCTATGTGGGTAAGGTGGCGGGCTGGAGTGGGCTCCCGGGTTTAACCCTCTGTATTGTCATTTAGTTTTACCGCCTTCTTACCAAAATTACCACCACTATATAGATATATTAAACCAATTTTTTATATATAAATATATCAATTTCTTTAGATATATAGATTTCTATATATATTAAATCTATAAATTACCTATTACGAATCCCTAAAAATGCCAAGTTCCTGAAAACCCTTAATTTTAAAAAGGTTTGAAAACGTGCCCTATATATATATAATCTAAAATATATATATATTCAATCTAAATCTAATATATTAAATTTCTCATCCAACATTATAGATATATATATTACTCCATTAAACTGGGTGACGGCAAATAGACTGCCCAAAACGGCCACAGTTGATGCTACATTTGGTCGTCGATCTGCCAGCTCTCTCGCCACTCAATCAGGCACTTTTATCCACGCACCATTTGAAGACGTGGCCTCAGCCCCATAAAGGAACGATGAATGGTTATCTCATTCAGTGGCTGGTACGGCTAACTAACTTTTGTGCAATCCGAAGGAAGATGAGAGGCTATCATACCATCCAACGTAGCATGGGCTTTTTTGGCGACCAATATCCAGTAAGAAGTCAATATGGTAAGCCCTGCTGGAGGTTCGAAATCTTTTTGAGGGCGGGGTTTCCGGATGAGAATCAGCTGTAGGGGGTCCATCAGAAGCATTCAATTCATATAGGATGGATTGTGGTGTCTCGACGCTCAAGTGATAGGTTGCGAGTTTGGTCGACAAGGGATTAATTCGTTCACCTTACAGAATGTGTCAAGTTGACTAGTGGCAGAGTTTTGGGCGGCTGAATCAACGGGATGAACAGGGATCTTAAAGCTGTTGTCACACTTCTAAGTACGACTTATCTGTCAGTTTCATACCCCTTTCTAAGGCTTCGCTTATTATTTTGAAGGGGAAAGAGGTTCTATCCACCCTTGCATCCTTCGTACGCGGCAACGGCATGAATCGTGCGAGGGGAAGAAGTTGTATGTACTTCAAGATCTACGAAGATTCTAACTTAGCCGCCTAACGGTCACATGATATTGGAACAAAACCCAAGCTGCAGAGAGGTGTTGCGCGAGGGGCCGTGCAAGGTGGTAGACGATTTGGTAAGCCGTTCCTTCACCGACTAGTTAACTAGTTAAAGATATTATCTTCAACTCTTGAAGTGTCAGTCGGTTTACTGATCCCGTGCAACACCCACTAGCTATTTTGCCTCTCACCACCCTGCTCAGCTCCGAAGACCGATCTTCCATTCAAAGAGCACAAGTCGTAGTATATCTTCCAACCAAGGCTGCAAGCATGGCTGAACTCGCGATCGGTGTCCCGGGCCTCATTGACGTAATCATCCGAACGGGATCCCAGATAATGAATATTGTGCAAGCTTACTCCGAGCAAGATGAAATCCGGGCCGAGTATATGCGATTCGGGGAGGACATAGCCATGGGCGGCATGTCGTTCTACTTCCTTGAAACGGTCAAACGGGCCTTGAAGGACCCCAGCCTACCAAACATCGTCAGACAGATGTTTGAATCTTGTATTCGGCGCTTCTACGACAGACTAGCAATAACCCTCGTCAAGCTAAGAGCTTTAAAGCCATCCAGGTTTTCGGAACGTGTTTCCTACGCTGTGCATGGAAAGAACGAACTGAGGAAGTGCATGCACAGTCTCAAGGATGAGATAGATGTTTTGCACAAGCTTTGCATCGAATTTTCGCTTTTCTCGATGGGTGTACATTCCAGTATTCTCTCAGGGGAGAATTTCGCGCTGATCCATGAGTCCGAAAATCACCATCCTGGAGAGTATCTTCCGACTTCGGACATTCTGGTCGCGAGAGGGGAGTTGAATCTGGGCCTAGGCAAGACAACGCAAACTTTCATCGTTGAGGGAAAAACTGATGGCGAGGCCAACCTGCGCTCCCTGTGTGAAACCCTTCGGCCAAGAAGCTTTCACGCCGGAATACCGGAGTGCGTTGGGTTTCGCATGCCGCCATATCGTGAATCGATGACATGCTACGAGTTGATATTCAAAACCCCAACTGGTGGATCTTTGACGTCCTTAGCACATCTTATCTCCTCTAGCGAGCCTCCGGAACTTAAGACCCGGCTGAATCTCGCTAGACAGCTTGTACAGGCCGTCGTGCATGTCCACAAGATAGGATTTGTACACAAGAAAATTCGTCCCCGCTCAATATTACTATTAGAAGGCAATGATTCGCTCACGGTGTTTCTCCTCAATTGGACCGCTGCCCGGAATAGGGAGTCCGTCTCGGCCCATCTGGGTGAACACCTGTGGCAGCAAGCTATCTATCAACATCCAGACCGGCAATCAGAGTACGCAATGACCGGGTTTGAACCACGCCACGATGTCTACAGCTTAGGGGTCTGCTTACTTGAGATATTTCTCTGGAAATCATTCACCACCGCGGAGCCGCCCCCCAAGCTCACGTTGTACGGTTCTGTCGGCCCTGGCGACCGCTTGGATCAAAAGCTCACATCCCCCGCGTGGATCCTTGATCTTTTTGAGAAGAAATTGGTGGAAAACGGCGCGGAGCCTTCGTTACTAAGGACGGATACTTGTGACTTGATGGCGCTATATAAGCTGTCCCAGCAGATTTGGATGAGCCTTGCTGCGACTGAGCTGGCAAAGGAATGCCCACGAGCTGCTGATATCGTCATACAGTGTCTTCAACTACATATTTACCGAGCTTCTGATATCTTAAGCCAGTTAATAACTGCGTAGCAACATGATCAGTTGTTACACACATTGCAGTTCCTCCTTCTTTGTCCTTTGTAGCGTACTCTATATCTACACATTTTGATAATACGAACCATTCTCTTATTACCATTGTGTAACTCTCGTGCCAAAATCGTATTACACGTTTCTAGTTTCTTATACAAGCAGGGAAATACAACCATATAAAGCCCTTGAAACGTAGGTTGTGCCCGTGTATATAGTGAAATATAATAATGGAGCGTAACTGAGTAACTCAACCACAACGCGCCAGCCTGGCGGTACAATGGTGGCCATTTCGGCGCCGCGCTTGCCGTCTCGCAGAATACTAGATAGAAAATCTTAATTAATTTACTATAGAGTCATAGACAGGTAGCCACACTATAAAAACACCGACATTCAAGTTCACACCCCTTCTGGGTTAGGCTACAGGGCAAAATTGTATATACCGTGTGTTGTCCTGATCATACTGATCTAATATAGGAGTGCGTTGGAGGAGCTCCGAGAGCAGGAACTTGACAGCCGGCGAGACCTAGCGTTCTCTTGTTCGCCGAAATGGCTGATAGGGCGCCGGCGCCGGCGTACTACCTATCCTCAAGCAGCTTTCAAGCTCACTGAGAATTCTCAATCTGGTCTGACCCACTCTCCCTTCAGTCTATGACCCCGGCCTCCTCCTGGTGCGTTCACCCTTCTCGCTGTTGCTCGCTCATGAGATCATCTTTTTCCAAACTCCTCGGCTGACTGTATCCCCCACCCCTTGCGGATTCGCTGCAGCCACTCATTGACTGACAGAATCTCTTCGCCGACCTTGACATTGCCGTCGCCAATTCTCCGTCGCTCGACTGGATCATAGGCCGGAACGTGCAGCATCTCGTGATCTTTATTACAAACCTTCCCCTCGATCGTCCCGTTCCGCAGATTGTCCAAGCATCGTTGGTCAAACTTGACGTAGTTACACTGCTTGCAGAGGAAAAAGTTGTTTGCGAACGTCCAGTAGGTGCCACAGTCACCGTCGCAGATGTCTCTCAAGGGTCCTTCGAGTTTACTCTCGGTTGTGTCAGACGTAGTGGGATTTTCAGTGTTTTCTGTGGTATCATCGGGTGTTATTAATGACCAAGCGGCTAGAGCGTCGGCATCATGGCCTGCGAACATAAAATGCATCGCTAGGCCATTGTATCCTTGCCAGTCATTGAGTGGGTCATCATCTGAAAGAAGATCAAGGTTCAGCTTAATGTAGCGTCGTAGGACATTTTTGATCTTCTGTTCATCGCCGTGCAAGGCGTGGTACCGGGCTAAAAGCCGCGCCGGATATGTACCATGGATAGTATCATCCCCGAGTTTGAGCGCTACGACATTGTCTAGGTGCTCTAGGTAAATTGCAGCAGTGTCTGGATACTGTCGAGCTTTCTCAAAGCAGACGATAGCAAGCTCTGAAGCGGCACGCGTTTGTCTATCGGCAACCATCCAGTCATCGGTTGCATTCATATGCAGGATTTGCAGCCACTGATTGATAGCTAATTCCACTCGGTTGAGGTCTCCGGCGCTGTTGTCGTAGTGCAGAAGTGCAAGATGATACATCAGATCAATCTGGCAGATTTGTGCCCTGGACTCCTCTTCAGGCCTGCTGGCCTTTTTTGCCTGCGCGACTCGTGTTTTGGCAGCATTAATGGCTGCCTCGTAGCTTTTGAGGATGATGTTGAACTCTTGGTCGCTGCGAACTGATGCGAAGAGAGCTTCATGGTATTCTGGCCGATCACAGTGCGTATGAAAATGCTGGATCTGCCGATCGAAACCACTGCTCTCGTCTGTAGAATCTTTCATTGACTGGAGAAACTCAAGCAAACGCTGGTAGCTCCCCTGCTTGTGCAACAGCGTCATGAGTGCAAGAGCTGTGTCATAGTCGTGAGGGAATTCTTGTAGTAGCTTCTCGTAAATATCAAGAGTTACTTCACTTCGGCCAGCCTCCTTGTTCCATTCAGCGAGGTCTCGATTCATCTCTGCCAGCTCATCTTTGAGCTCTTCAGCATTTCCTATTTCTCTACTCTCAATGCTTTTCTTGGTAGCCTCCAAAATTTCGATAGCGGTGGTAAACTCCTTCCGGCCGGCATAACAGTCTGCTAGTCCCCACTGTGAGAACCAGTTATCCTGCGCGAGTGTCGATGTACGTTTGAAATGTTCGATCGCCTCGTCGTACTTGTCAAAGACTCGCAGAGTACGTGCCAGGTTACAATTCTCCTCATAGCCTAGAGTATCGAGTCCAATCTGCGTCTGAGCCCATTTTGCTGCATCTAATATCTGGGAGGCTTCAACTTGCTCAGCGTCCGGGTCGTTGATTAATCTTTCGATCTTAGGGTCTTTACGGTTCTCAATCTGAAAACGAGTCAGCCATTGATCTTTGCCAGGGAGCGTCGGGTTATGGAATACATACCTTGGTGATGTACCCACGCACAGCATTGAACAGATGTGCAATGTCCCTTGGACCGTACTGGAGCCACTTGCGAGCACAGACTCTGCCAATATGCTCAAGGAGATCTGCATCGAGCTCTGATTTGGAACTCAAACTCTTGACCCACTTTCTCTCCTCCTCGGAGATATTTTTGGTGACGGCAGAGTCTTGCAGCCATTTCAAAGTGACTTCTGCATGGTCATCCTGGTAGATCCATAGGACCCGGAGTCGGTAGCTGCTCGCCCTCCACCATCGCTCGATGACCTCGTCATCCGTGAAAATCTTCACCAACTGCGGGCCTATTGCTATCTTTTGATGCGGTTGTATTAATGAAGGGTCCGCTTGTTTGAGATGGTCGCCCAAACTGTTCTCCGCATACCGAAGCAAAGGATTCAGATTTGGCGATGCTTTGGAACAAATAACCTCCAGACACGCTGACACAATCATCAGATGTGCCGTCTCAGTGTCTACCGCAATCCGAACGGTTTTTCCTTTCATTTTGCGCTTGAAGAATTCATCGAATCCGAATTTGTTGAACAGTTCCGGGTCGCAGACGGACTCAAGAAATCGTTTCACGATTCTTACTTCAGCCTCACTGACATCGCCGACGGTATCCAAATCCTGGTCGTCTCTAGTGCCTTGTGAATCAGGGCTCGTACGGAAAAAGTCCTTCATCGAACTGGAGACAAGATGAACGCGTACGCCTTCGATGCAGAGCAAGGAAGAATACTGATCTCTTATGGTCTCTGCTAGAGGTCGGAGAGAAGGCTCGCGAGATTTGAGGAAGAGCGCAGCTTCCAGCTCCTCGAGGGTGAGTGGATATTCTGCAAACACGACCCACGTAAGCAGATAATTGAGATCGGAGATATCGTCGTCGCTGAGCGTGTCGCTGAGCATTTCAATCTTTCTAGCAATCGTGTCGGATCGATTTTCTCCCGATCGCGCCAAAATGTCGCGAATCTCGCTAGGGCGTTTCTTGCGGCTGATTTCGTCTAAGAGCAGTCCGACGTTGACAAAATCGCCCTTGGTCTCATTCGTCAGGGTCTCCAAGATATCGCCGCGTAGCGCAACCACTTGGTCCGACGATCCACCGAGGATCTCCATCTTGTTCATTCGGTCGTTGATGAAGTTGATCATATCATCACGGTTCGCGGACGCTACATCGATGACTGAAATTTCGTCTTCGATTTGAGCGTTGATCCTGGTCATTGTCTCTGTCCGTCCAATTAAAAGAATACGAAGAGTGAACCGAGGCCATGTGCAGGCCGTACTCTGCCATTCCCCTAGAAGCTGCACAAACTCCTTCAGATGTTGCTTGTCCATCTGGTCGATTCCATCGAACAAGAGAAAGAATGTGGAGTCGGTCTTATAGGATTTGCCAAAGAGCTGCCTGCAGAGGTTCCCAATCTGGTTAATACCAGCGGTCTTGACTGAGCCCAACTCCTTGCGATACACCATATCCACTTTGGCAATTTGCCAGGCCAGGACTTCCAGGGCCTTGATCAGAGATGGGTCCTTCAACTCTTGTTGATCGAATATATAGTAGGAAATAGCGGTGCATGTCATATCCTCTGTCGCCTCAGCGTACAGTTCCTGCAAATGCTTGACGATAGCCGCAAAAAGGAACGATTTGCCAACGCCCTCACCTCCCACGACCCCCAAAATGGAAAACCGGGACCGTCGGATATCTGCCCACGCCGTGTATACAGGATCATGTTGAAGCCATTCTCCACTGCCTGAAATTTGGTCATTCAAGCGACGTTTATAAAGCGCCTGGATGGCCTTGTAAGTCTCACTGGGTGTGCCGAGATTCGTATCAATGTTGCTGAGGAGCCGCTGCGCCACATTGTCTGCGTCTCTCTTCCTCTCGAAGGTGAGCAGCTTGTCAACCGAGGCATTGACCTTCTGAGTTCCATCTCGGGTTTCGATGACCGCTATTTCGCTGGTCTTCTGTGACTCGAATCCCAGAGTTGCTCGCATCTGAGATTCACGTTCAACCAGCAAAGCCAGACGCTCCAATTGGCCGCTGACACCTTCATCGCTATCGAAGGCAAACACCTTAAGGGCAGTGAGGATCTTGTTGCCCTTGAGCACCTTAATGGACAACGCACAAATGTCAACAAAACACACCAACTCCTCGTTAATGATCTTGCGAAGGGAAATGTCAACGGCGTCTGCCGGTAGACGCATATAGATCTTGCAGCGCTCTAATACATCGGAGATCCGTCGGAAGAGCTCAGCTAGACTACTGAAAATGCGCTTGTATTTAGCTCCGGTGGCAATCAGATACGAAACTGCATTAAAGCAAAGGCTACTCGGTGCGAAGACCTACAATGCGGGTTTCAGTTCTGAGTAACGACCTCTCCACCCATGAGTGTACTCACCATGCTAGCACCCTGGGCAGCTATACCCCCAAGGACCGTGATCAATGTCAGTGTCTTGCCTATTACATCCTTGGCAGTCTTGAACTTTTTGTTTTTTTCGTCGCCTTCATCTTGCTTTATCCGAATCTGGTCAAGGACCTCGTCGACGGTGAACTTTGGAGACGTAGTGAGATCGACCTTGGTCGTCTGCGCAAATGCCCCACAAGCCCTTTCCCACGCGTCCTGGATGTTATAATCGTCCTCGACATCAACGGCAGACATGCAGACGATACAAAATGTCACTTGTTTTTAAAACAAAAATTCGATGGGACGCAATAACGGGTTATGGATTGTTTCTTGGTTGCCAGCACTCTTTGTAAAAGGACTTGTACTTCAGCTGTTCGGATTGCATCATGAAAGGAAAATCATTTCCGCAGTGGGTTTCCGGGTGTTTTTATCCTTAGCGGCGAGCTGGCAACATTTATTGCAACATGAAGAGTGCGGAGAGTTTCTGCCCAAGGTGAGGGTCGTGGCGTTTTCGCCAATGGCGATAGGGCATGGTCTTACCTGGTGTAAGCCCTAGAGTTCTGATTATTCTGGGGGATGAATGGAAGGAAGTTTAGCGTCGAATTCGTTACGAAAACTTCGAATCGGAACAACCATATCAGCCATTCCAAATTTAAATGCATTTAGTGCAATATTATTTCTACCCTTCTTCTTCTTCCTTCATCAATGACGCCTACGGTGACAACGCCCGGTAAACCGTTCCGGCACTGGGGTGCTAGCCAGCGACAGGATGCAGGATCCGGTCGCCGATGCCTCATGCAGCGTATGTCGCAAAGCCATTTGCCCCAGTCGCGATCAGAATAATATGCAGACCCTGACATGAAGGTGTCAAACCATGTTTGTGCACCGGAGATGGCCGGGCGGGCGAGGTTCGTATTCACTGAAACAGTTAGCGTCTCTCTTGGTGTTGTTTAGGGCGAAGCCTGACCAAGATAGGCAAATCGCTGGTATCATATAAGCTCTCCTGATACATTCGTCGAAATTAGCGTAAACTTTGAACCTTTTCACTGTTTGCTAGCATCTACTGAAACGTGGTCAGGTCAACTAATTTACAAGAGAGATATAGAGGCCTGACCAGGGCATTCTGAATCTTTGATTCCGAATTATTTGACCTTTTAGCCTTGTGGAATATCGGGCCCTGGCGATGTCTCTTACACGGGAACCCACTTCAGCCTACTATCTTATCTAGATAGATAACGTGACTGCTTAGTCATCTGGACTAAGTCTATTTAGGTCTAGACCGGGGAACCCAGGTTAATATAAATCCGTGCGGGTTTGGGGTGGGTTTGGGTTAGCCCTTTGAAAATCCGCCCCGAAACACACTCTAAAAATGATCAAAGTACAATTCAAAAAGCTGCTCTGAATAGACGATTTGGCTGATCGGCTGGAAGGCTATCCCGCTTTCGAGTTATTATGATTCCTTGGCCTTGGTCACATGGGCCATAGGTTTGACAAAGGAAAAGCTCCCGTTCATCTTTCATGAGGGAAAAGACCTCGAGGATGGAGTTGTACGAAACGATGGCTAGCTGCATGCTTCTTCAAACCTCATAAGATGTATCACGTTGCTCCTATCCCGGCGCCTGTTATGTCAGAGAGACCAGCGTTATATTATACTGTCATTTCACTGCAGTTTCGTCAACAAATAATCGGTCTGGTCTATTCATCGAATCGCTGGTTAATTACTGCTATGTTCGGTGAGAGACAGGAGCCGACCTTGGTCAAACTGGAGATGTGGGAAGAAGATACAATGACATGCTATTGGGTGGAAGCTGTAGGGCCTTGTCTATCTACCGACATTTAATGCCGTGCAACCAGAGATATATTAATTCTGGTAACGTCAATATTAGTTTTACTGAGGGGTTGAGCCACTGTCTTCCGACATCCGAGAGCAATATCCGAGATCGACAACCCATAATTCCGCGTCTCCGCGCCATGAGGAATGATATAGTGGTTTTCCGACGCCTAAGGGAATATATGTCGCAACGAGCAAAGAAAGATATATAGGGTAGCTAAGCCTGAACTAGCGATCCACCGAAATCACAAGCAAGATTTCCAGCCTTGTCAATCTGATACAAGAAATATAAATCAATCCGTTGTCAGCAGACGTTGGTGCTTTCATCCATCATGAGGCTGTCCATAATCTCAACAGTCTCATCCCTACTAATAGTTGGGTTGCCGCTTGTATCCTCATTGCCCGCTATCAGCTCTGCTAGCTTTGGCGACCTCGAAAGCCCAGGCACGGGGCCATACCCCGCTGTAGGTTGTCCCTGTCCAACTGAGGCTGCTATCCTCAGAGAATATGTCAAGGACCATCCTAATATGATTTAGTCTTGGTTTACCGACCCTAGTTTGTCTAACCACACAATCTACTCGCCTGCCTCTGTGCCGCCAGGTGTATCCATCCCAGTCCTTGTCTGGGGAGAAGGTGGCTGTGACAACAATGGGACGAAATTCGCGCCATTTCTCACTAACATCGCCTCGTATGGATTTTTAGTCCTTGCATCCGGTCCCCCAAACGGGAGCGGCTCGACCACCGCGCAGTTCATGGAGGACGCAATCGAATGGATCACCCGCCGGGCAGGAACCGGCGGCCGGTATGCTTCAGTGGATGCATCACTCATAGCAGCTGCAGGCCAAAGCTGCGGTGGGCTGGAGACGTATCGAATGCGCAACAATGACCAGGTCAGTGTCCTGGGTATCTTCAATTCGGGCTTCTTAGGAAATGCAACCTTCATCGCCAGTGTTGGGGGACAAGCCACTGAGCCCCCAACTAGTATTAAGGAGGTCCACAAGCCGGTATTCTACTTCCTGGGGGGGCCTACAGATATCGCGTATGCTAATGTACGAATTCTTGCGATTACTCCTCCCGTTCCATGTCATCTAGCGGGTGAGCTGACAAAAGTTCTCATAGGGCGAAGCCGATTATCATAATCTTACAGGGGTTCCTAAATGGATTGGGAATTATCCTGTGGGCCACAGTGGGACCTACCATGACGAAAATGGTGGAGCTTTCGGTGTTGCTGCTGTGGACTGGCTGTTATGGACTTTTGGACGCAACGAGACGGCCGCTAGCTTTTTCACCAAGGGAGGTGCAGAGGAAAATGGATGGGAGGAGGTGGAAAGCCAGGGTCTGGAGGACCTGTTTGAATTTATCCCGACCCGGAAGGAGACGTAAATATTTGAAGATCAATGTTTGTTCTTGTTCGGGCCCTGTGTCCAGACATAGGTTTCACTTTCCGGAAGTGCAAATTAGTCACCTCGATAGTCAATAGAAAGGTCGTTTTGCAGGAACAGTTCACAATTTTATTGTTTGAAAGTCACGCTTAGCTCTTATTGATGTCTGTTCAATGCATTATGTTGCGCCTTTGTATGCGAGAAGCACAACACTATATCTGCTGTTCTAGGCACGTCTACCAAGCCAAGTAGCATTCTTCTAAAAGGCTACGGTTATGATAATGTACTTATATCTTGGAAACCCCCTAACAAACATGACGATGAATAGTACTCATAACAGCTAGTACCTTGTTAGGCTGTGGTGTCCAGGCTTCGTGCCAATATCATTGCGTTCACCTAGCACCATATTGCAGAACGTGGTCGATTATGTAGGATATTTGATCAAATCGGTATGTGTCCTCCTCGATTGTGCAACCATAGGCATTAAAAACCATACTCGATTTATTCTTGCCGTACGTCGGCCAGAGTGGTAGCGCGGTATCTTGTCATCTTCTAAGCAGCCGGAAGGTACGGGGTAGGAGAATATTGAAGACCAATATAATATCAAACTTACCTCGATTAGCATTAGGATTCAAATCGTATGCGAAAGAGACCCAGGCTTTGGTCATTTCAGCGGCTAGGGCCATTTCCCATGCAACATCGGGTATGAGATTGGAGAACACGTAAGGTATTTCCGTACCTGTCGTGATTCCCTTTGATGGCTTGGAACTGTTAGCCTGGAGCTGGTTGAAACGATAACGGTATACAGGATTGGCTCCGTTGTGCTGAGCAAGTGCCTCGGCAATCATCCGCGCTGGAGCAATTTGTACAATATCCCCAAATATCGAGCACGCTTTCTTGTCTAAGATGCCCGAACTGAGCATAACGTCTCCGGTGTTATACGGACACCCTTCCCAAGGGGCATTAGGGTAAAGGTCTAACAGATCTTTCACTATATAGTCAGGAAGATGTTCCGGTCGAAAATAACCATCAGCTAAGCGGAGGGACGTTAGTGCGGGGCGACTATGTGTCTGCAGGCCATGGAGACATGGGTTCACCTAAGGGGCCTATTAACTCATCGGTAGAGTTGATTCCAGTTGGAGCCGAAGTGGTGCCTTCGTCAGTATTCGCTTCCAGTACCATTAGTGACAACACCAATAGATATACTCTTAAAGGGGGCAGGACTTACTTCCTACAATAGTAGCCACCTTTACATATTCTCCTGCGGGAAATGCAAACTGCACAGATGTGGTTGTGAAGCTTCCATCAATCGACTGGCCCGTTTCATCGCCAACGCTTGCAAGAAACGTGTCAATTGGAAGGGCCCTGATACAGTCCAGCTGTTCAACTGCAGACGATTGAGTAAGCATGGAGCAGGATGTATTTGTAATCAAACTGTCGTAGGTCTGTTGGAATGAAGTCGTATTTGGCAAGGTGAGAGGAAATGCTCCCCCGCTCTGTAGAATAGCACCGCGGAATAGGCCATCGTCACGGCCACCATAGGCCATCATATGCGAATAAATGGAAACAGCTCCAGCTCTTGATAGTACAAGCGTCAGTCAGCGTTTGGCTTTGGTAAGCCAAGATGAGGAAGACTCACGACTCCCCGAAAAGCGTCACTTGGAATGGGTTAGCATGGGATCCGTAAGCTGCCAACGGGGACATATTAGTATTGTACCTTTCTTGGGATCGCCACCAAAGAAGGCGATATTTTCCTGTAACCAATGCAATGCTAGTCTCTGATCGAGCATGCCAATGTTCAGCAGACCGAGCTCCGCCATCTGGCGTCCGTTCAAAAACCCTAGAGATGCAACGCGATAATTCTGCCCAGCCTCAGCTGTTAAGTGATGCTAGAAAAAAGTCAATTGTTGGCAGCAGGACACGTACGATTGATACAAATATCACTGGCTTTTTGATTTGGGCGGACAGCGTGACAATATTGGAGCCGTCAAACCGTGGGTCTCCCTATATATTCGTTTAGAAAAATGGTTTGTCGATGTACCGTGGTATGTGAACCTACCACATATCCCCCAGTGAGTCCACCTCCGTAGAGCCATACAAAGACCGGTACAAGTGGAGAAGATGCATTTTTTCCCACTTCATCTGGCCGCCAGATGTTTAATGTAAGGCAGTCCTCGCTCTGCTGGTACTTCGAGTTCCCCTTTCCGTAACATGCTGGGCCCATCGTACTTGCGTTCAATGTCCCAAATGATGAGTTGAGAGGCACTGCTTGCCGTAGTCGCAACGGTCCTATGGGTGGCTGTGCGTAGGGAATGCCCAGGAAGCGCTGGACCCCTTTCATGTCATTTCTACATCCAAGGACAGTGCCATTCTTCAATGTCACCACGGGCAGTGATCCATAGTCACTATCTCCCAATGCAGTGACATGTAGGATATGACATAAGAGCAAATAAAATACCCTCCACTGCATCATGAGCTTCATACATTCGCTGTGATATAGACGAAAAGACGTATGCAGCCGATGGGATATATATTTCGATGTAGGATAGTATTGTACTAAGCTGAAACCAGAAGTAATAGGTCCATCAATGCATCCGGCACAGTTTATGACCTGCGAGACAGTTTAAATCTAGTGCCAAGATTTGTCCGGATGGCGGATAAAGAACTGCCGGCTCCATGCTTTCCTCCTCTCGGAACCACCGAGAAGCCTCGGGAGTGATTGTCTCTAGGGATCTGATCACCATGTTGGGTACGGGTAACCCGCTATTTCGCTGAAGCTCTTACTAGACAGACTAATGCATGGAAGAGTATCCTAGAGGTGGATAGACGTGGCAATGGAGGACACTGTCAAAACTCTATACTGACAATATATTATATACCGTGGTATGAAGGATAACTCCGCTTAAGCAACATAACCAATTCTTTACTTTTCTGACTTCCCCGCGTGACACGTCCTTTTAGTGCTCAGTTAGGAAGGGTTAATTATTGCATTATAAATGGTATTTCAAACATAAGTATCATCCCTGTAGCCCTCAACTGAAACTGAACAGTCAAAGTCCATCGGGCTAGAACTACCTAGGCCTAGTGCAAAGCATTCCAATGGTGCCGGGTCGCCCAGGAATGCGAGAAGGTCATCGTGGGTCGAAAAAAGGCTAGTATGTGGTGAGTCAAAGCGCACCACCTCTTCATGATTAGGATTCGGCATTCGGGACAGCGTCTCGCGCCGCAAGCTGCTCTCGCGCATTGGGAAACGTGAACTATGGGCTTCTGTGGCCCGTCCGAGTGGGATATTCTGCACCTGATGCTCCCTCCTTCCTCTCTCAACAACGAATTTGCAGACGTGAAGGATTTGGGTTATCACATCGGCGCACCGCTGGGCTACCTTAAGGGTTTTCATGCAGTCCAAGATTTTCACAGCCTTCTGCACATCTCGAATAAGCGTGTCTACTGAGGGTTGTGGATACCCTATAAGGATGGTATGAAGAATGATTAAACTGGCATAGAGAACGTAGAAGGTATTGTACCACCATGTTCGGAAGTAGTGGCGATGCTGATACGCATCATATGCTAGAGCGATTGTCTTCTGGGCTGCCTCGAGACAGATGTGCATGTGATCAACTTCAAGATCACTGCTTGTTACGGAAAGATGGGGTCGATGAATGAACATCCGGGCGTGGTGAAAACGTAGTTGCAAGGTCAACTTCTGTTTGCTCGCCCATTCAGTCTCGGTGAAGGTGTCAAGATCTAAGTTAAGATGCCTCGGCAAGTGCAGCTTCCAACGAAGCAAATCCTGGTCTAATTTTGTAGCCAAATCCGACTTATCCTCCGGTGACAGTGCGTTTGAGGAATGGTATAAACGCTTCGATGCGCGTTGTAATATCACCGAGAGGTCAGCCAGCACCGCCACCAGGGCATCTTCAGTTCCCTGCACATCGGGGTTATTCAGGGAGGATGGAGCGCCTTCCACTGACATGTGGCTGTTGGACGGCACATATTCACTTGGCTCTGCTAATGTACTGGATCTTCCGGACAGACAGGATGCCTCGATGTCCTGGTAGTAAATACCCCACCACGTGCGGGCCCTGGCAATCTTGTGGCGATCAGAAGAGTATCGATCAGTGCTGGAAATACCAATCGCAAGTGCAGTTCGCACAGCCATGCCGCTGTACATATAGCACGCATGTGGCTTGAGAGCATGTTGACAATATATCGACAGTAGAAGAAGGGCTTGGGCACTTTCAATGGAGCAGACCTCGAAGATATCTCCCAGTAACTGACGAGCCCTGCGAAAGTAAATTTTGGAAAGGAAAATAGAGGACGGGACGTTCCTTGGGGTTCTGGACGACGAGCATTCCGTCGAACTAATTTCAAGCTCAGTGCGTAGCGAAAGAAAGACATCTGCACTTGCTGTTAGAGCCACCACAGCTAGCACTGCGTTGTAAAGAGCAAAGAAATGCATCTGATCTCGTCGCAGTTTCTTTACTGCGCTCTTCACCCAAATCTCCTGCTCACATCGTCCAGTGAAGAGCTCTCTGTCCAAAAATGGAAGAGAGTTATGGATATTGTCAAAGAAGAGATTGACGTACTCCATCTCCAGCCTCATCGGACTGCCAATGAAGCAATCCCAAACACCCGATTGGCCCAGTTGTGCCATGATATCCAGACCCATACCTGCTCGCTGCGAGGCGGTCGGAATGGGGTTTCCGATGCAGGAAGCCTCGGGGACTTTATGAAGTTGAGACGTCCTTCCCGCCGCCGTCACCGGGGCTGGTGGAGCTGAATCTGGTATGGTGGATTGATCGTCATAAAGCATGTCCACAATCGATATTGGGGTTTGGACCGCATTTCTCGGCATGTCCGGATGATCTTCTGAGAGCATTCTGGCTGTTGCAAAAAGCTGGCTCAGCAGGGCAAAGTTAGAGCTACTGCCGTAGAACTCTGTTCCCGTCGTCTGCGCATTCTTCCCTTCCACCACTTCTCTGTTAACCTCCCGTATGGCACTGGGTGTTATTGTCATGCTGATTGGTACTGCCTGATGGTCGATTTCACTTGGCCTCGCGGTTTCGGGCGATTCATGGGAGCGGATGTCGGCCCGGGGAGGCTCGTTGAGCCGACAGGTATCACCAAGTGGTCGAGACGAATTGGTGCGTCGGGATTTCCTATCTGAATATACACAGTGGAAATCACGATCTATCTATCGCTGTCAGATCACGACATCCTGCCCAATACGATGGTGATCCAGATCTTACCTTTGCAAGTTTGGCACGGGAGCCTTTGATTGCACTTCATCTTCTTCCTGCGACACATGTCGCAGGCCTGAGATGCCCGCTCATAGAACTTCCTTTTCATGGACGACATTGCCTGCGACGTGAGTTCCTCGCGAACGAGGTGGCTACTCGCTCTTAGTGTTTGTCTTTCGGCAATTGCATAAGGTCGACAACGGTGTGATCCCGAGCAGACGCGGCAGACGAAACCTGGGGCAAAATGTGGGGAAATCGTCTTCCCCGCACATTTCTCGCTGGGAATGACGACCCACTACTCTAAACCTTACTTTGCAACTTCCCCTTTCCGAGAGCCGACATCCGGCATCCGATATCCTGGCGAGGACGTGAGTAGATTATGGCTCTCATAGACACCGATCACAATTGTATAAATTTCGCAAACCTGGATCAACCTTGGCGATGAACACAAACAAATAGCCAAGACAACAGACCTGGCGACAAGCTGAGAAAACAACATGGCTGCAGCCGATATGGAATTCCCGGCGAACTGGGACGTGAATAACGGCCACCTAGTTCACAGTAACGATCCTGAGAAAATCTACAGGGAATATGATCATTTGCGCTCGACCTGCCCTGTGGCCCATGTGGATGCACACGGGGGGTATTGGATCCTGACTAAGTATGACTCTGACCCCATGCCGAGCCTCGTTCGAGTAGACCAGAAGGGCAGAAACTGAACAACGGGACAGATATGCCGATGTCAAGGCCACCGCCTCCGACAATTCGAAGTTCATCTCAGCCAAGTGTGCTGTTGTGCCCGCAGATCCCCGGGGAATACGACGACCCCCGCTCAAGTTTGATGGCGAGCAGCACGCCCCGTATCGCACTGCCGTGGATCGAACGCTCAAGCCTGCCCGTCTGAGGCGGCTGGAACCGATTCTCAGAAGCCATGCTGAGCGTGAGCTTGACCGCTTAATCCAACAAGGTCATGGTGATATATATGAGGAGTTCGGTGCACAATTTTCCGGCTGGGTTGAGAAGGAGTGGTTGAATCTGGACGAGCCGGATTCAAAGTTACTCTCCAGCGCAATCACGCCATTTGTGACGGCATGGCGAACACAGAACTGGGCACTGGTGAAATCCTCCAGTGATATGTTCTACGAGATTGCGAGGCGCGTGATTGCATCGCGGAAAGATCAGCTTCTTGATCCGGACGAGGATCCTGCGTCGAGTTTACTGATTGAGAGGGATCATGATGGCAACCCTTTGGATGATCACAATCTGGTGTATGTTGATCTAAGGAGTTCTTTCTTGATTGCGTTTGTGCTGACAAAGTCGAGTGGCTGCATTCGCCAGATATTAATCGTTGCAATGGTCGCCCCTAGTATCATCATCTCCTCAATGACAAACCATTTGAGCAAGGACAAGGAGCTGCAAAATAGGTTACGCAACGACAGAACGCTTGTACCCGCGGCTATTGAGGAGTTTATTCGATTATATGTACCCTACCGCGGCTTCTCCAGAACAGCATTGCATGAAGTCGAAATTTCAGGTACCAAGGTTCCGCCCGATGAAGTATGTATCCATGCCCTTAAGTACCATTAATAGAAGATAAACTGACCTGATATACCAGCCCATCACCGTTGTTTATGCGGCCGCTAACCGCGACCCCGATCAGTTTCCACACCCTGATGAGTTCATCATGCACAGAGACAATATCTCGACACATCTTGGATTTGGTCATGGTAGACACCGCTGTGCCGGGATGGTACTAGCACGCATGATGTTGCGAATCTACCTCGAGGCACTGTTGGAGAAGACGGTCGACTTTGAGGTCGATGGGGAGATTGATTATGCTCGGCTCCCAGAGATCGGAGTGACCACTTGCCCCATGAAGTTGTATCCTCGGGCGTAATCTGGGGTGACAGCTGCGTAGTAGACGCTGGATTAGAAGTATACCCTTGCAGTTTTGAATATATAAATTTCAATTCATGTTATGAACCATACCTGCTTCATTTCTTATCAATCCTGTGAATTCATGAATCATGATTATGCTATCCAAGGCTCATTTTCCTAAGGGTTTGTGGGACCCGCCCACGGCAAGCCATTGCGGTCAACGTGCATTAATTCATTTTTCCTACATTTGTAACCTGCTTCTGCCGACAGAGTAGTCTACTATCCTGAATCTATTTAAATTGCTTACTTAGTCTACCTGGTCTGCTTGGAGCTTTGGTCTGCTTGCGGCCGGAAAAACCCACCTTCCGGGCCACTTGAGGCCGCCAGATGATAGGAACAATATACAGTCCATATCCTACATCCGAGAGGCAGCTCACCTCCTCTCAGAAGCGTGTGTAGATTATCGTTTCAAACGCTGCGTAGATGAGTCTACATACTTGTTGGTAGGCTTCCACTGCCGTGAACGAATCCAGGATCCTTCCTAAAGTGGGCAGACTGGAGTGTATGGAATGCTAGTCCGCTTCTTGCACTAGTATCTAAGTACAAAATACCTCTTTTCATGGCCAATCCGGCGTGAATCATATCTCTCCGTCTCATATTGCTCTGCAGTCCAGTTTGCGGTCTCCTTCCTTCGCCTGCGGTTTTCTAGCATGTACAACCCCCGAGTCGCGGCAAAACCGACCAATCCCAATGACACTATAATCAAAACAGCGATCACGGAGATACGATAAGATGGTGCATAGCTTTCTCTAAATATCTGCCCGGCAATGACTGCAGATAAGTTGGTCAACCCAAATAGACCCATCGTGACTGCACGGGTTGCATGATGTGGTGTGTTGTCCGTCAGCCATGCAGCAATGAGCGGGTTTGCAGTACCTGAGCCTATCAGTGCAACATGAAGGAAGCCGTAGCGAATCTTGTTACTTTTACTGGCGATGAGGACAATATACCCGACGATTGAGATCAACATCGATAAAACGGCAAAGCCGGAGCGTTCATGCAAACGGTCCGAGAGCCAGACAATGGTCAGGAGGCCAACACCACCCCTGCAACTGTTAGCTAAACGACTAGTCTTATAGTCCAGAGGGTCACTTACACCATGAATGGGGGGACAGTCATCAAATTTGCTTGAATTGATTCATACCCCATACCCTTGACCATCAGAGGTAGGAAGATGGCGAAACCATACGCAGGCGTAGTGGCACACAAATTGCACACAATGATAAACACTTTCTTCCAGTCCTTCAGAGCATTTTTGATATCCTTAGTGGTGATGTGATGGTCATGGTCCTCGGCATTAGCTCCTGTCATGTTTTCATCTAGCCCTGTATCAGCAGCCATGCGACGGACAGCATGTGCGCGCTCCTCTTCATTCAGAAACCACGTTTTTCTTAGTTTGCTCGGCAACACTGCCAGCGCCAGGAAAGCGATAAATATAGTGACACTTCCTTCGACAAGGAAAAGAAGTTGCCAGTCCTTCCACTCCGTCGACCGGATCTGAAAGCACCCATAAGCAATCAGACCAGCAAATGCCCCGGAAAACGCAAAGCTAAGGGCCATCAGACCCATCCGAAACCCGGCTTGGTATGCAGGATACAACGTGCCGATATAGTAGTATGCGGTCGGAACATACCCTGCTTCAAAGACGCCGAGAAGCAAGCGGAGGGCCATCATCTGTGCACGATTTTTCATCACAGCCTGAGTGATCGTCACCACGCCCCAGGCTGCCGTTATCAACGGTAGCCACCAACGAGGCCCAATAATCCTCCCGAGCATAACGGAAATGGGCATACATGGAATGAAAGTGGCGGCATAGAGAGATACGGCATTGGGCACGTCGTTGTTCTTTAAATGTAGGTCCTGGTTGAACGCTGCGCTTGACCCCGTTAGGATCCATTTGTCTCTGAGCTGACGGGGTGGATGAGGGCTGTAATGCTCGACTTTCACATACTCTCTGTGGTAGCAGCGTTGCTTATGTTCGACTTGTCTACTGCTTGAAGCTGATCATAAAGAGCAATGAGCTTATTTAATCTTAAAATCCAGGCGCAGCTTAAGGGAAAACCATACCAGAAATCCAGCCGTTAAAATAGAGACAATAAAGCAGTCAAGTTTAAGGTTTAGCCGGCGATCAAGTTTGATATCTTGAGGTGTTGATGCGTGATAACCTTGTTGTTGCTTTTGAGATGCCGAGACAAATGAAATATCCTCAATTTGTTCATCGCAGGCTTGCTGGATGTCAGTGAGCTTCCTTTTGTTCAAAGCCATAGCGGAATCGATCAACTTCTATCATAAGCTGTTTTGCATTTCAATTTGGAAAATAGTAACTTGTACACCAACGTGGTTTTTGACATCGGTGGATTGGGTGGTTAAGCCCCTGCGGCAGGTAGATCACATATTATAACCGAGCTCTGACATCCGGCATCCAGTATCCTGCATCCGACATCCGACATCCGTCAGTCAAGAACTACGACAGCTTTGCATGTTTGCCGCACTCATGATCACCCATGTTCTTAATGGATTCACCCATAGTGGACAATCACTCCTAGTATCGTGAGCAGCGGAGACTTAGCTTGCGTATATAGGTAGTGTAGTTGGACAAGCTAGGGATACAGGAAGGTTAAGATGGAGATAGGAATCCAGAACTATATCATTGGTTCACAACAAAAGAGAGATAGCAAGTTATTGAGTAAATATAGTATAATAAAAATAGTCTGATAATAGAAAAAAGTAAGTCTAGTCTCCTAAGAAGTGGAAGTTAGGACCTTTAGGGTTGAATACCAAACAAACTAAGTCTTCGAAGCCCACTGTTTTATGACCGTTATACATAGCTGAAATAAGAAAGATTCGAACCTGCTTCCTCATAGTTGGACTACCTTTGTCTCCTCTGGTTAGACCTTCCTGCTCGTTGTAATCCGATCACAGAAGTCCCGAATATGCCGGGTAGTCTCTGCAACCTAATACCAAAAACCTCAATTAGACATCAATGATCAGCATTAGGGGTTTTCGAGGTGACTTACAGTATCAGCAGAGAACAGAGAATAATGCTCGGCATCAATAAGGTTGACTTCACTGACTACTCTCGGTCGATAGTGTTCCCAGCCTAAAGTCTCGTCAAGGAAAGACTTCATATTCTCGTCGAGCTCACCGATCGAGGCTTTAGTAGAGCTGGCACGCAAAAGGTGAACAGGGAATCTTTCTGCATGGTAGGTGTCCTCCGTTATGGGATTTACATTGCTCCGCTGTTCATGGCCCAAACCAGCCTCGCTAGCGTCCAGGTCTTGGAAAAGATCTTCGAATCTCGGAGGTGAATACTCCTTCAGCATGCTGTTGAACTGGAGCATATTCATTTTGGCAAGGGTGCTATCCGTTGCTATAGCGGTATCATTGGTCTCCGAGGAAGAGGGGGCGAGAAAAGTTTCATCCACTAACGAGGGTGCAGGAAATACAGAATCTACCATGATGACCCCCTTCACCTCGAAAGGGCTACTCTTGAGGCATAGAGCCACCTCCAAAGATATGAGGCCACCAGACGACCAACCTAGACGGTAGTAAGAACCAAAGAAATTCAGGTTATGATATGGTGGCTTTATTATGTAGCCAAAAATTAATAAACTCACCTCCAAGTATAATCGGTCCTGGCAACAGATTTTCCTGAATGAGATCTGCATAGTGGCGCCCTAAGCTTTTTATTCCTCCTTTCCAAGCGGTTCCTGATGCATATCTTGGAAAATGAATACCATATAAGGGGCGATAGACAGGGCCCATACGGTGATATGCGTAGGTTGTACCTCCTCCATCGTGAATCATGACAAGTGGAATATTGGTGCTCTGGCCTTGTATCAACGTTGGATTTGAGCTCATCAGCTGCTGTAGTGGTGTGTACGCTAGGTCATCCTGATTCAGGGGCGTAGTCTCTACTCGCCCAATACGGGACGCGAGATCACCGAGAACAGGGTGTGCGAAAACATCGGCAACATTGAATAGAATTCCACGGCGGCGTGCGAGCTCTACCAATTTCATCGCGGTTATTGAATTTCCCCCAAGGGCGAAGAAGGTATCATCTGCCTTAATTTGCTTCTCTGCAATCCGGAGAATATCTGCCCATAGGCGTTGGACCGCGACCTCGTCGTTAGTAGCAACCTCCCGTCCGCTGGAAGCTGGGCTAACCGCGCTTATTAAACTTCGGAAATGACTCCACTGTTCTGCAGTCAATGACTCGGCGTCACTACGCAATTGCTTTCGGTTGAGTTTGCCAGATGGCATCATTGGCAATTTCCAGCGCGGAACGTATGCAGACGGAATCATGTACCGTGGGAGGGCGTTTCGAAGCGCTGCATCTAATCCTGCTACCATAGACTTCATCTCGTTGTACAGCACTGTAGGCCCAGGATCTGGAAGATAGCCTTTCCGCGTCATGACCGCCTCCAGCTCGATGAAAACTACTAAAGTGGGGTTGGCAATATCGGAACAGGTTGAAATGAGATCGGCTACAACGCTTGGCCCCAGACCAGTAAGATCGCGAAGATATTGGTAGACATGATGTTCAATCTCTTGCAACTCGACTCGTTGACCCCGTATTTTGACTTGGGTATCTTTCCGTCCAATAAATATGAGTGTCCCGTCTGAATCGTAACGAGCCAGATCACCTGTTTTGTAAAGACGACCTTGCCTACCAGCGTACATTCCTCCGCCCGCTAAGAGCCAAGGAGGGTTTTCAATGAATGCAGCGGCCGTCCTTTCCGGATCATTCACGTACCCCTGACCCACAATGGGCCCTTCAATCAATAATTCGCCAATTGTGCCTAAGGGGACGAGCCGATCGTGGCTCGCAGGATCTACCAGCCATGTCACGGCTCCCAAGGCAGGCCCGATGTTCTCCTTTTGTGGTACCATGCCTTTGACGATTCTTCCGGTTGTTGTAACTGCACACTCGGCCGGGCCGTAACCGACCACCAGCTTGAGTTTATCTGCCCACGTTTCTATATTGGCGGCCGTCAGCTTCTCTCCACCGAGATGTAGCTGTTTCAATGAAGGGGCATTCTCAGGAGATATCAAGGTCGCTGATGATGGGGTCAACATAATAGCATTAGCATTTGTGGAGCTAATAGCGCCAGAAAGGCTGTTTTGACAAAGTTCGTCAGAAGCGATGCAAACACAGCCACCGATCATAAGAGGAACGAGATTCGATTCCACACTCGCATCAAAGCTATACGAGGGGAAGTCTAGCAGCCGGAAACCAGGCATATGCATGACGTTCTGCCGATAATGTACACCAGAGGCAAAGTTGAGATGCGTGACAATGACGCCTTTGGGTTTGCCTGTACTACCAGAGGTAAATACCACATAAAGTGCCGAATTAGGGTTGAGTGGACTGGGCGTATGCAGCTGCCTGAGAGAGCGAACAAAGTCAGAAGATACAACTACAACGTTCGCGGCAAGGCTAGACGCCAGGTCTCTTTGCCGTGGCGATGATAGAATGTAGTTAGCCTTGATATGGGAGACAATGTGTTGTAGCCTGTCCTGTGGTTGGGACACATCAAGCAAGACGAAAGACCCTCCGGCCTTCATGACAGCAAGGATAGAAACCACCGTCCATGCTGACTTCTCAAAGCATAATGGAACATGGTAACCGGGTGTGGATACAGCCCCGAGCTCTTCGAGATGGTATGCAAGCTGACAAGCGAGAGTATCCAGTTCCAAGTATGTGAAGGTGCCATCCCATGCACACACAGCTTCCGTTGCAGGATGGTCCCGTACCTGCTGTGCAATGATATCATGAACTGGTATGCTGATGCTTTCCGGAAGCTGGTGGTTCCACTTCCATATCTGCTGGGTATCAATTTCGCTCAGACAGTTAATCTCCCTCAGCGGTCTATCCATTTTCTTCGATAGTTGCATAACCACATTCTGCAGTTGATTTAGTATATCTTGCATTCTTTCTGGTGAAATAACATTCGAATCATGGCTGGCATGAAACAGAACCTTATCAGATCCAGGGGCGCATGTCAGCATTAAAGCGTACGAATTGAAGTTAGACACGTCCCCACTTATGGTCAGTGACATTTCGCTCATGTCATGGTCCATCCCACGCTGAACGACAAATAAGGTCTGGAATTTGCAAGCAGCTTGGCAGTCCGCCGATAGCTCTTGCAGGTGCTGGAGGCCTACATGCTCAAAAGGCATCATTGCGATCTCATGATCTTTGAGACGGTGCAAAAGGTCGGCAACAGGAAGGTCGTCTTCAAGCACTATGCGTCGGGGTAGTGTTGTTAAAGTAGGGCCAACCATTCTTTCGATACCTGGGATAGGTGCATTCCGGCCATTAAGGGTTTCACCAAATATAACGTCTGAGGATGCTGTCAGGCGCGAGACTAAGACTGCCCAAGCTAGCCTAAGAAACGTTGAGGCTGTCACATTGGACGTCGTCGACCAAGTGAATGACATTTCAAGCTTCGTCTCAACGTCTGCTTTCGGTTGATACGTCGAGGATGGCAAGGCCGGGAAAGGTGTTGCACTTATTCCCGAAAACTCATTTTGCCAAAATGTATCCATTTCGGCCCGCTCAAGCTCTTTGAGATATTTGATGAAAGCTTTGAATGGCGGTCCAACGTGGAAAGACTTACCATGATATACCCGGATGACATTCTCCATCACCATTGACAATACCCAGCCGTCAAAGATAGCATGATGTGCGGTCCAGACTAGGAAACTTCTCTTAGCCTTTTCATCGTCAACCCATGCAAGCCTCGTCAACGGCATCCCAAGTCCCATTGGTCTGTCACGGTCATATTCGAGGTAACAGTCTAGAGAGTCATGACTCGCCCACTGAATGCCTGACTGTACGATAACTTGCACAAGATCCTGTCGAGCTGACAAAATCACTCGTGTGCGCATGATTGGATTTGATCTCACAACATAATCCCAGGCTTCTTTCATTAGATCAGTATTGGCGGCATAGCCCATTTTAAAAACATTCTGAGATATATACGCTCCAGGGGTCCTTGTTGAAAGTGCCATCAACCCCTCCTGCAGTGGGGTGCAGGGATATATATCCTCTATTAGTTCAATGGAATAACCGCACTGCGCCGCAGCTACCTCTCTCTCATCAATCACGTTTGGATAGGCACCAGGAAGAAGAGAAAAAGCGGGTATGTCAAGTAATTCTGCTCCGGTCTCAGCTGCTTTCTCAGCCATCTCATATAACCTGGGGCGTTGGAAGATATCGGCGACGCTTAGCAAAAGCCCTTGGTCTCGTGCTAGGCCTACGAGTCTCATTGCAGCGATCGAATCCCCTCCGATAGTAAAGAAATTATCTTCGGCCTGAATTGATTTCACGCCAAGCGCATCAGCCCATAGCTTCTGTAACTTCTCTTCCTTCGGCGTGGCTATTGCTCGGTTCTGGGCTTTCGGCCGTTCTCTGAAGGATGACAAATCTTCCGGTGATAGACTGGCAGCGGCAGATTGGAGCTTTCTGCGATCGGTTTTCCCTGATGGCAACAATGGTATGTGGCGTAAGGGTACATAAACGGATGGGACCATGTACGGAGGTAGAGTCTGCGAAAGTAAGACCTCAAGACCAGCTGTTACTTCCCACATGATGTCACGCAGGACTGTATCCCCTAGGTGAACTTTCTCTGAGTAGCCCCTTGACTCCAAAACCTGATTCAGACCAAGGAACGCAATGAGGCGTTTCCGCTGATCACGGTTTGAGGCGACCAAGTCCGCCACCACGTCGATTGTCATTCCTAGCTTCGATTGCATATGCCTCTGTATTGCCCCTTCAATCTCGGCCGGCTCAACACGCTGTCCACGAACTTTCAATTGCCTATCTTTGCGGCCAATATAGTGTAAAGTGCCGTCGGGGTTGTATCGGACTAGATCTCCGGTTTTATACACACGTCCTTCACGACCAGGTTGAAATCCGGGCAGCCCTTCTATGAGCCATTTTGGATTATGTATGAAGACAGCGTCCGTTTGCTTTTGGTCGTCTAAGTAGCCTCGCCCGAGGATTGGGCCTTCAACGAGGAGCTCTCCAATGCTGCCAATTGGGGCTAACCTGTCATGATTGGTAGGATCAGCCACCCACGTGTTAGCTCCAAGACCTCGACCAATATTGCATGGGTCGGTACCGGGAAGAACCGTCTTTGCAGTCACAACCAGGCATTCCGAGGGGCCGTATATGTTGACAAGCGTCGTCTTTCCCAGCCACAAGGCATGATCAGCTGCAGTATTGGCTTCTCCTCCCAGTTTCAAAACCTTAAGCCCAGGAACCGACTCAGGTGAGAGTAAACGTGAGACGGAGGGGGTCAGATCTGCCGCATTTACTCTCAAGGCATTGATCGCTTCTGGAATGTTATTCTTGCGATCGAAGTCCGATGGGACACACACACAGCCGCCCGTGAGAAGTGTGGAAAGAATCACATCGGTGCTGACGTCGAAACTGTAGGATGCGAAATCAAACACCCTCATGTCCAAATTCGGCAGTTGTAGGATTGACTTTCGATAGTTAACGCCAGATAGATAGCTGCCATGGGTACTGATAACACCTTTCGGCTTCCCAGTGCTACCAGATGTGAAAGTGACAAAAAGTGGTCTATTGGAATCAAGGTGCTTTGGCAGTCGGTCAGTAACGACAGCATCATTGTTCAATGCGTCGAGCGGCGACTTTGAAACGAGGATTACGGTCAAGTTGAACTCAGATGCCAGCTCAGAGGCCATGTCGTACTGCAACGGCGAGGTGAGGACATAGTTCGCCTTTGCTCTTAAAATAATCTCACCTAGCCGTTGTTTTGGCTGGGCAGGGTCAAGTAGAACAAAAGCTCCGCCAGCCTTGATAACTGCAAGCATTGACACGATAGTCCAAACGGACTTTTCAAAGCAGAGAGGAACCAGTGACTCGGGTTCGACGCCAACTTTGAAGAGGTATGATCCAAGGCGCGTAGACAGGTTATCCAATTCGCCGTAGGTTAGGGAACCATCCCAAGCGCAAACTGCAGGGGCGGAAGGCCTGGTATTGGATACCTCAGCGATCCAATCATGGACAGAACCTGAAACAGGTGCCCATGGCAGGCGATTCCAGCTCCAGATCTGGTGAAGCTCTGTCCGTGTTAGACAAGTGATACCTCCAACAACTTCGTCTGGTTCTTGAGTCACTTGCCGCGTGATAACCTCTAGCTGATGCATGAGTACTTGCATCTGGCTACGGTCAACTATCCTAGAATCAAAGCTCGCATAGATGTTGATTTGATTGTCCTTGATCGAGATGGTCACCATAAGAGGGTAGGTAGTGAAGAAGGATGCATAAGGCTTGCCATCCTCTCCACAGTCCTCGTGCAAAACCTTCTCAGTCACATTGATCATGGGGCTGTTAGACTCGATTTCTGGGTCCCGCTGAATTACGAGGAGTGTCGCAAATTGGCACGCAACACGAGCATCCTCGCTCAGCTTCTGTATGTTTTGCAGTCCAAACCCTTCGTAGGGGATGCTATTTATTTCATGTCGTCTGATCTCCTCAAGGAATTCAGCCAATTTCATCTCATTCTGGACTTTTACTCGCCGGGGGATTGTTGTTAAAGTCGGACCATCCATCTCTTCAACGCCAGCGACAGGTGCATTGCGACCAGTCAATGTCTCTCCAAAAACCACGTCGTCTGTTTGAGTATGTCGTGACACAAGGATACTCCAGGCCGCGCGCAATATGGTCGGTAAGGAAGCATGAACATTCACTTTGGAATCGTTCAAGCTGAATGCAAAACTAGCTGTTGCATCCGCTACCGGCTTGTCCACGGCCGAAGGCAAGTGTGGGAAGATTGCGGCATTAGTCCCTTCAAGCTCCTGCCGCCAATAGTGACTAAACGATTCACGGTTCACCTCTTGAAGGTGGCGAATAAACCGTTTATATGGAGTCAAATGAAATGAAGACGGTGGCCCCCCATGGTACAACTTTCCCACGAGGCTTGTGATAAGGGTCAATATCCAATCATCGAACACAGCATGATGAGCTGTCCAAACAAGAAAGCGTTTCAATAACGACTCCTCACTGCGCTCGCTGACAACAGTCAATCGCATGAGAGCTTTTCCGATTCCCATGGGTCTGTGACGGTCTATTGCCACGAAATTATTTAGCTCTCCATCATAGCACACCCATTCAATCGGAACAGTCACAACTGCCTGTGCTAGTGTTTGGGAGTCTAGCTGAACGATTCGCGTTCGAAATATCACGCTTGACATAACGATATGAGTCCAAGCCATCCGCAAGGTATCAATGTTGGTCGTATCACTTAACTCGAAAATATTTTGTGCGATATACGCTCCAGATCGCTCAGCTGATAGAGCCATCAACCCTTCTTGAAGTGGAGTACAGGGGTAGATATCGACGATTTGTTCTGGCTGAACGTCGCACTGTGTAGCAGCTATCTGTCGGGCGTTCGAAGGCGCTATATGATCCGGCAAAAGATCAAAGAGAGCATCCTGGACATCACCTTGTTTATCATCTACCCGCGTAATACAACGTGCCATATCAGCGAGCCGTGGCCATTGAAGGATGTCCGCGATACGTATCGCCTCTGATTGCTTATTCTCAATGCCATGCTTTCTAATAAGTCCGACGAGCTTCATTGCGGTAAGAGAATCTCCGCCAAGGGAGAAGAAATTATCATCAGGTACAATGCTACCTGCGCGATGGGGAAATATCTGTCCCCATAGAGTCTGCAGTAACTTTTCCTGTGGCGTAATCTGTCCTCGTGTATCCACTGTTGCAACCTGCGGCTTTCTAAAGGCTGCCAAGTCATCAACCGATAATGACTCTCCCATCGCACGCAACTTCAAGCGGTTTATTTTGCCAGAAGGGAGAAGTGGCATACGCCATGATGGAATATAGATAGAGGGGACCATATAACGCGGTAGAACCTTGAGGAGATTAATAGGCTCGAGGATCTCCCACATCGCGGACGTTAGCTCCTGTACACTGGGCGTAGCGGATGAGGCAAATCGCTCTTGTGCAGCTCGCTCGAGGCCTAAGAAAGCCAGCAAAACAGACTGCTTTCCAGAATTGCTGTTGACTGAAATTAGATCGACTACGACATCGACCACGCAGTTCCCTTGGTTGTAAATTTCTTGCTGCAGATTATGTTCAATCTCCCCGAGCTCGACACGCTGACCATTTACCTTGACCTGCGTGTCTTTGCGGCCAATGAACGTGAGTGTTCCGTTGGAATTGTAGGAGACGAGGTCACCAGTTCTGTACAGGCGGCCTCGCCTGCCGAAAGCTCGCAGCCATGGTGGATCCACGATGAACGCTGCTAAGGTCCGCCCCTTATCATGAAGGTATCCAGACCCAACGAGCGGCCCCTCTATAACAAGCTCGCCGACAGCCCCGACTGGTACCAAGCGTCCAGTATCTGCGGGATCAACAACCCAAGTGACTGCTCCTAGGCCTCGGCCAATGGTATGTGCTTCAGGTGACGAAGGCGAGACGGTGTTCGCTGTTGACACGACCGTGCATTCAGCTGGGCCATAGCCATTGATGAGCTTCACCGTACTAGGCCATCTTTCGATGTCGAATCTCGAGATTTGCTCCCCTCCCAGATGTAACAGACGCAGGGACGGCACATTTTCTGGTTCCACTAGCCGGGCTACTGATGGCGTGAGCATTACTTGGTTCACATTGAATGTTTTTATCGCATCGCTAGGATCGGCCTCTCGAGATGCATCAGACGGTACGCAAACACATCCTCCTAGCAGTAACGGTGCCAAAGTAGACTCGATGCTAATATCAAAGCTATAAGAAGCAAAGTCGAGCACCCGCGGAGTGACAGTGTAGAGCTCGGACCTGCGATAATGAACTGCGGAGACGAAGTTCGAGTGTGAAATCATAGCTCCCTTGGGCTGGCCGGTACTTCCAGAGGTAAATACCACATATAGGAGTGAATCCGGCTTAATTACCGGTCTCAAAATTCTAGATCGTTCAGATCTTTTTGTGGACTTTGTAGGCTGTACCAATACCACTTCCGCCGCCAATCTTCGTCCAAGGTCCATTTTCTCAGATGATGTGATCATCAAAGTCGCTTTGGTTTGCATCACGATTGAACGCAAGCGCGCCTCGGGCTGAGAAGCATCCAGCAGAACAAATGCAGCCCCGGTACTAATGACCGCAATGATAGCCACCACGGTCCATGCCGATTTTTCGAAACACAATGGAATTAGCATCCCTGGCCCGACTCCACGAGACTGTAGCTGGTAGGCCAGTTGGTCTGCACAATCTTCAAGTTCCTGATAGGTGAGACTAGCGTCCCACCCACTCACTGCTGTTGATCCTGGGTGCGCGTCAACTTGCTCAGAGAACACATCAAGTATTGAAACATTGATTTCAGGGGGAACAGCACTGTTCCATCTGCGAATCCGGGCGCTGTCCTCCGGCGTGAGATAGTTTTCAGGAGCAGACAACTCATCATCTTGGACAACAAGTGCTACTAGGAATGAGCGAAACATTTCAATGTGGTCATTTACCCATCTTGTTGAAACGATGAGTGGGTTGAAGCTTGCAGAAATTGCAATCCAGCTGCCACATTGTGCAAGCTCAAAATCCCCCGTACTCTAAACGTTCTTAGTATGTGGACCTGAATAAATCCATGGACCCCCAACCAAGAGGCTCTGGGTATAACGCACCTGCTCGCCATGCTCCCCTCCCGCCGCGCATAATAGATCATTTTGCAGCCAGCTTAGGGAGGCGGTCCCCCTGGCATTGAGTGGGAGTAATAGTTTTTCCGTCAATATCCTTTCGTTCTCTAGCTTGGTAGATTGTTGAGACTTCTTCACCTCGGAAATGAAACCGTCCAGCACCGATTTTGACTGTGTGCCATAGATCGCATCTGCTTTGAGATCTGTTGTAGAGTCCAATTGGGCAACCACCCGCGACCATGCACATTGCAGAAGCGTACGTAGATCGACCATTTGATGACTACAGAAGTCATGCAGTGGAGCGGTCTGGATGAGATACTGCACCGGAGTCTGGACCACCCCATTCTTCGGTGTCTCAAGATTCAAAAACGTGTATCCGTTCTTCCCTTCGTTTGTGTGATAACAGACGGCAGGAGACAACATCTTGGGGTATCGGGCTATAACAATGTAAATACTTCTGAGACAAATACAAGCTACTGTTGGTATCTACCTGAATACGTGATTTTCTGTAACGATGTGTATGGATGCGATTGATAACGCAAAGAAACGAGGCGAACAGGAAGGGAAGGGAATCAATCAAACGCTCGAATGAACCATCCACAGCCAAGTGAGAACTGTAAATAGCCTGCGATGATTTGCTCCCAATGCGACGTGCCTCGGGGCAGAGAAATGTCGCCGAAAACTGTCAAGGGGAGAAGTCCGACAGTCGGCCCGAACTATTTCGGAGCAGGGTTCATTCAACAAGAGATGACCCCGACAGGTTACTAATATATAAAAACGCAATTCAACAAACTTGTCCCGCAGATGATGTCAGCAAACCTTTGAAAAATATCGAAGCCTACAGACATCACAAGATGGGTTCGCGATCGAACTACGTTGATGTACTTATCATCGGAGCAGGCCCAGCCGGGTAAGTTGGCGTTATGTACCCAGATTTGGCTGAACTAATTTCCTCGGCGTCAAGTCTCACCGCGGCAAATTGTTTTCTTGGAAGTCGATTGAATGTCCGCATTATCGACAAAAAGAATGGAATTGTAGAGGCAGGTAAAGCCGACGGATTAAAAAGCATTTCTCTGGAGGTCCTGGACAGCTTCGGAATTGGCGATGGTATTCGCAATGAGGCCCATAGAGTCGAGGAAATTACCCTTTGGAATTCGGACCCAGCCGGGGGTCTTTCCCGTGCCTGTATAATCCCGGACCGCATACCTGAGCTTGGCAAGCCTCGCGAAGTCTCTTTGCATCAAGGTATGAACCCATCCTAATCATTGGTTCCCGGCCCCAGTCGAATAGAGGACCGAATTTGCTCATGGAATTTCCATCAATACAGGTAGGATTGAACACCATATGATCGAGAATCTGCACAAGCGGAGTACTATCGAAGTGGAGTGGAGAAAGCAGCCGGTGCATATGGACATCGACCTCGATCAAGTAGACAACCCAGAGGCATACCCTATCACGGTATCAGTTGAAACTTCGGAAGATGGCTCAGATCCAGGACTATTGTGGCAACCCATGCAGGCCGAGCGAGATAATGTAAGTGCCTTTAGTCTACAGTAGTTCCAGAGCTAATACAGAAAAGATAAGACGCCCAGAGATCGTGAAAGAGACCATCCACGCTAAGTACGTCTTGGGGTGTGATGGGGCGCGCAGCTGGATTCGCCAACGTCTCGGAGTGTCATTCATTGGGGATCTAACTGATTCAACGTGGGGTATGTACCGAAGCGAGCCACCAACTGCCAGGCGACCCTGACTTCGAAAACCGTGCTAGGCGTAATGGACATAGTCCCCAAGACAAGCTTCCCAGATATCCGCAAGGTGGCCGTCATCCATTCCTCGAAGGGTACCGTCATGTCTGTGCCTCGTGAAGACAGGCTTGTCCGATTCTATATTCAGATTGACGCTGTCAATCCAAATGCAGCATCTGGATTGGCGCGGCGTGACCTAAAGGTGGAGGATTTGCTTGATGCTGCACGCGCGATCATGTTCCCCTATACTATGGAGGCTGCAGAGTGTGCTTGGTGGTCAGCCTATCGCGTTGGGCAACGGGTTGCCAATGAGTTTGCCCGCCATGGTCGGATCTTCCTGGCGGGCGATTCTGTTCGTGAGTATCGTCTAGGGGTGATCCGTTGCCAACGAGCGACCGCTAACCTTTACAGACACCCACTCCCCAAAGGCTGGTCAGGGGATGAATACAAGCATTCAAGACGGTATGTCAAAGCCCCCTAACCAATAGTTGGCGCGAAAACCCGCATTCCTATAGTACCATAGAGCAAACAAATGTGCTAATTCAAAGTCTCCAAAGCATACAACATTGGTTGGAAGCTTCGAGCGTGCGCAGAACACCAGTGTGGTCGAGAAATTCTAGCAACTTATGAGAACGAACGTAAGCCAGTCGCAGAAGCTTTGATCAACTTCGACCGTGACTATCTAAAGCACTTTGCAAAGCAACACGCCTCCAACCACGCGGAGTTTCTCGATGCCTACCTGAAAGGGCAGAGATTCACCACAGGAATAGGCATCAGATATCCTCCGTCCCTCCTGATTTCCGAAGATGTTGATGTCCGGTCATTACACGGAGGGTTGGTCCCTGGTCTGCGTCTCCCGGATTTCCAGGTAGTAAACCAATCTGACGGGGTGCCTATCCGCATCCACCAGCGATTGAGAGCGGATGGAAAGTTTCGCATTGTTGTGTTTCCTGGCGACGTTTCTCAAGAACATGCCATGTCGAGACTCAACCAGTTCGGTGCCTGGCTGGCTAGGTCCAAATTAGACGTCGAGGTGTCCCACTCGGAAGGGGGATCAGAAGAGTTCTTTATTGAGACGATAACCATCCACGCTGCTCGACGCGCCGATGTTGAGCTCGAAGATTTCCATGAAGCCCTCCATCCATGGAGTTCCAGGTGGGGATGGAACTACTGGAACGTTTATGCGGACGATGAAAGCTATCATGATGGTCACGGAGAGGCATATCAACGGTGTGGGCTCGGCCGAAATCACGATTGTGTGGTAGTGGTGCGCCCCGACGGATATATCAGCGTTGTCTGCGGTTTAGAAAATACTGGAGCGATTACTTCTTTCTTTGACGCACTGCAGCCCATGAAGTCGGTGAGACCACGAATCTAAATCATGAAATGCACGGTGTGGTGTGTTTGAGTCTTGAGTTCAAACTCCATGGCTAGACGCGTTGGAACACGCGACTCCACATCCACCGCCTTGGGCAGAAAGAACAACGTGGCCGGCAGAAACCCACGAATCGATCATCAATTTCCACACCAAAATTAAGAGCTCTTTCTGTTGAATAAACAATCAGCATTGTAGATGTGATATGTGATATCGATATTTGTAGCCTTTCTCTCGCAAAAGCCATAGCAATAATATATCAGTAGTTGCGGTGATGTAATACAGAAAGAACAGCTGTCTATATTCCCTGAGATGTCTATATATATATTAGAGCATAACTACCATAGCCACTAAGCCTTCTACCCTAAGGACATATCTCTCTCAATCAGTTATACATGGTAGTTACCTAAAGGCTCTTTGTTTGCAACCACGTGATTTAGGCAAGTATAAAAGGAGAATCATTGAGAATTTAAGAATTTTACCTTTCATTAAGGAACTCGTATTCTTCATTCATCTACATACACAGAACCGGGTGTACGCCTCTGCGCTCTGATTGGTCCATATTTAGTCTGTGCTTTGTTCACGTATCTGGCTTTTCATTGGTCCTCAATTCATCCGGGACATTATTGGCCGCTTGCCCGCTTACTAATTTAGATAGTAATTGAAGGTCATGTGATTAGATCGCTGCGCACGTGGCAGGTCCTTGGCCTGGCACTAACTAGTACAAAAGGATACACTGTGGACATATCTCTATAGGTATGACAAACATGCTATACACAGATGCTCCCTCCTCATTTATCCTCCCGATCGATCGCATTATATTTCTTGAATAAAATCCAGAAAACAACCGCTACCAAGAACATAGCTACCGCTAGCCCAGTATACATCCATATCAGGCTGGGATCGTGAGCTAACGGAGTGATCGCGATACCAATCGCTGATCCTGCCGCCGCACCCAGTTGACCGAGCGCTTGGACCACAGCTTTCATATCTGTCGGGGCCTTTGTATAGGTGTATTCCGACAGGGTCACGAAAGAGAAAATTTCTGCCACCGCAAGGATGATATATGTTGGAGTCTGAAGAAAGACGTTGACCTGGTTTGGAATCCGACCATTCTCGGCCCCGGAGCACGTAAGGGGCCGATCATAACAGGGCCCAGTGTCGTAGATAATCTTTTGAACCCCGGCAGCGAATGCCATTGACGCACTCATCATGATGAATCCCGTTGCCATGCGTGTGATTGACTGGAATTTCACATTGTTCTTGTTCAGCAAGGGGTACAAACCCTTCTGGATAATTGGGCCCATGATGACGCAAAATATGGGATTCATCGCAGTGATCGTGTCGTTCGGGATTCCATACGTTTTCATTTGCCCGGCTTGAGAAATCAGGTTGTTGGATGCTTGACTGAGGCAGGTGAAGAATAGGATGAACCCCAGTCTGCAGTGGATGTGTTAGTTAAAGCTTGATCGGACGCACTTGTACAGCAACACATCACTTACATGACTCGACAAGCCACGAGTCCGCGCCGTATCTCGTTCACAAAGGTTTCGTCCCATGAAACCTCTTTGGCGAAATGCTCCCGCTGATAAGATGGCATGGCAGCATCCAGCTGGAAGCGGCCACGGATGGCACAAGAGAGCACACTTCCTGCTTTCGGTAGAATATTACCGGTTGGCGGGAGTTTGCCTACTCGGAAGATTAGTATCAGCTGGTAAAGCTTAGATGAGCAACGTACGAAACCGTTTCTGTCCTATAATAAGCAAGGCAAGTCCTGCGGCAAGAAAGCAGCTGGGGAGAAGATATGCTGCCCAAAAAGAAACGTTCTTCTCTATAAAAGTTGTCGGGATCGCGGACAGACTTGCGATGTTGACGAGCCTTATTTACCTTAGCAGATGAGCAAATGAAAAGGACGAAGGTATCTACCAGTATTGTGCGTTATATATGTACTGCGTTGTTAGGCCACGGTCATATACAACCTGCTTGCCGTTTGGTAATGTTGTCACTTTGACTTCGGTCGGCGCATACTGGTCCACTGATTCCAACGTGGTGAGCAAGGTCTTACACTAGAGATGGCCGGACTCACTCATCAGAGGTGTCACCGTCGCCCTCACGCCCCCTACCGCCAATCCAATGAGAACCATGGCTGCAATTAGCCCGCCAAAAGTGACCCGATACTCGGTGGCGGAGCTCACCGAGGTCGCAATTAAAATGACGCATCCGATTAAGTAGAAGCTTTCAAAAGATCAAAAAGTGTTCGAAGACGGAAAGACAGCCCTGGAACTCACATCAAACTCAGGCGCAATGTTCGATAACGACCGAGATAGACGTCCGAGATTATCGCGAAAGGAATTGGTGTTAAATAGGAGAAAAACATGAAGACATTGTATATCGTGGATGCTTTCGCTTCGCCGAGGCCTAATGCACCGGGCAAACTCTGATGTCCAGCGGGGTTTTGCATGTAGTTCTCTGTCTAGTACATCAATATGAGAGCCACGAGGTATTTTGTCCTACTCCACTCACGCCAGGGAGTTGTGATGCCCCAGTACGTGAAGCGTTCCGCTGCGGCAATGAAAGCTACCACCCAAACAGTTCCTGGGACCTTCGCTAGAACACGAGGTAGGTCAGGATCGACATCCGCCGTAGAAACCTCCACTGTCTGTAGGGTCGTTGTCTCCGACGTCTCCGACTTTTCTGTCGAGTCAGCTGGTGCGGTCATGGTTATTGCTGAAGGATGGACCGCCCAGATTGCGATGGCTATTGTACGTAGATCAAAGTACCAGGCTTACACTCCCGATAGAATCACAGAGCAACATTGTTAAATATGCGACGAAGATGGGATGGTAAGAGCTTTGCTGTGAGCCAAGTCACGCGTTTTCGGAATTCGGAATGGGATTTGCCCTAATGGGTTAACTACCGGAATAGCAATGTTGGGGTATTAAATACGTTATATTCGCAGTCCTACAATCTTATTTAAGCATGACACCCTATGTCACTGGCAAAATAGTTATCATCACTTGTCGTCTCCATGATGAAATGTGACGTTGGCCAATGCACCCAGATATATATGGAGCTGTACCCATCGTGAAGAGTTGGTGGTTCGGACTGAGGCGGACACGGCACTCCGACCTGTCCAACTAAAATCCAAGTGAGCCTGTGGCCCCATATCGCCGTCTCCGAATCCATTGATCTGACCAGTCTCCGAATGACACTTTCCCAGAGCTCCGCCAATTCGGTCATGGGTTTTGTCGACATCCAGACAGTAGAAATTGCCCCAGAAATGCCGTTTTCACCGTTGCGTTTGTCGCTCGACCTGTTTTGCGAACCCAAGGCACCACGATCTCTCCACTCCAATAACGACAATGCTCAGTGACCTCCCAAAGATCCCTACACTCGACTGGGCGGACTTTGCCGAAGGAGACACCGACCAGCGGCTTAAACTTGCTCAGGGACTAGTACAAGGCTTCAAGAGATTCGGATTCGTCAAGCTAGTCAACCATGGTCTCTCCGATGAGTTGATCCAGCAACTGTTTGCTGAAGTAAGCAGGCAATCTCTCCTCGTCTAATATTCAACTGGCGATGTAGAAATGTTGACATTCAACAGGTCAAGCGCTTTTATCGGTTGCCCGATGAGTTGAAACAGAAAGCTGCTCATCCGCCCGGGCCTAATCCTCAGCGAGGATGGAGTGGAATAGGTGTTGAGTCAACCTCGAAGCTATACGGAGAGCAAACTGAAAGACCATCTGGGAAGCTCAAAGATGCAAAAGTCGGCAGTAATTTCTCTTCTTCTAAATTAAGCCGGGAACTAACGTATATCAAGGAACATTACGATATCGGACCGCCAACCGACACCCAGTTTCCAACCAGATGGCCAGATGAGCAAGACATCCCCGGATGGCGTGCTTTTATGGAATCATACTATGCCAGAGGGCAAAGCTTTTGCCTTGACCTCATGGAAGCGTTGGAAATTGGCCTCGAGCTACCGAAAAACACCCTCCGTAGCATGTGCATCCCCGACGGAAGTGAGCTCCGACTACTCCACTATCCTGAGATACCAGCTGCAGAGCTACGAACGGGCGATACCGCTCGGATTTGGCCACATACTGACTTCGGACTAATTACGTTACTGTTCCAAGACGGTGTTGGGGGCTTGGAGGTCGAAGATCCTCTTCAACAAGGTCATTATATCGAGGTCGCGAGAGAACAACCCTACGAGATGATTGTCAATGTGAGCGCGACTTTTGAAAGATGGATGAATGGGGTAATCAAGGCGGCCGTGCACCGGGTGAATATTACGCCCGAGGGAAAGCACGTTGAGGATGCAGTTGTACCAGAACGATGGTCGGCTGCATACTTCTTCAAAGCACATAAGATGGCACATGCTGGCCCTTTACCAGCGTTTGTTACCCCGGAGAGACCCGCGTTGTATGATGATATCACTGCCCTGGAGTTTCAAAAGCGAAGGACTGATCTGGTCTACACGGGACAGCAGTTGAAGGTTGAGGAAGCAGCGTGACGGTCTGGTACAAGGATCAGGAACTGTCAATAGCCTGCATTGCCTCACGGATAATCGTTCTATTGTAGTATTGGAATGCTCCAGCATTATCATACAGTGCTTCGTCAAGTCAATTAAACCATAGCTTCCAGATGTTAGAGAAGTGTTGAAAAATACAAATCAGGGTATATCTCTGTGAATTATGAAACTGAGAATGACACCGCTTTACAATGATGAGGTAACGGGACACGCCTTAGAGAGCCACAGTAGACATCACTTACACCTTGATTCTTCCTCTCCAGATGTGGAATCTTTCGCATTGCCGATTGCACCATTCGTAAGACGAAAGGTCGGTTTCGGCTCGGACACTCGAGACCAACAATCGGATTCGGCACTTTGTCGATGGTCAAGAGTTCGGTCATCCTGTGTGACACGGCCGAGTCCAAGCCGAGAGATCACGGGGAAGACATTTGATACCAAGTATACCTTACTATATGATGAATTTCTATCATGGCTTGATCGTTTAATCGGTCGATCAGGCATCTTGCATGCTCATATTAACATGATGACTGAGGCACAAGGACCTGTCGTGAGCATCGGCAGCGCGACTGTCACATATGACCATCCGCCAATCATTTCTCCTATATCCTATCCAAAGGCACGTCCCACTCAAATTCTCGATATTCGCAAGCGGACTTCTCGTACAGACCTCTATCATGAAATTTTGGCTGGTCTCCGCGCTAAAGATAAAGAATTGCCTTCTCTTCTACTCTGGAACGACCGGGGCTTGGACCTTTTCAGTGCGATATTGAATAGTGATGAGTACTATCCACGTCGACGGGAAACACAGCTGCTGCAGACGCATGTGAATGAATTCACGCGCTCGATCTCGTCCGGCGAGAGATTAATAGAACTTGGTGCGGGGTGAGTGATTAAAGACCAATGAGGCTTGAACATGAACACATACTGACAAGATATAGCAACCTCCAAAAGACGGTGTCAGTACTGCGCTGCCTGGAGCAGAGTAGAAAGCATGTGGAATACTGTGCACTAGATGTCAGTCATGCTGCCTTGCAAGCCAGCATCACTGAACTCAAAGCACAATTTCCATTTGCCTCATATGTCACCATCCGCGGGCTCCTGGGTACATACGACGACTGCGCTTCATGGTTGAAGCAGAGCGGAGACACCGTGCGAACGACCTTTCTCTGGTTGGGAAATAGCATCGCCAATTTCGAGCCAGCAGACGCAACGAGCATCCTGGCAGACTTCCTTCAGACCAAGACATCCCCGTCTCACTCCCCCCAAATGATCATTGCAGTGGATGGTTGTCAGGATGTGGAGCAGATTCTCGAAGCGTATGACATGCCAAACAAACTATCCCAGAAGTTCGTTTTTAACGGACTGTCGCATGCAAATCAAATTCTTGGGTCTGAGGTGTTTAAGCCCCAGCATTGGACATTTGAGGGAAAGTGGAATCCAGCCAAATCCATGCATGAAAGCTTTTACGTGGCAAAGAAGCCTATGAGCTTAGATATTGGCAATGAGAGGTTCCACGTCCACGCTGGGGAAAAGATCCGGGCCATTACCAGTGGGAAATGGCCCAAGGATAAAGTCACGAGCATCTGTCAATCGGCAGGCATAAAGGTTCTGAAGGGATGGACGGATGAGGAAGGTTCTTATGGTAAGAGGGCCACACGAGTCCATTACTTGAGAGGATTTAGTTGCTAATTCTGGAGGTAGGACTCTATCTGCTTTGCCAAGATCAACTTGAAGTATAGCTGTGAAGGGGGTGGGATGGAAGGTTTTATTTATTATGTGATTTGCTGCATTGAATTTAACGCTACGTATCAAGCAAATTTGATAACCAACACTAAAACATGAATTTCCAGTTGATTATACTTATGTATTGGACTATGTCGGCATTGGATTCCGTGGCCATTTTGCAAATTTTATGTCTAAGCGGGCTACGTGACTATCCCTGAAGGACCCTTTCATAGAGCAACCATGACTTGACTCTCTTCATTGTGGTGTATACCAGTAATTCATACCTAAGACGATACTGCTAGATATTATGCCTCTATAGCCGTATATAGCTCAAATTCGAAAATGTTGACTCTGTCAAGTTATGTTGTGCCATACATTTTGACAACGTCAAGTACATCACTTCACCACTGCCATCAGAAACCCGTCGTAGCTCTTCTCACTCAGAGTCTGCAAAACAACAGCATCAACCCGGTCGTCCTTGCCTACATTCTCGACCGTCCTGCGAGATCCCCGCACATTGATATCGTTCTTGATATAGTCTTCCTGCACGAGCTTTCCAGCTCGAACCACATTATCCACGATAATACTGGCCCTTGGACGACTCATCTTCACAGCATAATCAAAGTAATCCCACCCGTTATCTTTATTGGCGTCAATGAAGGTGAAACCAAAGCGTTCCTGCTCTCCATTTTCAACCTTTGTTTGAAGAATTGGTAGCAGGTCAATGGCTGCGCCGACCAGAACTTCTATTCTGTCCTGATACCCTGCAGCAGCAATATTCTCTTTCGCAACTTCTGCGCTTTTCGGGTCTATTTCAATGCTGACAATCCGAATGTCCGGGTTGAGACTCGCGATGTAAATTGCCGTGTAGCCACCCAATGTACCCACTTCCAAGGCGTGCTTCACACCACCAAGCTGGCACTGGAGAGCCATGAACTTTGCTTGCGTGGGAAAGGCGGAGATGTCCTCGAGTCCGCGCTTGGCTGAGTTCGCGAGCGTCTGGTGTAAAGAGGCATGGTTTGGGCGAGTCGGAGGTTGTAAATGCGATAGGGTGTAATTGTCCACCGCGTACCAATTTGGGTCCTGGTTATAGTCTTCGCTCACGAATATCTGGCTGGTGGTGGTGGTGGTGGCGGTCATGTTTCACGTCTAACGCTCGAGCAGCTGGACAACTTGAAAAGTGTTAACTCCCAGGGTTGACGGCGGGGGTAATTAACCATTTAACAGGTTCGGGAAGCCTAACTCTACAAAATATTTTTACAAGTTATATAGATCGCCGAATTTATGCCTTGCTCGGCCCGTGATTCGGACGCGAAGTGGTCTATTTATTCGGTATGTGGTACGCATACTATTATTGATCGGACCAGTCACTGCCGTAGGCGCAACTGTGCTTTGATTTGACATATCTACAGTTTTGCGTGACTATCCCCGCCTGGAAACCTCCACAGACGTCGCAATTCCTGAAGGGATTCACTTGGTCCCGCTTTACCGTTATCACTCTGCAAGATCAGCTCGCAGATTCTCTCCCCCAAAACTGGGAGAAACTTGAAAGCATGGTCTGAGCCTCCAGTAGCAAGGAAGAGGCTCTTTCCATAGGCCGGATGGTAGTCGACGATGAAGTCAGTAGAAACGGTGTCCGCATACCAGCATCTGCGAACCTGAGCAAAGGGTCTAGTTGCAATATTACGCAAGCCCCCCAAGTCTCCCCCATCCGTTGGCTGGAAGAGTTCCCTCAAAAACTCCCGGTAATCCTGCAATGTCGATTCCACATCCGGACTCAGTTTTGTCTGATCAATATCACCACAAGTCCCGTAACCATCCTCCTCTTGAGGTGCGGCCTGAGGTCGGGGGCCAACATCCACTCCTGCGAATTTTTGGACGTCCCGATAGCCGCTCCATGAGAAGCGAGCCAACTTCAAGAAGCCCTGATTATCGGGTCCGATGGCAAAGATCTTTCTTGCTACATTAACAATGAGAGGGAACTCTCTCCGAACCAGCTCTCGGCGTTCCATCTCCGATAACTGCACGTAGGCCACTGTCTCACTGTAGACATCACACAGGGTGGGAGATCCCAGCAGCCGGGGCGTCATAGCGCCAGCAGCCAAAATGGTCAAATCGGCGGTCAATTGGCGTCCATCGTCGAGGATGACACCGCAGACTCGGGGCTCGGCGTTGACGTGAGATTCGGACGGCGAGTCCGAACAGACCCGCAAACCCACGACTTGACCAATATGGATGTTGATGCGGTCCGAATTAATGGTTTTTTGACGCAGCCAAGCCATCGTGGCTCCACTTTCCACCCATCCGCAGTTGTGGTTTCGGTATCCCCTCAACTCCGAAGCTCTAGGTCCAACATTACTAGCCTCATCTGGAGTACCGAGTCCGAGTGCCTCCCATACGGCTAACTCCGAATCCAAGATGTGCACAATGTCACTGTTTCGCCCCGCTCGCTCGTAACTTTGGGCATACGCGTGCTTGACATAGTTGATGCTCTCCAACGCTTTCATCGGCTGCTTCATGGAGTGACCTTCCCCGATCATCACAATGCTCTGGTTGCGGTAACGTCCATCCGCACCCCATTCTGCTTTCCACTTCTGCTGTGCTTCGCGGGCGAGTGCGGCGTAGATTCTGTGCGAGTAGTCACTGCGAATGATGCGGGAAGTATCGAAATTCGCGGCGCTGGGATTAGGGGTTGAGGCGGAGGGCCCGGATGGCTCGAAGTTCCAACTGTCAATTAGGGTGATCTTGCTACTCGCGAATTTGTCATTCTGGGACATTGCATGGGCCGTGGATACTTTCAAAAATCAAAGAATTGGTTAGTATTATTCTTCGTCGGTAGCTCTCGATCGCTTTCGTAGGGTTACTCCGTACGTACACCCAAAGACCCCGGATCCAACAATGATGATCGACTTTGGTGCGGGCATATTGTAACTCTGAATTGGAATTCAACGTTTCCTACGTTAAATACGATGGTGTAATAGAGAGAAGGATACGTTTCTCCCTTTATATTACTTGTTTTCTTGGAGCCTTCCCTACTCATTCGGATATTTTTTATCCCTCGACTCGACTGCTGCATCCTTTTGGTCCACGCTAAGAAAACCTCCTGATGCAAGCCCGACATCTCCCTTCGGCGGCTTCGCATGCCGTAGTAATCAACTTTAAGATGATAACCCCGGGCGCACTCCATAGGTGGCTGCATCCTAGTGGGCAGTCTCCTTATGTCGCTCAAGGAATAAACTTACCCGTTAGGGTTAGGAATGGTCACGGAATTGTTCTGCTGCCCTAGCGGTATTTTTGGCGAAATGATGCCTGAGGCCAGAGGAGCAATCAATCCCTTGACTCGTGTTCAATCTTCAGGACCCTCCTTTGCCTTCTTAAACAACTCTCCAGCCACTTTCCAAGATTCATCATGTCGAGTGGAGAGCCCACAACAATGACACCCCTTCCAAGCGAACGCACTCCACTTATCTCCAACGGGTCCGGTGGGGCAGCAGATGATGGAGGGACCACTTTGACGATCACGAAGCCTAATGACGGGGTGAGGAGAATCGCGGATTCGCTTCCGCTTTCTGTCTGGCTCATTTCCACCATCGAGCTGTGCGAACGATTTGCCTATTTTGGGACCATTGCACCCATGCAAAACTATATCCAAAATCCCAGGAATGATCCATTACGACCGGGCGGAATTGGTAAGACGGCATCTGCCATGACTTATGCCGCAGTCTAACACGCGTAGGGCTTGGACAGGCGTCTGCGACCATGGTGAACCAGGCGTTTATGCTGTGGTGTTATATCACCCCAGTACTTGGGGCCGTGGTTGCAGAGCAGTATATTGGAAGAGTGAAAACGATTATTTATTCCTCGTCAGTGTACCTCTGCGGGTTGGTAACTCTATTTCTATCTTCATTGCCGAGTGCATATGCCATGGGAATATCTCTACCAGGGTTACTAGTGTCTCTATTCTTAATCGGTATCGGTACTGGTGGGATTAAAACAAACGTCAGTTCGCTAATTGCAGAGCAATATACTGGTCCGAAGGAGTCCAGACGCATTCTAAAATCAGGGGAGGAAGTTATCGTCGATAGAGATCTCACTATTCAGAGGTATCTATCCTGACCTTGATTGCTCACATTTCATCGAATGCTAATATAGTAATAAGAATATTCACAACGTTTTTCTTATATATTAATATTGGATCTTTCTCACCTCTACTCATAACAATAATTGAGAAAGAGTACGGCTTTTCAGCCGCTTTTTCTCTGTCAGCTATAACCTTTTTCATTGGATTTATAATAGTCCTTTTCAGCAGAGACCTATATATCAGCCGGGACCCTGATAGCTCTATCATCTTCAACGCCTGCAAGGCATTTTGGATTGCTATTAAACACAAGGGCAATCTTGACCATGCAAGGCCAAGCTACCAAACAGAACAAGCAGCAACCAGGAGGCTCCCCTGGGATGATTCGTTCATTGACGACTTACGGCGTGCTATCGCTTCATGCAAAATCTTCATCCTATATCCAATCTATTGGGCAGCCTATTCACAATTCCTGACCAATTTTATCTCCCAGGCCGCAACTATGGAGACACACGGAGTACCTAATGATATCATGACAAATATAGACCCTATAACAGTCCTAATTCTTCTACCTGTTCTAGACCGCATTGTATTTCCTTTTCTACGAAGGCAGGGGGTTCCTGTTCGCCACGTGGATAGAATTACGATAGGGTTCCTAGTATGCGGCGTCTCAATGCTGTATGCTGCCTTTGTTCAACGGACTATTTACGCTGCCCCGCCTTGCTACGACCATCCAAGAGCTCCAGGCTGTATGGGCGGGCAGGTCCCGAATCGGGTTTCTGTATTCCTCCAGGCGCCTGCGTACGTCTTGGTCGCGATCTCAGAGATACTAGCGTCTGTGGCAGGTGTCGAATATGCCTACACACAAGCTCCCAAGTCAATGAAATCCCTGATTATGGCCGTGTACTTGTCTGCCGTATCGGCCGGGGCACTGATAGCAATCACTGTGTCGCCGCTAACAGTCGATCCAAAGCTACCATGGATGTATTTCACTCTGGGGGTGGAGAACTTTCTAGCTGGTGCTTTTCTTTGGATTTTCCCCGCCTGATACCAAGATATTTACGATTGGCGTGATTCGAGATTGCTGGGTTTTGGCGTGGGTACTTGATTTCTTCGCCGTCTACGAGATATCCGGTGCGTGACCACGCACATTATGGTAGAGCCATTTGTTTGTGTGGGTTTGTTCAAGAAAGTAGCACTTTTCTCGCGGCTCTCGTCGAAGTAGATCATTCCATGCTTCGATTTATTGTTCATCTAAAATGGCGCAATGTGGTTGGATCCTGCCAGCCCATCTATTATCACACCTTTAGACACAGTAGACAGTTTCCGCATATGTCCCCGTTGTGTTGCATGTTCTTCGCGACAATATAAATGATTCCAGAAGGAAATGTCAAGTCTGACGCCAAGTATCAGAAGGAATACATCTGCCAGGGTAAGATCTATGCTAACATAAGAAGCAGCACATTCGGTCTCGGAGTCGGCAGCCATCCTTACCGATCCGAAATCAACAGACTTAGCTGACCGACACCGATGAACGAAACGGATCCCGAAAAGGGGACATCTTACGATATCACACAAGCACGGGTAGGAAAGCTCGGCTTCCCTCGGAGCAGGCAAGAGGAACAAAGTCTATTGCCATACAAGTAAGTATCATCGTCTCGAGCCGCCGCAGCTGGACTGCACCATATGAAACCTGACAGGCAGTCAGATAAAGGCATATCTAAGATTGTGTCTAGAAAGTGACTACATACGATGACCCTCCGCACAGTTGATTTCTCAGGCTTCCTGCATGGCACCGAAGAGGAGAGGCGGCAGGTTGCCGCCGAGCTCGTGGACTGTTTAAAATCATTAGGCTTCGTGCGGTTGATCAACCATGAGGTGCCGGACAAAACCATAGAGGGACTCCTCGAACAGGTATGGGCAGGCATTCACGAAGAACACAGAGTCCAAACAACTAACAGCCCCTATTGTGACTGATATCCAGTCAAAGCGGTTCTTCACGTTACCGACAAGCGAGAAAGTCAAGATCGCAAACGATCCGGGTCCACATCCCCAGCGAGGCTGGAGTCGCATAGGAATGGAGCAAACTGCGAAGCTTCGCGAGGAGAATCTTGCCGAAGCGGCTGGCCGCGAAGTGAGCGATAAAAAGGTTCGTGACCCTGGCCGGGCAATGAGGCTTCGCCTGCAGCACTACCGACTGGGAGACTGATGCGTGATACACAGGAGCATTTCGATGCAGGCCCCCTCGGTGACGAGCAATACCCAAACAAATGGCCAGAAAGCATGCCCGACTTCCAACCATTCGTACAGGAAAGCTACCAAATCTGCCAACGCACCTGCTTCCAAATCATATCCGCCATCGAACTCGGCCTCGGCCTCGAAGCAGGCCGCTTGACGCAATGTTGCCAACCGGCTGCCAGCGAAATCCGTCTTCTGTATTATCCACCCACCACGAGAAACCTCTTCGACGAAGGGCTCAAGAAGCGTGCCTGGCCGCACACCGATTTAGGTATCATAACGCTCCTGTTCCAGGATATGGTGGGCGGGCTGGAAGTTGAAGACCGGGGCGCAGGCAAACCCAGATCGTTTATTCCTGTCAGGCGAGTATCGCCGAATGAGATGATTGTCAATACGTCCGATTCGCTCCAGCGGTGGACAAACAATGTTATACGAGCTGGTTTGCACCAGGTCACTGCACCAGATGCTTCAAAGCTGTCGAATGGGGCTGATGTGCTTCCGGCTCGCTGTTCGAGTGTTTTTTTCTTTAAGGCTGGGCGGGATACATCGGTTGGACCGCTTCCTGAGTTTGTTACTGAGGACCGGCCCGCGGCATTCGAGGATATGACAGCGCTACAGTATCAGCAGCTCAAAACACGTATTTTGCATGGTGTGGAGGGGTGATTGGCTATTATGTATGTCTGGCTGTCTGGCTGTCTGGCGAATCCTTGCTTCGGTGCTCGCTGAGCTGGTGTCACAAGAATTGTGTATGAACCACTGTTACAAACTCGTCTCTATATAATACTCAAATGGACCATTGTGGCTAAGGAGAGTACAGAAAAAGAGGCAACAGTATTCATGGCACTGGAGGCCCGACTTCGGTACATCTGATAAGATTGGTAGGGATGATACTATTAGTTGCTACTTAGGTGCTGCGCATCTGAAGGACTTCTATACCAAAGATTTGTTGGTAAATATAAGTTGCTATCTGACCGATTACATGAAATCCAGAGAGTTCTATATAACTGGAGATGGAAACTCAACAAACACACCCCGCGAGGGGCATAATCTCTAAACTTTCACGAAGCTAGATAGAGTCTAAAATACGCTGGATACTTTTCATGGTTTTCTTGACACGAGCGGCCCGTGTCCCATCGGCTCTGATATAATCAAACTCCTTCTGATGGTACAAAGCCTCCAGAAGTCCTCTCAGCTGACTGTTGTTCAACAAGCCACCATTCGATCCATAAGGATCCTTTTCAGGAGCATTGACCCCCAGCATGCTCTCGATCTTCTCTAGTATGATGAAGCTCATGTGAAGAAGACACTTGATCTGTAAATCGCTATGGCCACTCAGACGGAACCCTCCTAGGGAAACCTCGGGGACTAAGTTGTGAATTTTTAAATCAAGCTGGATACAAGGACTTTCCGTAAGGACTTCATGAATCTCAGTGAACACGGCATCGTAAGCTCGAAGAATGTGTGTGTAGCAGGAGAGAATTGATAGGAAGGCTGAAAAGTCCAGAGTACTGGAGTCAGCCTTTATAGGGTCTAGTGATGGTGAAAGCCCTATAGTATCGCTGTTTAGGACACTCTGTAGGCCTCCACCCGCGGATATGCGGCCGTCCTTGCTTCGGCTCGAGGCTGACGTGCTATGGTTTCGGGATTGAGATTGGGAGGAGGAGTATCCATTGGAGCTATACTCGAGATCGCCATAAGAACATTCGGAGTTGGCTCTTCCTCGTAATTCCATGGTTGGGGACCGTAGACGCTGTAAAATGTCGAGAAAACTTTGGCAGTTGCCCAACATGGTATTCGTGAATTTTAACATGGAGGAAGACGGGCCTGTTTCTGCCAGCCCGGAAGCAGGATGCTTTGGGTCAGAAGCCGCGCTCATACTTTGTCGAAGTGATGGAGTACTTTCTATGTCTTTCATCAATCGCATGTTGAGCTCTGACAGCTGTGTAGTGCAAAGCTGCGCAGCATCCGTGACCGTGTTGCTGGCCCTTGAATATAAGCCACGCTCACTTGTTTCACCCGATCCGTGGACCCGGGAATGCACGTTAACAGTATCAGAATGGATGGTCTGGTCTGCTGGCCTGCGATCTACTGTGTCGAAACCAAAGCTAACATCGTTCGGACTAGGTACGCTCATCACATCCGGGATATCGTGCAGTCTCTCTCCAAAATAGCCCAGGGCACCGTGGGCATCTTCTGACCATCCATGCCGGTGTGATGGCGGTGGCAATGCGTTACTATTCGCTCTTTGCGCAATATTACCAGGGTCCGGTACGTGGGAAAGGACTGCGGTGGAGCCCAATGCTGCATGTGGTATATCCAGCCCTGACCATAATTCAGTCGGGAACGGGTCATGGGTTAATCTGTCGGTATTGGCTGGTGGCGTTCTTTTAACGGTCGGTTCATCTCGAAGTCCGTTCGATCCAATCATGGTTTCATCTAAATCCACTTCGCTGTGCATGACGTCGTCTGCGTATGCCGTGCTTCTTCTTCGAGCGTAACTCTGGGGTAACCGGCGAGACGCCGGCTTTGTAGTATAGCATACCACCTTGGCCCGTTTACAGCGTTCACAGGGCTGACTGACGGACCTGGCCGACCGTGGTGAATCCTCCCTGGCTGGTGCTGGGAGCCGTACGCATCGGAGCTTCTGACCTCTGCATCGATCACAGGCGCTTCGCCTCGTGGTATCTGGTTCCATGAAGTGCAATGCAATGCGGGGGCTTTACTGTTACTGCGACGCTTACTACATCCTGGTACAGGGCACAGGGGGATTTAAATGATAAGAGAGAGGCACAATTAAGTAACTACTGATCCTTCGTGGCGAATTATCATCTCATAGAGCGCTAGTTGACATGAAAGGATTCGATCTTTGGCGAGATCAGCGACGGATGATGACTGCAGTATTCATCCATTCATATTTCCCTCCATGCCAATGCTAATTTAGAGGTCCCCTTCCCTTGCATGTAGAGGCCAACGAATAGCAACCGGATTGGCCGTCCGGACATGAGCACTAGTAGCTGTGGGAGGCCACGAGTAGTGTCATATCAATCTTATAAACACATCATACGCAAGAAAGGTGAGCATTCGGTGCTATTCTGCATACTGGTTAGCTTGAAGTAACCGACAAGACCAATCGTAGAAGGTTAATATTGCCTCCTCTGTCCATCTCTCCAGTCAGGCGTGGTCTGACATGTTGGGGACGCCTGGGACCGAGGGAGATGCAGGAGATCCACCACCACGGCGCCCAGGCGAGCCTTAATTGGTTTTAGCTGCAGGTAAGGGATCGCTTGCAGTGCAACGCTGTGACGAATATTATCAGCCAGGCCCGGGCGTTATGTAGCGTCGGAATGTCGGCTTCCTTGATCCAGGTATAGAATAAGCACTTGTTATGTAAACTCCGAATCAGAAGGCCTTGACTATATGGCGGCTCATCCACCCATTTTAAGTAGTAGGCGATAGGTCTGAGAATGATAACAGCCCCCGTCGGACTCCGGTGGTTCATGTCTCGCCCAGTTTGAACAAGCGCGGTTTCTTTCCCCTTCCCTTTCTAGCCTAATCTGCCTCTTCGGCAGGGATGATTGATTCGGTAATTGCGATATAGTTAGCAGCGGACCTTGCCGGTATGATAGATAAGACGATACATGCGGCTGATGTTGAGTCTAGATACGATGGAAGAAAAAAAAAGGATATCCTTTAAACCCGCATAACAGGGAAAAACATGACCCCAGGGAGGAAAAGGTTCGACGCTAGAAGTTGGAACATACTCATTGATGGATTTTACTGTACACTAGTACTTGGCCCTAAGTGAATTCCACGGAAATACCCGCATCCATTGTAGGATCATGGAATGTCCTAGGTAGGATGCACGGTACAAAAGTACGACACACTCTGGAGTTATTCACACACCAGCCATTTGCACAAATCCTGAGCTTTACATTCATAAGCCCACCAGCTAGTGCTGACCCTGATGGAACCTCGCCAGTCACAGTGCATTAGCGCGGGTCAAATAAATGGCACCGACCAAGGCCGTAGCGCTGCCATCCTCGGCTTCGGTCTTACTGTCTCCTCCAATCTCCGACAAGTCTTCAGTAGCAGGAGAGTGTTCCTTAGCTCCTCGGCCCATGCTACAGTGTTAACTACCGGGTATATTCGGTCTTCATATTTACCGGCAGGTAGTTAAATACTGCCGTAACACGCTTAGGCGGCTCTGTCCTCAGGTCATGCATGCAGCTTATCTGGGAAGTGTTGCTTAGAGTTGCTTATTGTTTGAACAATATATTAAAATCTAGACCAAGAATCTAGGCAGGCTAGCCGTGTGACAAAATTAATATGTACTGTTGTAACCCCTGTTATTATGTCCCCAAATTATATGAGACCTAATGACCCATATGCTTGTTGGCTGATCTAGAAGTACATTGGACCCACAATCCTTGTATATTTTTTCTACATTCAAATATAAATAGAGTATTCTTCATGCGGGGACCGTGGTGGCTTCCTGTGTTTGGTAGTGCTGGATGCTATTATATCTGGTGCTGACAATGTTCCATGGAAAGTAGGGAAGACCCGCTGGTGGTAATTGACTTTTGACCTAGTCGGACATTGAAGTCACTAGGCATGTAAATATCTCGCTTACAGGTCAACTTGCCATCTAGCCATAGTGCTTGTGTTATTCATCAACTATGCAGAAGGTAAACAAGGACTATGATTGTGCCGAAATGAGATTACATACGCCCAAAGCAGACTAAGAGTTCGGATCTCTCAGTTCAGGGTTCGAGTGGATGATAATTTAAGATTCACTTTCAATTCCAAAATGTCGAGCAACTTCAATCAGACCCGAGCCTCCAACTTCGACCCAGAGATCAACAAAACCCTCTTCTCTGGCTCGTGCAATCCTTTTACTATCCCAAGCTTCTTCCAAGTCTCTCTCGAGATAAATTGTCTGAAACCCACATTTTTTGGCGGCCTGCAAGTCCTCCAGATGGGCTGCGACGAGACAACATTGCGAGTTTCTAAAGCCGAATCTGCGAGCAGCACCATGATAGACCTCAGTCGACGGCTTGTACGCACCAAAGTGCTCTGCACTGGTGATGTGCTTGAAAGGCAGAGAATTGTGTTGTTGTAAGTCTTCGAGGAGCTTTACATTACCATTGGATAATGTGGACGTCTCGAATTTGGTGTTCAGCAACAACAGGCCTGGCACACTGTCAGAGTGTGAGTCAAGTCGATGCCAAGCCAGTGTCAAATGCTGGAGGTCATCGTCGTTGAACAAATCCCGGAGATGCTGTTTCGTGAGAATACTTTCCAACGAGATCCGGTTGTACTCATCTACCGAGATAAAGGGCTTAGAGCTATCGTAAGTGTCTCCGAAGTTCATATATGACCGATGCCACTCCTCAGCGATCTCCTGCCAGTCGCAAATAGGCATATCAGACACACGTGCTCTAACATCAGCGCTGAAATCTCGATCTTGATTCTGTAAAGCCCTTCGTGCTGTGGCATGCAGTTCGTTGGCGATACAACATCTCCATTCGACGATTGTCCCCAAGACATCGAAAAATACCATTGAAGGCAAACCACCCCGTGTCATCTTGTCAAGGCTTCTCTGAGAGTTACCAACGAGAGCGGGCTTTTGCATGAACAGTAGACTATAAATGGCCAATGATGGACCCACCAGACAGGTTAGGAGGAAAGGCGACCGAGTTTACCGTCACGAACTATTGCGATAGGATTAGGCTCCTTTAAGAGTCAACGGCCCTGAACATCCACTCCTGCTATCAACCTCGGGATTCTATTGCTTACGGTTGCATGTGACCGGCGAGTGGAAAATCTCACCAACGCCCTCGGGTATCGCAGTGTCAGAACATTAGTCAAGGGTCTCTCTACTTGGTTAATGTGGAGTAGAGATAATGTACTGGATACTTAACACACTCTTGCGGTTGCAGGGTTGAAGCAAGTCGCTGCGAAAAGCAACATAAACGGGAAAGGTACTAATATATTCGTTCAACATGGACGTCTGTAGTAATAAATAATACTCTCTCTAGCTGCCGAGGTCTTCTGTAAGTCGTCCTCCAAATCCTGACCGTAAGCCTTCAGAGCCGATGTGGTCTATGCAATGTTCGGGATATGGTAGTCAAGGCGCGACCTCGATGTCATGGGCATTTTGGTCGAGTCGGATTAAGATGTAATTTCAATCTAATAGTGGCCCCTTACAAGCTTAGCGCTGGGCCAGGGAGGGTTCAGGTTCACAATCTGGACCCGAGCCGTAGACCATCCTAGTCTGCTTATGGATATTCGTTACCAAAATATCACTTCAAGTCCAGCTTTCCATATAACATCAAATCAATGAACATTGGAACGACCTGGTTGCCGAGTATCATACTCCAGCCATAGGGCCCTCACTGTAGTGTACTCTCACTCGCTCGATGGGGAGGATTTTGTTGGAGGTTACTGTGTCTAGCCCAGACAAGGCGCCTCTCTCTGGATATCTCCAACACCGATTGCGTTATAAATATATCTGGGGCACATGGCTGCGCTGATATGTACTGACGCGGATCTTCGGGGAGAGCCAATGCCGGCCATGCAGCATCGCACAAATGCTGCTGCATCGGTAACGTGGATAGTTCCAAATCAGAGATACTGGAAAGGCTCACCACGGCGTCGGGTGCTCTAGCTACACGAAAGTCACCCTGCGGTACGCGGCATGAGTCAAACCTGAGGCCGGCGGCCGCGGAATGGTAGAGCATATGATGGATAGATTTCAAGCCCGAATCGGTAGGAATCTGCTCCAGAAATGCTACAATTGCAGGGCCACCGTAAGGAGGAATTCTACGTGAGAATGCGCGTTCATGATAGTATCGCCTATCTCGTTATTGGGCAACATATCCATGGTATTGAAGGCACCATGCCTCTCTGCTTGTGTCGTCCAAAGACGAGTAAACATTAAGTGCCACCGTAAAAGTGCAACCTGGCGATATGTCTGAGCCGTTTGTAGCGGGTGGGAAACGGGCGTATTATCGATTCGTCCCTCGTCTGGACGGGAACCCTTAGGTCTCTTCCATGAGGATAAGTGTATTGAAGTTCATAGCTAGCAACTTTATCCACAGATCATGCGCAACGGATAGGCTAGAATCTGATATGCTTTGTATTGGAGCCGTGAGGGTACTGTTGCTCTTATGATCGTTGTACACGCTTGCGACACAAAGCTAATGCCTGGCCGAAGACATCGATCACCTTGTTTGAGACGCCACACCAGGAATTGGACCGGATCCCCAAGGGGGCCTCGTCTACATTGTAAGGTGCTGTGTCGTTATAGAGGGACTCGTTATTGTTATCCTGCACCCCCATCTCTTGCCGACCCCTCGCTTCGCATTTTCGCCGCTCCCTATCAACTTTAGCGGAGATCGAGCCACGGACCACTGCACTAAGAACCATTTCCCAGTAAGTTAACGCCTGGTAGAAATATGCGTGGAGCAGTGCCTCTCTTGGCGAAACCTGGACTCTCCAAATGAAAAGTAACTTCCGAGCGGCTTCCAGCCACAGATGTTCCGAAACTGCATGGGCAATTTAATGCAACGAGGTTCTAAATGCGAAAACCGTCATGGACATCAGATGGCCTCCAGTACTCAAAAGAGAGCCAGTCTCTTCCATATTGCGTTGGGTAGAAGCGCTAGTTAGAAAAGGTGGGATAGGAAGGAACTATATATAGGATTGGTTCTATTTGTATATTGGCAAGGGTTCTACTCTCGTGCATCTCTTCAGGGCAGTCGAATGCCTCCTTAAGTCGAGCTACTTTGAATTGAAGGCAACATCCCAAATAGCCTTTTTTTTTCTCAAGAACCATTGAAAACGCCTGCGTGTTAATGCGTTCTAATGACTCTAATCGGCTTTCAACTATCTGAACTGAGGCGGCGGCACGGGCAGTTTGCTAAAATAATGATCTGGGTCGACATAGGTACCTCTCAGCCATCTCAAATGCCCTCCTGGTGTGTAGTGTCCTTATATTGATGAATAACAGACTCCCCGGGTTCCATCTTCCGCTCGTCAAGGCACTTTAGGTGCTGCAATATGGCATTGAACTTTGAGGCGACCTGGTTACCACCAATCGACCTCACTGTTCAGTACTGAGAGAGCAGGTTCGGCAAGTTGCCCCTGTTGTATGGGGTAGTTCACCGAATTGACTGCCGAGATGTTCCTCGCACGGACTTGCCTGATTCGGCTGTGGATGTGGAGCTCACAGCAACCAAGCCAGATGCTTTCTGGCCAACGAATACGATCTCCACAGATGCCCCGCCACTGGTATTGTAGGGTTAATCCGGGGCAAAGCTACCCCGAGCAAGCTTCCCCCGCGTTTGCAACTGCGGGGGAATCGGACATGCGCCGATGGACGAGTGCCAACACAATGCACAGCTTTAAAACCACCATCAGTCCGGTTAGTATCGCTCTCCCACCCGTCCAAGCACTCAATATGACAAAACCAGAGGTCCAAGCCGAATATCATGAGCATGCCCACAAGGTCGAGCAGTCGGAGCAGGATGTGATTTATCAGACTTACGCGTCCCAAAGTCCGGAATGGCATCGGAAGACGACCAAGCAGCTCCTCCGGAAGGTGGATTTCCATCTCCTGCCATGTCTGATCGTGATGTACTTGTTGAACTTTCTGGACCGCAAGTACGTACCGTCGTCTCTCATCAATCGCAATGAAACTGACCAAGTAGCAATTTATCTCAAGCACGGCTCGGCACCCTTGAGAAGGACCTAAAGATGGAAGGGACTGACTACAACCTGGCGACCAGCATCCTATTCGTGGGGTACTTACTCATGCAGCTACCGTCGAATCTCCTCCTCACACGCGTGCGGCCCTCGTTATTTCTGGGACTCACAATGGCCATCTGGGGGGTGATATCAGCCTGTCAGGCTGCCACCCACTCATTCACGGGATTGGTCCTCTCTCGATTCTTCCTCGGATTTGTAGAGGCGCCGTTCTTTCCGGGGGCCATCATGCTGATGTAAGTCGGAATCCGCGAGGAGTCGGATCGTGCTGATCAGATCAGGTCGAGTTGGTACACGCGCCAAGAGGTATGCTTCAATGCTCACGGCCCCAGATCTGGCGCGCATGCTGACTCGTCTTTAGCTGAGCCATCGAATTGCCTGGTTTTATGCCGGAAGCTCATTGGCCAATGCCTTTGGCGGTTTGATCGGTGCCGGGGTCCTGGGCAATCTAGACGGTGCTCATGGCATATCAGGATGGCGATGGTTGTTCATCATCGAAGGGTGTATTACAGTGGGAATATCCCTGATGTCCATGTAGGTACACGATACTCCCTCCTCAAAGGTCATGCTAATCATCCAGTCTGCTTCTGCCGAATTATCCCGCAACCACGTCGTGGCTTAACGAGACGGAGAAGTTATATGCGCAATGGCGTCTCATCCAGGACGCGGGAGAAGCCGACGAAGCAAGGTCCAACAGTCTCCGTGAGGCGCTATGGTTGGTCTTTTCCGACAAGCGCATCTACCTGTTCATCCTGCTCCAGCACTCCTCGCTCCTGTCGCAGAACTTCCAGTACTTCTTCCCAACGATCGTCCAGACACTCGGTTATGGCAATATCGAGACTTTGCTGATCACCGCGCCGGTGTGGATTGCCACCTTCATGGTTTCTCTCCTCGTGACGTGGTCGTCCGGCCGGACGAATGATCGCAGTCTGCATATCATCTCGTTGATGCTCGTGAGTGTTGTGGGATGCGTGATCTGTACCGCAACCACGAATATCGGCGCCAGGTTCTTCGGCATGTTTCTGTACGTATCTCTGTCCATTTCCTTCAGACATTACTGACCGTTTAGAATGCCGATGGGTGCCGTTTCCGCTTATCAGATTATCATCGCATGGGTGGCCAACTCCTTCCCCCGGCCCCTGGTCAAACGGTCTGCGGCGATCGCGACGGCAAATATGATTGGCAACACGGCCTCCATCTATGGCAGTTACATGTGGCCGTCCTCCTCCGGTCCACGGTACATCGCAGGTGGTGGTGCGACGGCCGGAATCGCGTTCCTGGTCGCGATACTAGCATTTGTCATACGGATGGTACATTCCCGGATGAATAAGCGTCTCGACATGGCCCAGGAGAGCAGCCAGTCGGGGGTTAGATATATCTTGTAGGATCGACGTTCCATAGCTTCAATAGACTATTTAGGGATAGAAAGAGCGATCTATGCCATCACTACTGCGACTAGATAGAAAGCAAACAAGACGGCGGTCGCGACGTTGGAAACAGGATGAACGATATGAATTTCATGAAAGCAGAAGCAGAACAAAGAACACATCTGGTGCCATAGTAGCTCGTAGTACTCTGGATGAATACAGCTAGGGCTGCATTCCAGGTATCGGGATTATCTGCGTTTACGTGTCGTAGAAACCCTCCGGGCCATACTGGGTAATGAACTTGTCCCTTAACTGTTCTGCTCTTTCAGCATCCTCCTCATTGTCCACCATCCAAGCCACCCAGTCGTCATCATCCGCCTTGATAGTGGAAATGATTGTCTCTATGATTACCAGACATTGATTAGTATCTGCCAGAGAATCATTCGTCATCAAAAGAAACCACTCACGCAACTGTATATCCTTGATGAGCTCATCGTTAGGGTCATCATCCTCCCCATGTCGAAGCCTACAGAATATGTAGATACTATACGTCTTCGCCATCATGTCAGATTCAACCCATTGAAAAAAGATAAATGGAGGCAACCTACTACGAGGAACCGATCGTCATATCCTAAATCTGTTGAAAAATCAAGCACCGACATCCGGACAATATGCTCGAACTCGTCCTCCTCGGTGTCGTTGGACTCTAACTTGTTGCGCACACTGTCGATCAGGTACCTGATAAACTCCTCACTTTGGAGATTCAGTTGGCCTATGATTACCTGGTGCCCGTGGCCCTCTAGGAAATCAAAGATCTTCCCACAATCAGTACCGTCCTTTCCTATAGGGTAGCCAAACCGTGACTTACTTCACCTCTGAGGGCACTATCATCAGACGAGAAGGGCAAGTCCGCTTTCTTCGTGAACCTCGATTTCCACTCGTGAAACTCCACCACTGCTGGCGTATTCGCCTTATCATTGAGTGCCCACTTCAGCGGGGGACCCGTCAAGAAATCGCAGTCGTTCAAATCGCCGCCGTTGTTCTTTATATTTTCCATCTCCAGTAGGGTCACAGCAAGGGCTTCCTTACTGGCATTCTGCATGCTGCCGAATCGGTTCCATGAATCCCTGTCCTCGCGTGGAGGAACATTGGGCACAAGGCGGTCCTCGCAATTGTTCTATACACGTTAGCACCCCCCTCCCCTGTTACATCTACACGCCACGCTCACATTATCATCTAGGACAAAACTGTCGATAGGGGTGTCAAGGATAGAGTCGTCCCCGAACAGCTCTTCGATAAGACCCATTTTGTTCAAATCGTATCTTGGTTTTTGCGTTGAGGTGGGAGGGGAGTAGAGTGAGGGCAATCGGGAAAATGGGGATACGTAATCTTATATTGGCAAAGAACACTTGGGCTCCTTAAGCGAGGAGTGCAGTTCTCCTCGCTACTGGAGGAAGAGGATCGGAAATGATTTCCAACCCTTCCGATCTTGAAAGCATTCAGCTCGCCACTGCGGAAGGCGGGTCCAAAGTCAATCAATCATTCGTTCCGGGATAAGTTACGATCGGCAGATGCGGCAAGACCATGGTCAATCTTCGTATCGGTAGTGGATAGTTGAGGGTTCCTTCAGTTGTATGGAGAAGGAAACACTCGCCTACGTTTACTGCCAAGTATCGTCAAGCCAGACCTTCTAGGAATACCCGAAAGCACTAGGATTGATATCCATATATAACTACGGAGATCGTAGGGTCATTCCAAACGATTTGAGGTTATGGTAACATTAAATATAAGATAGTTCAGTAACGACTTGCCTTAGGCGAAGGAATCAGGCATCACCGTCAAGCTTCTGAGCCTCGCACATCTTCGCATACATGCCCCCCCTCACAATCAACTCGCTGTGCGTCCCAACCTCCACAATTTTAACTGCATAAAAGACAAAGATGCAGTTAGCGTCGCGGACCGTCGAAAGGCGATGCGTCACCGCGATGGTGATGCGGTCGCTGGATAACGCTGCCGTCAACAGCGCGTCTTGGACTAGCTTCTTTGACTTAATATCGAGCGCGCTTGTCGTCTTATCGAGCAAGATTATGTTGGACTTGCGTACCAGCGCTCGAGCGATGGCGATGCGCTGTCACTGATCTCCAAAGAGCTGACTGCCACTGGCTCTATACGGCGTGTCGAGGCCCTCAGACAGCAATAATATAAAGTCCCATACATTGGCTGTCTGACACGTCTTCTTCAGCGCCTCATCCGATACTGTCTCCGTTACGCTGAGATCCGAGAGGCCCTGCGAGATATTCTCACGGATCGTGCCTGAGAAGAGTGTCGGCTTTTGCTGCACCAGAGTGACGTGCTTGTGGTACAGAAGCAGATTAATACTTAATAACGGCGTAGATGTGTCAATGATTATGGCGCCGCTTACCAGATTGTAGAAGCGCTCTAGGAGCGAGATTAGAATGCTCTTTCCACAACCTAATATATCTACAAAGGCCACGAATTCATCTTGTTGAATCTAGGCAGGACTAATATTAGAGACCACTCTTGAATGACAAGCTAATTTCCGCCCCGAGATCAGACACCAGCCTTCCCTCCTGCACAGTAGGTACTTATCGACAGAGATACGCTCTTGAGTACCCGGTGGTCGGGTGCAAGGGGGTATGAGAACTGCACATCATGGAAGTTGTAGGAGCGGCACCCGTGCTTGGGCCCCTTGTAGCGGTTGCCACCAGTCTCACAGATGGTTCCGTGGAGGCTGTCGAGCCAGAAGTAGTAGTTGGTAGCTTGGTTCGCCTTTTTTTAAGCATGGAAACTGTCAGTAACTCGATACAAGCAACCTTCAAGCCTCCATTGGACTCACCTGCTGGTGAAGCTGAAAGCCAATGCGGTGGCTTGGCCGGAGAAGTAAACACCCATGAACGATACGATGAACTGATACAAGCTGATTTCCCCGTCGTTGATTAGCTTTGATCACCACCTGCTCGCACAGTTAATCATCCGAGTCGCTTCACATGACGAGGCAAAGCCAGAAAGTGAACACCCACCAAAACCCCAAGGCTAGCACGAAATATTCGACAGACTGGGTGAGAGAGAACCAGATCATCATGTGGAACATGGGTCTGCACATCTGATATATCGCGAGGTCGAGCTCATAGACGTACTTCCTCAGCACGGTGCTAGACAAGACGATGTTTAACACGGACATGAAGACGATAGCAACCGTGAAACCCATCAACTCCAGAATGGCCTGCGGGTATGAATCGAGGCGACTTATGAGCGCGCCCACTGTGTTTTCTGGCTTGGTCGAAGAACCGAAGGTCCTGCCGGAGGAAGGACTAGAATTTCCCGTCGCATCTTCCTGCTGAATCTCTGGGACACGGTACGCTCGGAGTCAGTATGGTGATGCGAGACTGGGAACGGGACTTTCCTTCCCGCACCGAAGACATGGAAGCTCTTACATGTGCGATAGTATTGGTCGACCAGCCCATAACGAAGTATATGACGAGAATGCCGAGCGACATCACGAAGAACATTAATGTGAGATAGTGAATCTTTAGGTCGCGGTCTAAATATAGGCAAATCCTATTCGAATATGTCGCAAGCCATAATATTTTCCTTTACTCCGTTACTGGAATATATGAAGAATATTGTACTTCCTACAGTAATTCGTAACTCGCTCATGCTGAAGTCATCCAACATGAATCACTTTCACCAAGCTATGAATGCATCAAATCGAGATCAACACAGTGATACTTAGGAGTGTCCCATGAAGAGATAGGAGATCAATATACTTTGAATGTGTTTTCAACTTCGGTCACGGTGGGAGGGCATCGCCATTGAATAAAGAAAGTGTATAGCGCGAAATTAACAACAGACACAAGCGCAACTAGAGAACAAAATCCTAGCTACAAACCAAACCCCCATAAAGGTAAAACTACAGGATCACCACGCTAATAGGAAAATATGGATTTCTGTTTTTCCGGCAAGCCCAACGTCGCCCGCAGGCCATCCTCGCGGCTCGTCTGCGCCTTGGGCACAAATCGTGCCAGCCCCAGGGAGCTGCGTTCCAGCCGAGGCACCATGCCGTCGATCACGTCGATTGTAAAGTTATCGATGTTCATCTGGTCCTCGGACCGAATGATCTGGCGAGCCTGGATGGTGGTGAGAGTGCGTCGTTCGTCGGCCGATAAGCTGGCATGGAGCTCCCTCAGTGCGCCCTCGGTGCCATTCTGCGAGTTGATCGCGGCCACCTTCGTCATCACGGCGTCTTGTTCGTCGGTACTAGCGGTTTGGAACGCCTGCACGCAGAACTCGATAGTCTGGGCGATCTCAGCTTGAGTGAGATTCTTGTCCACGTCGGCTGTGCCTTGGATGACTATTCACCGAGTTAGTGTACGGTTTCAAAGGACAGTACGGGACAAGAGCTTACTTGGTCGGAAGAAGTCAAAGGCACGATTGAAGCTGTCCTCGTCGAAGTCGGTCAACACAGGCTTCTCACGGTCAGAGATCTGTTTCAGTGCACTCATGACCACCAGCAGGAAACGGGTATAGCCCTCGGCCACCTTTTTAGAGTGCCAGCTGACGGCAGCCTGTTCGTCGCAATCACCTCGCTGGGCAGCGCGGATAGTCAGGGCGGCTGATAGTCCACTAGCAAGGGCCAGGTGGACTCCGGATGAGAAGAAAGGGTCGATGAAGCAACCGGCATCACCCACAATTCGTAGGTAAGGACTAGCGTAGCTCGAAGCGTTGTAGGACCAGTCGGATGCTGACTTGAGGTCTGACTGTAACTCGGCCTTATCCAGAAGCTGCCAGACTCCGGGGGTGTTTTTGATAGTGTTCAAGTAAAGATCCTTTGTTGTTGCGCCAGTCTCGCGCTTTTTTGCGGTTGCAGCTGCCTGGTTCATGACGACGCCGATGGACGTCGTGCCATTGTGCAAGGGAATGAGCCAGACCCATCCGCTTCCATCTGCAAGGTCATCGTGAGCTAAGCCGACTGGAAAGATACCACTGGTTTGACAGTGTACATACCTTCAATAGCCTCAAAGTACGGATCCCCTTCACGAGGAGTTCCGACTCCGTACGAACCGGCGTTGCTCCAATAACCCCAGCTGGCGACGTTCTTGAGACCCTGGTTGTACCTGCGATTCTTCATATACTTGGTGCTAACCAGGCCAGCCCGTCCAGTGGCATCAATCAGATATTCGAAGGTGATCGATCCCTTTTCGCCCGTGGCCTTGCACGACCAAGTTGCGGAAACGGGACGTCCCAGCTCAGCCAGTGATGGGTCGACAGTCAGTCCGTCAATCTGTTCAAATTCAATGCTGTTCACCTTCACTCCATCGAATACTTGGGCGCCGTTCTCCCCTGCATGCTTGAACATGAGGTGATCAGCTTCGGACCGCACGACGTTCCATGCATGGCTCCCCGGACCTCCGGCGGCGATGAAGTCGGTATCTATAGCTTGTTAGTGCAACCACCACCTTACGACTTCTGGAGGGATTACTTACAAGCTTCCGGCTTGGAGTTGAGTTTAAAAGCAGCGCCATTCTATAGAACATTGGTTATGTTGACTATCTCAAGTAGGGCATAGAAGAGGTGAAACCAACCTTGTTCACAAAGCCATAGCTGTCGAACTTGGAGTCCAGGTCAATAAAACGAAGGAAGTGTCGGATTGATGGCAACATGCTCTCGCCAATATGGTATCTGGGAAACACATCGGCTTCCAGGAGGACGGTGTCCACTCCCTCACGAGCCAACGCCGCGGCGGCGTAAGAGCCAGCTGGACCGCCTCCCACGACAAGCACTGTGCACCGGTTTGGAATAGACATTGTGATTATTGTTACTGAGCTTGGTGATATTGATCTGAGGTACCGAGGTGGCATAGGTCTGGGTTAATATAACTCTCGCCGCGGTATTCTTCGCTTCGCCCCAAACCCCGGGAACCGACGAAGAGGCCGGTCTCCGGCATAACACTGACATGCTACTCTACTCTCTCTGTCTAAATGAATAGTTTAGGAATTTGATTCGATTCCGACTACATGCTCTCCCCATAAATCCAAAGGTTACTCCGTACAACTATTCACAACCCTCATTAACGTTGCCCAGCGACCGAACCATAACCAGCGCTTGAGGGTTTGGCATGATGCGAACTCCATCCACCACATTTCGGGGCCTCTCAAATATGGCTTTCTTATCCGTTTGTTCATGATCAAACTGAAATTCGTATCTGGAAAGCAAGGACACAATCATGAGCTTGATCTGATTGCTGGCATAATGACGGCCAGGGCATGCATGAGTGCCGTAACCCCAGTTCAACTCCGATGCACTGCATTGCAATTAGTCTATAACTGTAGTTATCACCCTGGAAATAATAATCATACCTAGTCGACGCATACTGAAACTTCTGCTCATTACCCTTGATCGTGCGCAACTGCTCGAATCGGTAGCCGTCAAAGGATGTCGCATCTGTCCAAAGCGAGTCATCTAAATTAACCATCATAGATGGCGCTGAAACGGAGACACCAGCCGGCACTGTGCTTCCATCTGGGAGTCGGAATGGTGACAGTGCGAAGCGACTCACGCTCACTGTGCATAACAGTCCTCTATTAACGGCGAATCGTGGTTTCAGTTGAGAAATGACATACCAATCCCAATCGGGTTCAATCTTTGCGACTCCTTCAAGAAGCTGTCGCATTTCCGCAAGTTCGACAACGCGGCTGGAGTCCAATGGCCGTTGCATGATTTTGATACCGATTTGATTTCATCCCTCAAGGGCTGCAGATATTTCGGGTGGGCCAACAGATCGTAGAAGAAATGAACAAGCTATACCAGACAATATCCTGTTAGTCATGTCACCGTATATGGAGCTCCTTAAGTGCCTCCTACCTGGAAGGCAAGATTATACGTCGCCGCTTGAACGGCCTCCAGCTGCAGCCGCGTATGGAGGGTCAAGTCATCCTTTTGGTCCGGATAGTTATTGATAATCCATTGCATGAGATCGTTAGGCAGTTCATCTCTCTGCTGTAGGCGGGCCTCTAAAGTCGGTCGTAACAGCTCACTCGCGCGTTTGAATTGACGGCGCATCTCTGCTGTTTCGGGTAGGAAGGGCCCTTTAAAGGGTCGCAGCGTCCAATGAGTGTTCGACATCTTGCCTGCGACTGTCACAGTAGAGATAGCATAGTCGAGCGTGAGGTCAATCTATGGCTTTCAGTGAGCCATCCGTGGGAACAAGAGCAACAGCATCCCACTCACCCATTCCTGGTTACGAGACAGCGGGGATTGAATGAACGATCGGCTGATGTGCAATGACACCAGCTTGATCATGGTCGGGAACAGGGCGACTGACTTCCAATCTGTGGGGCAGTCAGATACCTGGCTCGCACTGGAACGATGAGAACTTACCAGGACAATGACCAATTTGCGATGAGACTGTCCGTTCGGCTTCTCCCTGCAGCAGAGCGACACTCTTGCCAGCGTTTTTCATCAATCCAGCTCGCACAAACTCAGCCAGATGGTCACTTTTCACCATCTTAGTATAGCGTCCCATGAGCCGTTCATACACTTCGCGGCCCAAGCTCAACTTCTCCTCCGGGGCGTATGCTATAGTAGAGAGACATTTGAGAGGCACAATCACCGTCGGGATGTCTTTGGTCGCAATTTGAAAACACGACTCTGGATACTATCTTGGTTTAGCATGTCACTCTTGGGACAGTAGAGATGGCAACTAACACGCTGTGAACCCTCCTTCAGGGCTTCCAGAAGATTAGAGTCATTGGCGTCACCCACGGCTGGAATCGTATGCTGGCGGCGAGCGCGATGAGCTACCATCAGAATAACAGCCAGCGCTGCCACGTACGGCCAGTACACAGTTCCTACTTCGTTCACCATAAGGTCCATATTCAATTGTAACTGCTGCTTAGAGCATAGCAGAAGCAATAGCCGTAACCTGGGCGTTTTATGCCTGTTCTGACTTCTCGGCGCCCGAACGTCGAGCAGGCATTCCGACAACGGAACTATATATCTCAACCACGGCACCTCCACTCCGTTCTGCTTACTTTGACTGAGCGCTTATTGATCTTAGCAGCCGATAAAAGACCCAGGCACCATGTTGTTTTCCTCGGGGCCTTTGACGATCGTATACGGTGTACGTCTACAATTCCCATTCAAGTGCGAAACGACTAACTAAAGCCCCGATCACTAGCTGGTTTTCTTTGTCGTAGCAAAGACAATCTACAATCTGTACCTTCACCCTCTTCGCTCTTACCCTGGCCCTTGGCTGGCTCGCGCCACTCGCTGGTATTACTCTTACTATGTCAAAATCGGCCTTCTGCCGCAAAAGACAAAGGAATTGCACGATCAATACGGGCCTTGTGTTCGGATCGCCCCGGATGAACTGTCATATAACACGGCAGAGGCATGGGAGGATATCTGCGGTAAGACATTTCGATAGCCCTGAGATAGCAAAGGCTAACAGATCTCAATGTGGCATCAGGTCACCGAACTGGCCAACGAACCGAAAGCTTTGAAAAGGATTTGACCTTCTTCCCACCTGCTCCGAACGGAGTGGATTCGATTGTACGTATTCGGTATAGCCTCAGTGGTGTAAAAATTATCGTTAACCATAGAATGCAATAGATCGTCGCCAAAGATGATGTCCACAGACGATTCAGACGTCTCCTGTCTCACCCCATGTCCGATAAGGCGCTGGGAAGTCAACAAGAGATCATCACCGGTTATGTTGACCAATTGATTCAAGAACTCCGCCAGCGCAGTGAATGGTCTGAGGTGGTCGATATGGTCCGCTGGTTCAATTTCACCTCCTTCGACATCCTCGGAGACTTAGCGTTCGGCGAGTCGTTCGGCTGTCTGGGCAGCGGTCTGATGCACCCATGGATTGAGCTCATTTTCACGTCCATCAAGTCCGTCATGGATATGCAGATTATCCGGCGCGTCCCTGGTCTGTTTTCGCTAATCCTCGCTATTGCCGGACTGCAGCAGAAGCAAGATCTGCAGGAGCAATTCATGTTTTGTCAGAAGAAGGCCCGCGAGCGGTATACGAAAGAGACCACTCGGCCGGATTTTAGTATGTCGTCTTTCACAGCCACAGTGTGTGTGTTGTTAACTGTTTATAGTGACCTACATTCTCCGTGCGACGGAAGAAAAGGGCATGACGCCGGAGGAAATTGAAGCCAATGCGCAGATCCTCATTATGGCCGGCAGTGAGACCACGGCCTCAGCTCTCTCCGGTATGTTCTCTCCAATTGGTGACAAAAGCGACGGTGACTATGTCTAACAAGAATGCGGCCGTGCCGTTTAGGAACCCTGTTTTATCTGCTGAAAAACCCAATGGCCATGCAGAAACTTCGCCGGGAAATCCATGCCACCTTCCAGACTGAAGCAGAAATTACCATGCGCTCCACCCAATCCATGGAATATTTGCATGCTGTTCTGCAGGAGGCAATGCGCGTCTATCCCCCGGTCCCCTGTACGTTCCCTCGGACCACTCCTCCTGGCGGGGCAATTGTTTGTGGTAAATTTGTTCCGGAGGGATATATCGTAGGAGTCAACCAGCTAGCTGCCATGACTTCAGAGAAGAACTTTAAGGACCCTTTGAAATTCATCCCAGAGCGGTGGTGCGGCGATGAGCGATACCAAGAGGACTCTCGCAAGGCCTACCAGCCATTCTCGTACGGACCTCGGAACTGTCTGGGGAAGAAGTGAGTTTACTCTTACAGCTTGTTAGGGTGAATATACTAACCAGAGCCCAGTCTGGCATATGCTGAAATGCGTCTCGTTCTCACACGGTTATTATGGAGTTTTGAATTCGATCTGTTGGAGGAGTCGAAGGATTGGCATGCTAAGCAGAAGGTCTGGATGATGTGGGACAAGGGAGATTTGAAGGTTCGTTTAAAGCCATTGAGGTATTAAGCAATAGAATGGAAAATAGGTTAGATATGGAAGACTGGTCGTGGGATGGTTGTTGCATAGATTGTCTAGCGTTTTTATATACATAACAAAAGAAATTCGTGATATACATGGATCATTGAGAGTCCGCAATCGCAGAGCAAAGTTTCTTCACTCGCGCTTCCAGCGCCGTGCACGGATTAGGCTCCAAGGGAATCGCATCTCGCAAGTTACTTAATACCTGTAAGCATCGCTGGAGCTCTCTTTGTAAGAGATACGAACGCAGGGCCAGCTGCTCGTCTTGGTTGATCTGGAACAGTCCAAAGCGAAGGTTGGGCAAGACATTCCCCCCCGTCAGGTCATCCCCGAGAGCAGACAAGTCTCGGCCTCCGATGCTCGCTCGATCGCTGTCGCCGGGGCTGCCCTGCTTCACACCACACTCGAACAAGGTTACGATCTGATCGATGGCTATCAGCAGCAACATGGCGCAGTTGGAGCCCTCTTTATGGGCCCCTTTGCTGAGGATACGGGAAATTTCCCCGAGGGTAATTTTGTTCGTTTGCATAACCACGTCCAGGGCCACAACGCCGCCTTGGATGCGGTGCTCGAGGAATTCCACTATGCGGTTACAGATGAGAACTGTCCAGCTTCGGTAATTGTAGTGATGGGGTTGGCGACCGCAGTCTGTTTGGCACCCTATCTGAGAGAGCAGTTCACCGTAGGGGAACGTTGAATTCATGTATCCCTTGCTACTGTGACCGGAGTGCCCACAGGATGCATCTGAATACGGGCGTCGTTTGACCGGTGGGCCATTGTCGAGCGGGCTGACGGGAACGTCCATCGGATGGAAATCTTGGATGTGTAGGTCGAGGTCAGGAAGCGCAGGGATTGGTGTTGTAGGCTTATTAAATGGGCAAAATAATCCACCATCTGGCATGGCGGCTGTATGAGAGTCTGCCATACTTTGGCCACTGTGGCTCGGTGCCTGTAATGAGTGGCCTCGCGATCGACTTGGATCTTGATCCGAGGACATCAACTGGCTGGGGAGAATGAAGAGATCGGCCGTCTCGTAAGTGTTCAAACATTTGTCGCTGGCTTCCGTCCAGTCGGGAAACAGCGCGCTGTGAGACTTTGGCGAGAGGGCATCGTGAGCCGCATCTTGCTCTCCAAAGTCTGAATGGCTGAGGGGATCGTTCTCCGATCGCTGGTCTGTCTGGAACTCCCCGTTGCTGTCTGCGTCTGGCAGTGTGCTCGCAGTTTCAGGCCGCTGTAGTGCCTCTGTCGTCGTGCGGACGGCTTTGTTGCCGCGTGCCCGAACTCCTGGCACCTTTCCTACTCGCGAGATGGCATAGACGCACTGATATTGGAGGTTGTTACATCGGTCACAGCCGGTGCGTTCCCCGCTACACCGTACCTGTTCATCCAGTCAGGTTGGTATCCTTCTGCGTAACATCCCTGGTAGATCGTACCTTAGCTGCATGGCACTGATTGCAGGCAGATCGCCATCGTACCGGCTTGGTGGATGAACCTGGTCTTCGGGTCCAGCAGAGTCAGTAAATGGTGCGGGGAACCATGTTCCAGAAAACTAACCGTTCGGTTGTAGAAGTAGTAGAGGACATCTGGATGATGGAAGTTTCGCTGTTGAGCACGCAATATGTTCCACAGGAATGAAGCCCATTCCTTATATTTCCCAGAGTAAGCTTCAACAGAAGGATGCGCCGAAGGGCCGTCTGTATTTTCCCAAATCAGCAGTTGCTAAACAGCACAGCCAACGAGCTGACAGATCTAGAGGATATTCCTCTTTTGGCCGGGTCATCATGACAATTACCGCGCCATGCCTATACCACCACAGGATGCCGATACTAGCGTTCCTGTCAGCCTGTAGTTGAGTTGGGACTACCGATATCAACTCACGGGGGGCCTTAGAGACGATTTGGCCCCCATGCCATGCATGTTCTAGGTCTGAAAAGGTTCGTCTGAGGGAGTCTGGTGGATCTGTCAGGGATATGCACGCCGGCTGAAGTCGGTGGTTTAGCCGGTGGGCCAGCATTCTGCTTTTTTCTCACGTCCATACAAGTTTCTTCACAAACTGCTTACATCAATGTTCAATAAGAACACTAGGCTAGAAGCTCTCCATCTGATACGTTGTATGACTGCATTCTATCTAATTGACTACCTAAGAGAGTAATAATGTTAGGAAGAAATGATTCCGGGACTGCTCCCCACGCTCGTGAAGCTACCCCGCCGTAAGCGATTCTAATGCAGTTCTGTTTCATCAGGGATCCGCTCTTCACACTAATCCTGCAATAATGATTTCGTAATACGCTCGTAGCTGCCGGACAATATCATCGCTGGCTCTGATTCGTCGGGACGGGCCATCCCGATATAAAAATATGTTGGCCCACATGAGTCCAGAGAGATGCGAATGGAACTTCCACCACAATTAAACGACTTCTCCTCATCACCAGACCGCAGTGTTGGGCTAATCTCAATTCCCCCTAGTTAATGTGGAATAGATAGATTCCCCCTAGCTTCAGAGTTCTCCTGCATCCGACTGGAAGCAGTAATCAACACGAGCGTCCCGACCCTAAACCCTAACCCTACTTTAGCGTTGCAGATCGTCGGACACCAGTCAGTGGGGGAAACGACTTCGCCTCGCTCCAAACATTGATCGTCGATGCCGCTAATGTTCTAGAAAAGAGGATTCTGAAGGAGCTTGTGGGATAACAAATCCAAAGCTCACAATCGGTCATCATTGTGTTGGTTTTTGCTGATCCCTGACGCGTCGTGAGGCATTCTTGAACTAGTTGACATTTTTAATTTAGAATTGTTTTTCATTTCCTCTCGCATACCAAAGAAACTAAACATGCAGCTAAACTATGATGTGTCTCGACTTGCCCGGCTAGACCAGGAGCACAACTCCACATTTATCCATTGAGTTGCATTCCGCCCGGAAAGAGTCCGTCACCACGACCCCAAATTCTCGACCAGATCAAGTCGTGAACCCACCACATAGTAAACATGGCAAATCGCACCAGAGCGCGCACCCCTTCCGGCACGTGGCCGTCATCGCCAGGCCCAGCACGAGCAGCGGCATGAGTCAGGAGACTGAGAAGCGTTAGAACCGGAGTCCAGAACCCCAGAAAGAGGGTGGCACCGATGCGTTCCCACGTCGTAGACGGAGGCTGATAGCAGGGATGTTTGTGACGAATCTGGTCAATGTAACTGGCCGGAAAGTTTGCAGCTCGGGCACCGTCGAGAATGAGACTCTAAACAAGGATGAGAAATTAACTTCACGATCGATGGGGGAGAACAGCCTCAATTCGGCACAGAGATAATACGAACCATGTAGCGCTGGCTCGGTCGAGGCTCCGGCCACCGTTCCATCGTGCTGACCAGCGTCAACACAGAGAGTTCTGCACCCCAACGCTGTTGATCCTGCGGCTGGATTGGCTGTCCCCTTAACAGAGCCTCCTTGTAAGCAATCCCGCCCCCTTCAGAGGCGACGATCTCTATCCACTGGCTCCAAGTGATCAGATAGGCCGTCCCGTGCAGAGGCAGCTCGCACGGTCCATGTTTCTCGTCGGTGGGTCCTGCTGAGCCAACAGCTGCGATGGACGCGAATGAGGGCTCACGATAAGGAAAGCCAGCGCTTGATAGGGTTAAACGCCAACCGGGGACCGCAATAGCAACAGCCGCTTGAGGTGTGATCTGTCGATCCTTACGGAAGGTCTGCGACGAGAGGTTGGATCCATATGCCAAGTACCAGACCAGTCGGTCTCGGTCTGGCTCAAATTTAGGGAGCTCCAACGAACCAGCCATACTGTAAGAGGAAATTGGCAGTGAAAACTTGTTTGCACCAACACCCCTGTTGGAAAAAAAAAATAAAACCCCCAGACAAGAAAAGTGAAAATCCCACTCAGAGAAAACTTCCCATGCAACAACAATGCAACAAAAATGAAGGCTCTGCAAAACCAATGCCTCGAAACTAACCTTAAACCCTCGATGGTCCCCAAAACGGCCCCCGAATGACAAATGGCGCCGATGGAGGCGTGAAACTATTGATTTCGTGGAGGCTGAGGGCCCCTTTCTTCGGCCACCGGGCGTAGAGGTCCACCCTGATTGCTCTCCTTGGCAGACCGAGAGACACAGAGTCTGGGGATAGTGTCACCTGTTCGAAAACTTGAAGCATTGCATTGCCTTTACTATTCGTTCCTGGTGCAACTTTAAAGATAGTGGCTCATCGGTCTCCAGTAAGGCTCATTGATACCTCCTCCGACGGGCCGAGCACAGTCGACTTGTCATGGACGAACCATCGCCGTCAGCAGAGGACAGTCAACCCGAGAGGCAGTCAACTGGCACCCGTGGCACGCGTTTCTGGGCGGTGTTCGTCTCCTTGTGCTTTGCATCCTTTGTGGCCTCGCTCGACATCACCGCTATCACCACCGCATTGCCCACCGTTACACGCGAGCTAGATGGCGGAGAGAACTATGTGTGGATTGCCAACTCGTACACGCTGGCGTCGGCTGTCGTGCAGCCCCTGATCGGACAGATCTCCAACATCGCGGGCCGTCGGAATCCCATGATCATCCTCATGTGCTTGTTCGCGCTGGGAAGCGGTATCTGTGGCGGCGCGACCTCCACGGGGATGATGATCGCCGGTCGCACCGTTCAGGGCCTAGGGGCCGGAGGAATTCTTCTATTGCTAGAGGTCATTGTGTGCGACCTGGTACCCTTGCGCGAACGTGCACAATATGTGGGGATTGCGTTGTCGACATGCGCCTTGGGGATCTCACTCGGCCCGCTGGTGGGAGGCGCCTTGGTTCAGCATGCCACTTGGCGATGGGTCTTCTACATTAATCTTCCCTGTGCCGGTGTGGCCCTTGTGGCTCTGGTTCTGTGTTTGAATGTGCAGCATAAACGGGAGGTCAGCTGGGGACGCGCGTTGGCCCGAGTGGACTGGGTGGGAAATACGATCTTCATTGCGGCGATTTGCGCCATTATGTACGCTTTGGTCATCGGCGGATCAGTCCACCCGTGGTCGTCGTACCAAGTGCTGGTTCCTCTGGTCCTCGGTGCATTCGGTTGGATACTCTTTCACATTTTTGAGGCCTCGCCGTATTGCCTCGAACCGACGATGCCCCCGCGGCTGTTTCGCAACCGAACCTCCATGACTGCATACGTTCTGGCCTTCCTCGCCGCGACGCTAATGCAATGGGTGGTATACTTCTTGACCCTATTCTTCCAGACAGTCAAAGGACAATCCACCACCATGTCCGGTGTAGACGTCATCCCCTTCACGGGGTTCATGATTCCCTCCGCCATCGTGGGTGGCGCTATAATGAGCAAAACAGGTGTCTATCGTCCGTTGCACTGGGCAGGATTTGCCCTCCTCTCCATCTGTATGGGTGTTTTCAGCACCTGGGACGCAGACACTCCTCGGGCCGAGTGGGTGATCTTGCAATGCCTTGTGGGTCTCGGGCACGGATTGCTCTTGACAAGTGTTCTCCCTGCCATTCAAGCTGCACTCCCTGAGTCCGACAATGCCGCTGCAACGAGTGCTTATGCCTTTCTCCGCAGTTTCGGCTTCGTCTGGGGTGTCGAGATCCCGGCCGTCGTCTTCAACGGCCAGGTGGACCGTTTCATAAGCCGTGTCCACGATGCGACTGTGCGCGACAAACTCGCCCACGGTGGCGCTTATTCTTTGGCGGGTACTTCATTTCTTTCCCAGTTGGGTGATGAAGCAGACGCTGTTCGGAGTATCTACACCGATAGCTTACGGACAGTGTGGCAGGTGGGAATGGCGTTCGCCTTGCTCGGGTTCGCCTTGGTCGTGGTGGAGAAGCACATCGAACTGCGCACGACACTGGAGACGGACTTTGGCCTCGAGGGGTCTGAGGATCGTGCGGCGACGTCGGTCGAAGGGGTCGAGACTGGTCCAGTAGCGAAGGCTCAATAAGCCTCTTTTTGTCTTGTTATGATTGAGGTAGAACCACTACGTGATATGCATCTGTATGATAGACACCAATATTAACAAACAAGTGATATCAATATGGCAATTTCACAGTAACCCAGAAATAGATTTCGTCAATCTGTACTCCGTAGCTAGTAATATTTTAAGAGACTTTCGAGAGATGGTGTCAGATGGCTTAACCTTGCATCTCAATAGATCCAGCGGACTCCCATATTTCTGATATATTTCATGTCTATTATGCATCCTTGGTAATGTAAGTCACATTAGTTACGAATATACTATTTGCTATAAGCCGCTGTCAATGTCTCCTAACCTTTCCTCCTGAATATATATTTTAATCCCAGTTATCCAGCATTGAGTGTATCCTTCAAGAATATATTTTCATGCCCAGATTACTCAACACATTCCGCTCAGCGAGCATCTTCACTGACTTTGTCACTTTAATACTTTATACTGCACGGTAGAAAGGTATATATGTCCTCCCAAGAGTTGCGACTTTGTTCGTTATTGTAGTTCTACTTTACCGAAGCCATATTATGAGCTGCAACTTCCAGGGTCAAATAAATATTTAAAGAATCAACTATACACAAATTTCAAGCAATGTCCACTAAAGTCGCATTAGAATCCTTTTTTTCCTTCGCTTTCGTCTGCTTCGCCCACATTTGACTATACATCCCATTTGCTGCTAACAGCTCTTCATGCGTTCCTTTCTCAACAATACGTCCCTGGTGCAAGACAATAATCTGGTTGGCCTTCGTGATAGTGGAGAGACGATGGCTGGACGAAGTTAGATATACAATCACGCTTTCAGAAGGTGTAGTGGGTGACTTACGCAATTGTAATAGTCGTCCTGCCCTTCGCAATATTATCCAGCGCCCCTTGAATCTGGCGTTCGGTCTGAGAGTCCAACGAGGCCGTCGCTTCATCGAGAAGCAGAATCTGCGGCGAGCGGAGGAATGTCCGGGCGATCGCGATCTGATGTTGCTATTGTTAGTAACTCTCCATGTAGTACTTGGCTAGTATAACTGACTCTCTGTTTCTCTCCACCGGATAGTCGCAATCCTCGCTCGCCAACCTTGGTCTCATAACCGTCGGGGAAGCTCATGATCCGGTCGTGGATGCTGGCTGCACGACACGCCGCATAGACTTCTTCCATGGTCGCATGAGGTCGAGCATACAGTAGGTTGTACAGTAACGTATCATTGAAGAGGATTGTATCCTGTGGGACGACGCCGAGGTGACTTCTCAAGCTGGCGATGGTCGTATCCCGGGCATCGACGCCGTCAAATCGAACGGAGCCCGCAGCAACGTCGTAAAACCGGAACAAGAGCTTCAAGATGGTGGACTTGCCGCTTCCACTCTCTCCCACGATGGCGGTAGATGTTCCAGGCTCGACGGTGAAACTCACGTCCTGCAATGCCGGACGGCGCTCATCGTATGCAAAGTTCACATGGGTGAACTCCACGCGACCGGCGCAGGTGGTGAGGTCGATCGCGCCATCTCGATCCTGGACCAGCGGCTTTTCTTTGAACTGTGAAGCTTGGTCAGTGGCCAATGGTCGCTGTGTCTAACGCAAGAGATAACTTACCAAGTCGAGCATCCGCTCAGCATCGACCAGGTTATTCTGAACCTGGGTGTAGAAGCTTCCGAAGAAGTTCAAGGGAGCTTGGAGTTGAGCCAAGTAGGTGAGTAGCGTGACAAACATGGCGACTTGCTGCATGTCTGCGGAGATCTGATACGCGCACAGTAAGCAGACGATCGCCACTCCTGCTGTGAAGAGCAAGTTCTGAGTGGCGTTGAGTAGATTGAGCGAGAAGAAGACAAAGTACTCGGCTTTTTGGAAAGCTTGCACAAGGCGATTGAAACGGCTAATCTCATGGGGAACGGCTGAGTTGTGGTGAACTGTCTCATAGGACATCAGGGCATCCGTCCTATCTTCGGTTAATACACCTGTGACGTTTCTCTAGAGGTCATAGAGTGAGCTTACTTTGCTGCTTCCATTTCACGCTCCCGGTTCACCATCTCTCGGCGCGCGCGGCCGCGATACTTGGCCATATAGATCGTTACAAAGAGGTAGAGCCAAGTCACGGTAATTACAATCAGAGAGTAGAAGGCGTCGAACTGAATCAAGAAGTACAGCGCAGCAATCCACAGATCAGCGACCATGGGAAACAGCTGGAATACCAGTCCGTCAAGGAAAGTATTGAGCGCACTTCCTTTGCTCAGTGCGCTCATGACCTCTCCGATGCGCTTACCCAGGTGGAATTCGAGGGATAATGAAAGAACATGCTCGAACGCAGAGGAGGTGAGTCGTCGGTACGTCGACTGGCTGACGGGGATCCACAGAAGAGCACGAATAGATCCAATCACTCCTTGCTGTCCTTGAAGTGCGCGCAAGGCAATGTAGATGGCAATCTTCTGGTAAGGGATCGTGCCGGAGCCCAGGTGGGCCACGACAATTCCGAGTTGATGGGGAACCAGGATATTCACCACGCGTTGAATGACGAGCAGAACGAAACAGAAGATGGCTCTTAGTTGCAAGCGTCGGGAATCAGATGGCCTATCCCCCGGTTTAGTAAACATCCTATCGAGACAACGAAGACGACTGACCATAAGAATGGGAACAATGTGCTAAACCCAACGACATAGTCCAGCCATCCACCATGCTGCGCATCTCGGACCGGCTTTGAATCCACTTCCCCCAGTAACGGCTCGGTTTCATCCAGCTGGATCCGCGACCATGCGTACATGGGCTGGAAGTACAACACAACCATGGCGACGAACAGGACCAATCGCACCATGACCAGTCCCAGTTGAAGGTACTCAACTCTCGAGAGAACAGAGACTGGACTTTGTTGGTACCAGAACATCGCCAATTGAAGCGCCTCCATGATAATCCCTGCAATCCATGCATGAGAATGCGACAGAGATGGTGAAAACGGTACGTCGGGATCTGGAAGCAAGCCTGCGGCCAGGAACATGAACACCGCGATATTCGATGCCTACACTTGTCAGTGCCTCAGGGCATTGAAGAAACCTGCAGAGACATACCAAGAACTCTTTGTCAACCCACCAAGCCTCCACCTGAGGACTGATACTCATTGCATATCCAGTGATGGTAATGGAAATTGCCTGCCCAACGCCCACGATTAATCAACACATCCGATATAAGAATTTTGCCACTGACCAGGTCGAAACATTGTACGAGCTGCAGCCAGAAGACGGCCGTAAACGCAGCTTTCCGAAGCTTTTCATACCAGGCGCCTGTGGTGCTATCTTTGTGCTTCCGGTACAAGGCAATCCCTAACCTTGAAAGGAGATAGGAAAGATAAATAGTCACTGGATATGCCCAGCACAGGGCCAGTGTCAGCACTGCCAGCTGCATTTTGCGATAATTGATAGTGTAGCAGCTCACAGGAGTTAGTTAAGACAGCGTTGGCACCTCGAGGGTCGTTGATAAGTAGTAGATAGATGGCGCCTCAGCCCTGTTCGGCCCCCGAAACTGGGGCACCGACGATCACCACGCCGGATCTTATACTCATAGAAATTACCTGCACTTCCCATAACGTGGCACCAAGCAAAGGTAACGATTCTTCAAGGTGAAATATCATAACGGAACAAGATGGCTTCTGCTGGCGCTGGACTGTCGAAGCGTGGTGCGTCGAATGTTGATGCGATCATGCCTGGTATCCGCGCTGCCTTGCTGGAGCGCACTCGACCGACTGTACCGCGCATTGATCTATCGACTGCCGAGAACTGGTTGTTGCGAAATGAGGTCATTGAGTTGACCAAAGATGCCATACGAGATGGGTTGAAGCCTCATGTACACCTCCACTCCCCTTCTTGAATACTCGTTCGTGCTGATAGGAGACGCACAGCACCTGTCATACCCGAATGAGTTCGCTGGAGATGCCGACTTGATTAAGGCTCTGGCAGCATTCGTCAATGAATACTTCCATCCCCATATCCCGGTAGAGCCAGACCATATCGCAACAGCGCCTGGTGCGGCGACATGCTTGAATACTTTCCTGTACAATCTCTGTGAGCCTGGGGAAGGCATTCTCGTCCCTGCGCCCTTCTGGAGTATGTATCACATTCTGATGAGTAAGGGCTTTGCCTAGACTGACATTTCTCTTGCAGATGGCTTTGACTGGCTCTTCACTGCCCGATCATCAGCCGTGCCGGTGATGGTTCATGTCGAAAGAAGTGCAGACACTCTGACGGCGAAGTTGATTCCAGCACTGGAAAAGGCTTACGAAGAGTCTAAAATTCCGATCCGGGGTCTTCTACTCACAAATCCACAGAATCCGTACGCGCAATGCTATCCCCGGTCCGTCATGGAAGATTGTATTCGCTTCTGTCACTCCAAAGGCATTCATTACATCTCCGACGAGGTGTACGCGCTATCCAATTTTGAGAATCCCGAGCTTCCAGATGCACCACCATTCGTCTCTGCGTTGCAAATTGATGTCAAAGGAATTGGTTGTGATCTTTCTCGAGTGCATACATTCTGGAGCACCAGCAAGGACTTTGGCTCCAGTGGCTTCCGTGTGGTAATTCGTCCTAGGGTTACGCGTCATTAATCATACCTGCTAACGACCTGAATATAGGGATGTAGCATCACACAGGCCAACGAGGCAATGCACGTCGCACTAGCTCTCGCGTCCAACACTGAATCATCCAGTCTCAGTGCGGTCGCATCGACAGCCCTCCTCACGTCTCCTCGACTGCCAGAGCTTCTCCAATTGAATGCACAAAGGCTGCAAGAAGCATATTGTCTCATGACCAACTTCCTGAAAAAGCATGACATAGAATATATCCCCGCAAATTCTGCCCCCTTCCTCTTTGCCCGTGTGGCTCCGCAGGCTCAGACCTGGGAGGACGAGAAAGCCGTAATCGCCCAACTGAAGGAGGCCGGCGTTAATGTCAGTGGAGGCAAGGCGTATCACGTAAATGAAGACCAGAAAGGTTGGGCGCGGTTAACATTTGCGCTGGAACCATCCCGGGCAGAGGAAGCAATCAAGCGCATGGAAACGGTTCTAGGGAAGCAGTAAATTCAGTGGCTGTGAGAATGAGGAAGCCTCGGTCGCCGAATGGGTTTCGGTCTTTACAAATAGTTAGGGTATATCAATGGAGTTCTCTATAATTTCACCGTCTTTGATTAACCTTCCACCCGATCAGTGAGTATCAACCTGGTTGTGCTGTCAGGATGTCGAGCACGGCATTCACATCGTCCCTCAGTAACTGGGACTTATATCCCACCAATGGCTCCATTACTCCCCATCTTCTGCTTGTCGGGGCCCAAATCCTATTCCTCAGTGGCCCACATTTTCATGGCCGACGGACTCTTGCTGCGACCACGATCCTGAGCCTAGCAGCCATTGCGCAATACAACCGATTCACCAATAACCCTGGAGTTGCCAATCTGTTCGCACTGGCCTGGCCGCACTGGCTCTCTGCCGTAGAGAAGATTGTCTTTGCCTCACCCGGGGGACCCGAAGCAGACTTATGGAGAGTAGACCGTGTCCCTCGCGAGGCGATGTCCTGGCCCGTATTCGGATGGCGAAAGGTCAAATGGGCCGTGATTCTCTTGTTGAACCTGCGAGGCATCCGCTGGAGCTTCCAAGTCAAGAACGTACCGAAAATGCCAGAGCGTATGACGCGTGCTCAATTCCTGCGGTGGCGACTGGGCGAGTTGGTATGGGTCTTGCTGATGACGGATCTGGTCTCCCAAATGATGCTGCGTTTCTTCTTCACGGATGCTGCGGGAGTTGTGGGAAATCTTGATTCTAAGTACATCACCATCCGCGATGCTCGTTGGGGTTGGAGCTTTCTCAAAGCGTTGACATTCGGACTGGGTCCATATTTCTTTATCAATATGCAGTATCTGGTGGTGTCCCTCCTGGCAGTGGCCATCGGAATTAGTCGGCCTGAGGTGGGCTCCTGGTCCATCACGAAAGAGCAATAGACAGCGATGCTAACACTTTGTAGGACTGGCCACCTTTGTTCGGCAAATTGAAGGAGGCTACGACCGTACGCAACTTCTGGGGGACCTTTTGGCACCAAATGCTCCGCAAGGTATGTGCTGTTCCACAATTACTCCCTTATCCAAAGCTCACCAGTGTCATTGAATAGTCCTTGAGCACCATCACCGGCGCCTTCGTCGACGTCGTCGGAATCCGCCGTGGGACCAACGCATCGTCCTACACGCAGCTCTGGCTCGCCTTTACCATCTCCGGCATGATGCACGCTCTCTCGCAGCTTCTGATGCCTCGCCCTGGGAATGTCACCGCCAGCCAAATCGCTGTCGGTATCTTCCTGTTCTTCCCGTGGCAGGCGTTAGTGATTACGACGGAGGATTTTGTCATTTGGCTCTGGAAGCAATGTTATGGTTCCTATCAGCCGCGATGGGCGCCAATCGTCGGGTATCTGTGGGTCATGGTTACCTTTTGGATAGCGCTGCCGTGGCCTGGCGATTCCTTGTGCCATTTGAAGATGGGGGAGGTGCCTCCTCTGCCGTTTACTGTGGTTGCGCCTCTTGTGCAAATGCTCCCGATCCCGTGAGCCATGATCTGCATATTACCTGGTTCAAGTGTTATATTCCACGCAGTCGATGGTAGAGTAGAGTAGATATGATGCCTTAGTCTATGTGTTCTGGACTACGTTTCTAGAGGGCAACATCAAACCACGTCATTGCTTACGAGCACAATTTAACGAATATAATTCGAAATCTCCTCTTTTAAATTCCTATATTCAATCTTAATTAGACAGGTTCCGGCTACGCATCAAGATTCCGGCGTCCGGGGCAGCCACCAACTGCGCCTCAATGGCGAAGTCCTCAGGACGATCATGAACAGGGCGCGGTTGGGCCCACTGGAAGTCATAATCCATGATCAGCTTTGCCAGCACCAGTTTGATCTTGCGAATGGCGTAGAATCTACCCGGACAAGCATGGTTGCCGTAGCCGAATCTATATCAAATTAGTTACTGGGATGCCAAAATCATGAATAGAGACACTTACTGAAGGAACTTCTGGTCAATAGTTGACGCAAGCCATCGGTGGTTTTCCCCTTGCTTCTGACGATATCTGGCAAACCGGAATCCATCGAATTGGTGGGCGTCCTCGTAGTTGTCGGGGTCATAGTGGATCGCCAGCGCCGGTGCGATGATGTTTGTGCCTTTGGGCAAGGTTAGACCGTCATGGAATCGGAAATGATCATCCATGACTGTCCGAGCCACAGTCACTAGTGAAGCCTTATCAGTTTACTATCAAATGTTGGGACGGCTGTGGTACTCACAAGAACCCGCCGGGTGAAGTCGCATGGTTTCCCGGATGAAGCTATCGAGTAAAGCCATCTGTGACAGAGCTTTGTCAGTCCAGCCACCGTGTCTCGCAACCACGGCGGAAATCTCCTCGCGAAGAGGCTCCAAGTACTCTGGATACGCCAGCACATTGAGCAGACACTGAGTGACGCCAACACCTGACGCACTACTCGCTGCAAAGGTCAGATGCAACATATGGTAGACTTGATGTAAGGGCTCATCGTCGCCGGGAAAGGACGGAGCCGTATCAATGGTCCATTGCAGCGCATCGGGGTACTTGGTGGCCACGTCGACGCCGGATTCCTTCTCCTGTCGTCTAGCAAGAACATGGGGCAGGAGGACCTTTGCAGCGGCATTACGGTCCCTCAGATGAAGTCCGATGGTCAACCAAGCGACTAGTTTACGTAACGGCCCCAGGCGAACAAAGTTCCAGAAGATACCGCTGATGAATAGCGATCGTGAGAATTTGGTGGTAATCGCAAGGTATTCTTCGTTCCGACAGAGTTCTTTTCCCACGAGGATGCGGTTGGTCGTCCGGTGCACGATGGCGGCGATGAGGTTGGAGACATTGAACTTTTTCCAGTCTACATTGACCGTTCAGTTATAAACCTATGCTAAGGCTTCTATTCAAGGTTGGATGGATAAGTACTTACCGGGTAGAGCCCCTACTTCCTTCTCAATGGCATATTCCGCCTCATCGCAGAGCAACGGTGTCAATTGGGCTAAGGCGCATCAGTATACCTGTTACTCGGTGGTAAAAAGGTTAACATACTAAGTCGGGGATTCAAATGCTTGACAACCACGTCAATCTCCGTTGTGCTGGCGTAGAGATGGCCGACTGAAGCCTCCATATTCAGGCCCTATTCGTCGACTCCATCAGCCGGACATTGTCACACTCACTAAACGTTCGGGGTCATACATCGCTCAGAGCTTGAAAGAAGCTCAAGCTCTGTGGGCTCGCTCGCTTGATATCATCGAAGTACTTGGACGGCAGAACCACATAGTCGTGGCCGAATACTTTCGTGAGGAAAGGTTTGCCCAATGCTTTGTTGAACTGTCCATTGTCAGCTTCTGCGTCCAACACACGACTGAGTCAGTCACTCACTTGCTCGTAGCCGGCTTTAGCATATCGGGGGAGATCGAATCGTGTCGGTTTCTGCCAAGTGATCCAGGTCCATAGGCGCGACTTTCCCATCCGTGGGAATCCATGGGCACTGCGCCCGGACAAAAGAGCGATCGCCACACAGAGGCCCACCGTGACGGCGGCCCATGCAGAACTGAGGAGAGACATTATAGGTTTGGCAGAGCAGTATACTTATGTAGAAGATGATAGTGGCTAGCCCAGAGGTTATATAGATTCATGACTGTGGATTAGGGCTACTGTGGGCTGAGCCGGCGACTCGTCGGTCTCGGAGCCCGAGATAATACAACATCGAGATAGAGCTAAACATTTCCTTCTTCCTCCCATACGCAACATCACTACTGAGATACCACCGAATTCAGTGGCTTCGACCATTTTTCCGCATTCACTTGCATCTGCACACCACCAGCTGCAAAGGCTCCCATCACCACCGCCTGCGTCCCGATCTTGAATTGCGACCCGGCGTCTCCCGCGACAAAGACGCCGGACACGGTCGTCTCATTGAAAGGAAATTGCGTCTTGATATGGCCTTCTGGGGTCACCTCCACGCCTAATTGCTCCGCAAATGGCCCGCGAATGCTGGTTCGCGGCCGATGCACGATGAAGCCAACAGTTTCTGACTGCCCGTCCTCGAAGTGAACCTCCATCTGCGCCCGTTCGGGGTGTTGCACGAGCTTTGCGATACGTCGCGACTCAGCCCGGAAGCCGCAAGGCCCCAGCTGCGACTCTACCTCTTGCGCCAACCCGTCATTCCCATGGGTGTAGATAACAACATTATCAGTGAGGTTCCGCGCCTGGAAAGCGAGATGCCGTGCTGCGAAGAAGCTGGCATCGCCGTCGATAGCCAGAACGCCCCCAGATGCGCTTCCACGCTCTTCATAGCCCCGATGTACGAGGCAATGGAAGCTATATGAGTGTTAGTGATCTTGAACAGTAACCTAACCTGCATATCCATGCAATACGTACATTCCCTTAGTCCAGCATTCCGCAAACCCGTCGATCGTAGGAAGGAGATCCTCCACCCCCATGGCCAAGATCACTTTCCTTCCCAACCACTGCCGCTGTTTGGTGTCCCAGACACAGAAATAGCCTTTGTGGGGCCCATCAGTGAGCTGAGCCACCTTCTCTAGTTTGACATTTGCAAATTCAACTGTGCTGTACTTGGAAAGAATGTTGAGTTTGGCGGCGTCACGGAAGCGTTTCGGGTCCTGGCTATCCCAGGTCGGAACGGTGGCGAGATGAGGCGCCTGGTCATTACGATGGATGCCTTCATCGAAGACGACGGCTGTGTGAAGCGTACGCACCAGGCTTAGTGCGGACGACAAGCCCGCAATGCCGCCGCCGATGATCAAGCAGTCGTAGAGAGGGGTGCAGGATTCAGAAGCCATTATAGTAAGCTTTGGCGTAGCGCCTATTGGCAAACTTGTTCGGATGATAGCAAGATGAGTGGTCTGATACACGGATGGACACCCCATCGGACATGATATACGTTGGCCTCCATAGGCACTTCCGGTCACCGATCGGCTTCCCAACTGGTAGACGCAGCCCGGGGTTGCGAAGAAGAAGTACATAACATGTCGCGAATCAGGGAGGAGAAGCCATACCTCACTGAACTCGTTAGCACTGACATCTCTTCGCACAATCCAATCGTCGACTGAGTCCAACATGACTTCTCTCGCTCACTATCCGGCTCAGATGAGCTTCATTGCTCCCCGTCAGGCATCGGATGAGCCCCCTTTTTATCGATCAGCTGCAGATGAGGGCTTCGAGGTATGCAACTTCACCCAGCAACCACACAGTGTCTCGGTCCACGATGCTCGCCCAATACGTGATTCCTTCCAGCTCGATACGCATGGATTTGCTTTCGCCGTGGATTCCGACGGCAACCGCCCCGAAATTCTTGAGACTATTCGCTCCGGCGACAAGGAGGCGGTCCGCGAGGTCTACTATCCCCTCGTAGAGCAGATCATCAGGCGGCAAACGGGTGCATCACGCGTGGTTATCTTCGATCACACCGTGCGACGGCGCGAGGTCTCCCTGGCTGGGAAGAACCCCAATGGCCGCGAGCAGCCTGCAAGCACAGTAAGCATTCTCGTCCGTATGAAACTGGCCCTTGACTAATTAGTATCAGGTTCACTGCGACCAGTAGGTGGCATACGCCGGTTCATTCTGTACCCTATTGACCCTATTTTGCAGGTCTCCCCTGGGAGCCCGACGTCGCGTCTACCAGCATCTTCCCGAAGAAGCCGACCGGCTCCTCAAGGGTCGGGCGCAAATCGTCAAGTATGTAATCCCTTCCCTGTCTAAGACTCCAATCTCATGATCTTGACTGCAGTGTCTGGCGTCCTCTCCGCGGCCCCGTCCAAGACTGGCCCCTAGCCGTCATGGACTGTAGTACATTAGCCCGGGCGCATATTCATCCGACCAAGCTCTATCGCAACCGTTTCGAGCTCCGTGGTGAGACCGTCAGCATCAGCCACGACGAGAGCCAACGCTGGTACTACCTTGATGGACAACAAACCGACGAATGCACTTTGATCAAGATCTGGGACAGTAAGGAAGGTATTTCGGGACATAGTATGCGGACTTCTTTGGACTTCACACTGGGACGGAGACTAACCGTGGCTTTTACAGTGTGTGCCCATTGCGCTTTCCAGCATCCCAATACCCCGGAAGATGCTCCCCTGCGTGAAAGTGTTGAAGTGCGATGCCTGGTCTTCTATGAGGACCAGGAGTAGGAAGTCTCAGCGGAGGGAAGCGTCTTAAAAAGGACAACGTCAAGATTTGTAGTATTAGCTCGGTTATGATTTCAATGGCAACTGGTTTTCTTTTGAATCTACACAACATTCGTCGTAGGCGTTGAGTTGCGAATGAGTCTGGATGCAAGTTGTGCAATCTTGGCCATCGAGGACTTCAAATCGACATCGTGGCTTGAGCCATTCATACAATCGTCAAGTCTGAGTGATTGTAAGCGAGACCACGCAATACCTGCATGACAAACTTTTTACTCATCTCCAGGCCATTGATCCCTACACTGTACATGCTGTTCTCACGAATTTACCACGATAAATTACAGGAGCAGCTCCGACACAGGTCGCTGGATAAATATATTATTAAAACAAAAAGATTCGCTCATTAACTACTCTGTCATGGATATCACATTTATTTCGCCTTCTCATCAAACGCCAGCTGCGAGACCACACCCACCGCCGCCAGCGATCCATTACTCATGGACATACTGGCCGCCTTGATGGCCATACCGCAGTCGCCCGTGGCGAAGCAGCCTGGTGTGGTCGTCTCACTGAAGGGAGGACTCGCCACAAGTTCCGTGCCCTGCGCCGAGAGCTCCAAGTTCAGGTTATGCTCGAAGTCCAGGCGCGGCGTCGTCTTCATGGCATGAACCAAAAAGCCTTCCTCCTTCGTGGTGCCATCGTCCAGCTCCACCCGGACGGGAATGCCGTCGGTCTTGTGGAGTTGCTTGATGACCCGGTTGTCCAGAGTCAACCATTGGTCCTTCTCGATCGAGGGGCGGAGCTGCGCTGCGAGCTCCTCGTTGCCATTGGTATAGATGGTGACGGTCTTCGCGAGGTTGTGGGCGAGTCGGGAGAGATGTTCGGCTGGTTTGGGGTTGGCGACTGGGCCAATGGCCAGGACGCCGACGGATGGGGCACCACGCTCTTCGAATCCGTGGCAGAAGAGGCAGTGGTAGCTATACCAGCATGTGAGAATGGAAGCTGCGCGCATCAGATCATCATGACTTACATTGACTTGGGCCAGCAGTCGGCATATCCTGGCAGCTCCGGGATCTCATCCTTCACCCCGGTGGCCAGGATCAACTTCCGCCCCTTCCAGACCTTGCCGACAGCATCGGTGGCCTCGAACTCACCGGAGTCGAGCTTCCAGATCTTGCGCAAGGCCACGTCGGCCAGCGTCACTGTGTTGTAACGGCCCTCGGTCAGCTCTTTGCGCGCGGCGAGCCGGTAGTCATGGGGATTGGCATGATCCCAGGTGGACACATTGTGCATATGCTCGGTCGGATTGCGGTAACTCTTGGAGTCAAAGACAACCGCCGTGCGGATCGCGCGACAGAGACCGAGGGCAGCAGCCAGGCCAGCGGGACCCCCACCGACAATCAAACAATCAAAGAGCGGAGCAGCCATGGTATGAGAAGAGAAAAGGATAGTACTGAGATTGATGGGGTAATATGAATTGCAGGATCAGCTCTGGAGGCGGAATGCCCTTTAAATCTCTTCCATCTTCTCCCCAAAGCCAACCTGTGCCCGGTCACCGACATCTCTGTGATTTGAAGCCGGAGACTTTTGGGGCGAAATGTCGCCGAGGCCTTTTGTGAATCCCCTGTGGATCTTTGTCTTTTAGCGCGGGGAGTCTTCCCACGGATGTCGATCCCGGTGTCCTTAGTGCTTACTTGCGTGCCATGGTGAGAGTGGAGTTGACCCACTGCCTAGACTGAAAAGCAAAGAGAGATTAAAAATAGCGAAAGACAGGGGGAAAGTGGACGGGTGGCATGCCTGAGGATTGAAGATCAAAGAGAGCTTTGACCGCCTTCCATAAAGGGTAATATGTTGATTCTTCCCATCAATGAAAACGCGTCACGAATTTTTTCCAGAGCTCGAAATCATTCAATTGGAGACTACTATGCTCTTAGTAAAATGGTATGTACGTGTCACAGAGTGTAAAGGAAAAGGAGATGTAGTTTACGTGGCACTTGGATGGTAAATGATCGTACGTTAGCTGAAGATACAATGTCGCATTGAGTCTGTGGTGAAAATATATATTCTTCCCACGTACACACTGTGCAGAACATGACTCCAGTGGTCAGGAACTGGTCTCAACGATTCAGATGAAAACTTTATAAATTACTGTATACAATGCCAGAAGGAAGAGAGTGCTGATCAGCTCTATCTCGTCGTCCTCGAAGAAGATTAAAGCCCTCGTTCTCGATCGGAATCGTGACTTCCATCTCAAGTTCGTTTGTTTGGGTTGAACCCGTAACAAGAAGCACCAAGCCACATTGGGAATGTTTGTCTGATTGGCAAACAAGAAATTTAGTGCACACTCAAGATAACCACTACAACACGCGGACACCAAAGTCGAGACTCCAGATTCAGTCCTGTTCCTCCACAGCATTCCCCCAGTTCCCCCGCTCTAGCCGCGCTGCCACAGCCGCCGCCAGCCCCTGGCCCATGGCTAATGCTTTGAACAACGTGCGTTGTCCGAGGGACGCACAATCGCCCCCCGCGTACACTCCATCCAGACTGGTCATGTAAGGGACACGCGCCGAGATGCGAATGGCACCCGATTCGGTTAATTCTAAATTCAACTGACGGGCAAATGGCCCTTGCAGTTGAGATGCGGGACGGTGATAGACATGGGACTCAACGATCGAGCTGCCATCCGCAAGGTGAACCACGACCTGAGATGGGGAATCGCTCCCGGGTTGTAAGGACTGGATGGGGGTCGTCTGAATGGCGATTCGTGCGTCTGGGGAAACCCGCGTCTCCAGGGCTCGGGCGAGATCCTCATCACCATGGGTGTAGACACGGACCGACGCCGCGAACTGTCGTGCCTGCCACACCGTATGCAGCGCCATCGTCAACTCCGCCAGATCGCCGACCGCCAAAACGGCCAGACAACTGGAGATGAGGGAGCGCGGCTCATCTTCAGCGGGGTGCGTCAATCTATTCTATCTGTCAGTGGTATGAGAACATCCCATGTGCAGAGGACGACTTACATGCGCTGTTGTTCCCAACATGTGTCGTACCCGTCAATATCAGGCAAGATCTCCTCAGCGCCGTCGGCCAGAACTAGGACTTTTGCCGTCCAGACATGACCACCATCGTCCTCCGCTTGAAAGAACCCGTTCGGTAGTCGTTGCACTTGAGTAATCCGTTGATTGTGTACACTAACCTCGGAGCTTTCCTTACCGATCTCTTGTCGAAAGGGGTGGAAGACATCGGGAGCCTTACGACGGGAATGGAGAAGGAGGTCCAGAGCCGGTCGCGTGGAACCCGCGTTCACGTCTGGATCGTGGAGACGGTCATTGGATGCATTGAACAGAATCACACGGTGGTGGGCTTGTCCTAACTCCCACGCCGCATTTGAACCAGCAGGACCACCGCCGATGATCAGCACGTCCGCCGCCGACTGAGAAGAATCACACATAGCGGAAACAGAAGATGGAGAATGATTTGCAAAATACTTCGACGAGTCAGGGAAAGCTTGTCGTTCCCGGTTGGATATATGGTTGCAGTCTGTCTGGCGTAGTGTCCGTCGTCGGTCGCCGATTAAGGGCCGAATGGCCGCTATCGAGCGTCATCAATCATGGCGCGATGGGGTATAACATGGACAAAGTGCTCCCCTATCCATCGTCCGCCAACCTTTCACAAACACCATATATCTCCTCTACGGGAAGAACCACGACCATGGATGCCCCCTTGACCGACGTCGAACGAACCGCGCTCCAAACTAGCCTGGAAGCTTTGAACCGACAGGTGGAAGCAACACGCAATATCCTCCGGAGCAATAGCCAAAAGGCACTGCTTCAGACACTCCATACCGATCAGGAGCTGCCAGACCCCGCCCTGGAAGCCCTGGCCGGCAAGACCATCAATCTTCTGCATGAAACCCAACAACTGCTCGAACCGGGCCATCTGGTCCTTGCAGATCATTTCCTAGGTCGGGCAATACCCTGTGTCGGCCTCCAGAGGAGTCACTAACAGGGACCGAACAGGTTACGTGAGCACCAAATGTCTCTGTGCAGCCGTGGAGCTGAAGCTGGTCGACATCCTCGCCGACGCCGACGAGGCGGGTATGACTGTAGACGAACTAGCTGATGCCAGTGGTGCACACCCAGATCGGCTGCAACAGGTGCTACGAGTCTTGCGCAACGATAACATCTTTGATTACGACGCGGTCTCCCACAGGTACCGCAACAACCGGGTGTCGGCGCTGCTGCACTCGGAGCATTGGACGCAGTGGCACAACTGGGTAGACCTTTATGGAAATGAGTTTTACGACATTGCTCGGGGGATCCCTCGTTCTATCCGACGCGAGGAGGCGCGATGGGCCGCCCAAATAAATTTTGATACCAATGACGATATGTTCACCTATTTCCAGGCGCAGGGCTGGTTGCCGCGTCTGCACCGGACCCTCGGCGGGGGTGCTATTGCCCAAGCGCCCGGCATCGTTGCCGACTATCCCTGGCACGAGATCGGTTCCCGGACCGTCCTCGATGTCGGCGGCGGTGGTGGTGGATTTCTCGCGTCTCTGCTCCGGGAGTATCCCCAGATGCGAGGGGGGATCCTGGACCTTCCGCGTACCATTGAACATGCGTGCACCCTTTTCCATGAGCCACAAGGACCATACTTTGATCTGCGCGAGCGGGTGCCCCGCGAAAACCTCATTGCGGGAGATTTCCTGAAAGCAGTCCCGGCATTTGAGGTCTATACGATGAAGTGGGTGCTACATGACTGGAAGGATCCGGACGTTCTTACGATTCTGCGCTGTATTCGCGCCTCCTTGATTCCCGGACCCGACAGTCGATTGGTGATTCTCGAATCCAACCTCTCGGATGGTCAGATGGGACGTCTGTCGCGTTACGGCGATATCAATATGATGATGACCGCAAACGGTCAAGAACGATCCGAGGAGCAATGGAGGGCGTTGGCTGCGGCGTCTGGTTGGGAGGTTTCCCGGATCTATCCCATGCGGCGCGCATGGGTTTGTGCTATCGATCTTCGGCCATCCGCCTCAGAGTCCGGGGACCGAAAGCATAGTTGAATTCCTTAGCCCACCTATTAGATATAACTGACATTATCCCTTTGACTCGTCTTATTGCTCCTGGTATTCCTACCCTTATACTTGTTTGTAACTTTTATCTCCTCCAGCCGACTGGACGCGTAATTCCGTTCTGTAAAGAAAGATGTCTAGCAACACCATCTCGTCAGATCCCAATGGGGCCGTCGTCATGGGGGATATGGAATACGATGGCCGAGTGATTCTCTACATTATCAAAGGTAAGGTCGCCATCTCTGTCCAGCACGCATCCTATTAACCGGACGGCAGCGGACCAAACCTCCTACATCAACTATATCAAGCCCTTGATCCTGGCCGAAGAAATACAATTCCCGCATGTCCTCTCGGTGATTGACACCCGTGATGAATGGTTTTACAGTATTCATCCGGAGCGGATGGTGCCATCCCTGAAAGACCAAGACCCGGTCACCGGAGGGAAGGTGATCGTCTTTGAGAGCACGGCCTGTCTGCAGTACCTGGTCGATCGCTTTGACACCGACGGCACCTGGAGTGGACGAACCGTGGCCGAGAAGGGAGCCATTCTTTCCTGGACGGCATACCAAACTGCCGCCCTTGGGTAAGGACATCCGGCCTGGGAATAGAAACGCGATGTGTTCTAACCATTCCGTGCCACAGACCGACTGCCAAGTACTGGCTATACTTCAAGCGAGGTTATCCCACGCGGGCCAACCCCGTTCAACTCCCTCGGACAATTGAAAAGTAGGTCCTTCTCACTGTTGATGGTCGTTGTGGATACGACTCTGACTACTTGTGATAGACTACACGCAAATACACTCAGGCAGTGGGATATCCTGGAGAAGAGGTTGAAGGAACCTGGACAGCAGTACATTGCGCTGAAGGATCGGCCCACATTGGCGGATCTCTCGTACTTTCCCTTTGCTATGCCTTGGATGTTCACCTTCCTGGGCGTGGATATCAAGGATTGGCCGCATATTCAACGCTGGAGCGAAAGGATGCTTAGTAGGCCTGCGGTAGCAAGAGTTCTACAGTGGGCTCCGACTCTCGGACATTGAATAGTATTGTACAACTTGAAATCGATTGTATGTTGCTTGTCTATTGCAATATCCCTATGGTCCTGGCAACTTTGAAAGATATCTGTAGTGACACGATAATATTGGCTGCTATTTGAGTGTCACCTGCCCTTTTCAATTGTTTCTACGTTGAACACACCTCAACTGCAAATCCGGGATCGTAATCCACGACTCCAAGTCTCGTTGCCATGTGCTATTCTTGCCCGGGTCCGTTTCCAACCAGCCCAGCTCGTAATGAGCTACGAGGTGGGCCAGCAGTGTCCGAATCACCAAATCGGCAACATATCGGCCCATACATTGTCGGGGCCCAAATCCGAATCGCCAGTACTGGTACCGCAACTCCGTCGCCCGATGTTCCAAGAAGCGATCGGGCCGGTAGCACTGACTGTCTGCACCCCAGAACCCGTTGCGGATGTTGAGCGCATATGTGTCCACGACCAGATTTGTCCCGGCTGGGATGTTATAGCCCCCGATAATACGGTCAGTCGGGGCGGATTGCGGAACGGTGAATGCGGCAAGAGGCTTCAGACGGGCGGATTCGGAGATGCAGGCGGCGAGCAGGGTGGAGGAAGATAGCAGATACGCGTCATGGTCCGTGGCAGACAAAACCTCTTGTCGAACGCGCTCCTGGATGTCCGAATGGGCGGCGAAGAAGACGAGGTTCCAGGAGATTCCGCCGGTGGTGACGTCGAGATTGGCGAAGAGCGCTTCGTCAATGGTCTGGTAGATCTGCTCAATTGAGGTTGATCCCTCCCTGGCAGCCTCGATCATGAGGACGATGGGCAGTTTACGCTGCTGTTGGCATGTGCGCTCGTAGGCTCGCTGATTGAAGGCCCTCCATCGGCGCTGGAACTCGGCCAGAGCTCGGTTCGTCGCCGTAGGGAGATACTTGGACCATTGCCAACGCACGATTCCGCCCTGAATCATTCGCTTGAAGAGGTCTTCCCGGAGCATACAGAGCTGCTGGAGCTCGGTTCTCATCTCTGCATCACATTCCCCGTAGAAGATCTCGGCGACAACCCAGAAGGGCAGCATCTTCAGGTCCTGAGCCGGGTGGATCCTTTCCTGCCTCAGGTCACCCGAAGCAAGAAGGCGATCGAAATGCTGTCGCGTATGTCGTTGTATGAGCTCCAGGTAGGAGGGCATCTTATCATGCTGGAATGGGATTTCGGTGACGGCGCGAAGAGTCCGCCATCGTTCGCGGCTCACTAATCCGACGCATTGGCCCAGAAGCTCACTCATGAGATAGCCGGAATTGTTGTTCTCGGCTTTGGAGTGTTTGTTGGAATCCCTGAAAACCGCCTGCAGATGGCTCGGCTGTGTGAGGACCCTGTCCCTCGTTAATATCATGATGGATGAGACGAGTTGGACACCACTTACACCTCCGACTTCATGCCCGACCAAATACGATAGATCTGTCCATGTTCTTTTTCCCAGAGGTCACGGTTCTCAATGCCTTGGAGGAATTTCGCCACATCGCCTTGTCCATTGGGCCATTTGTATGGGCATGTCGGCAGAGTGCGACTGCCGTCCACCGAGAAGATCGGAAAGCGTGAACGGAGGTATCGCTGGCTATGATTAGAACGAAGACGGCTTGAGCATCTGGATTACATACGTCAAGAATAGTAGACAAGATCTCGATAGTAATCCGTCTTGTAAACGGAGACGAGATTCCAACGATAACCACCACTGCCACGAGGATCCACAGCATCTTTCCATCTAGAGAGAAGCAATCCATTCTGATGACGGAAGGTGTCTATACTGAATTGGGGCTTTGCGACTGCAGACCATGCGCGTATAATATTGCCACATCCATAATCTGACTGGTGCAGCTGAGGGCTCTGCCGGCACCCGTGACAGCATCGGTCTCCGTTGGGCAATATTGCCATGGGCAGCATTACGGGCAACGCCACGGATGTCCTTGACCAAGAGCATATAATGCACCCCGCTGAAAGGCTTCATGGCTATGACCAATACACATAGTCTCACCATGGCTATGGACAAAAAGGGTGATCTTGAGTGGATGCCACCGCGGCCTGAGCCAGTCTATTGGCGCAACCGTCAACGAAGTCTTGCCTACTCCGTGGCTCTAACGCTTGTCGCTCTATTCTTTACATTCGCTCTACGCCCTGAAGCCTTCCCCTCCTTTCTAGTGAGAAAGGATCTACACAAATCTCCCCTTGAGCAGGTGCTGACCCGAGTGCCGCTGACTGGTATGTTCTCGACGCCGTTATGTGACTCGGATTCTGACCACTGTGCCTTAGACGGACATAACGACTTTGCGATTTGGACTCGTGCTTTCTACCAAAATCATATCTATCAAGCCAATTTCACCGACCATGATGAGCTTTACGGGCAGGTTGATTTTCCCCGACTGCGGAAGGGAAGATTGGGGGCGCAGTTTTGGAGTGTCTACGTCGAATGGTAAGAATATGACAACAGGGACGTATAGCAGTGCTAACAGGCTCCACCCAGTGCGCGAAATCCCAATGAGCCTGGAGCTCAGTACGAAATTGTGCGGGACACCTTCCAACAGATTGACCTTGTGCACCGGATGATCGACCACTTTCCGGACTTTCTCGTCCCGGCATCCTCGGTCGCCGATGTCCACCACAACTTCTACTACTCCCCAAGGCACATCTCCAGTCTCCTGGGCATTGAAGGCTTACATCAGCTTGGGGGCAGCGCTAGTGTCCTGCGGATGTACCACGAGCTCGGGGTGCGGTATGCCTCCCTCACGCATACTTGTCACAACGAATATGCCGATAGCGAAGCTCCGGCGGAGCCCCGGCATCGCGGACTCTCCGCCGCTGGGGAGAAAATCATCGCGGAGATGAATCGAGTGGGAATGATGGTAGATCTCTCCCACACGAGTCTGGAAACTCAACGCGCCGTCCTCAACGTGTCTCGGGCCCCGGTCATGTACTCACACTCTTCGGCCTACGCCCTCTGCCCACACTCTCGGAACGTGCCCGATGATCTTCTCCAAATGCTCAAGGACAACGATGGAATTATCATGGTCAGTCTCTATCCCGAGTACACCAACTGCCAGGATGCAGAAGCCGCCTCTCTCGCAGATGTGGCCGATCACATTCAGTACGTCGGCAACCTGATCGGTTACCGCCATGTCGGATTGGGGAGCGACTTTGATGGAATGTCACATGGACCAAAAGGACTAGAGGATGTATCAAAGTATCCGGATCTCATTCAGGAGTTGCTGGACCGTGGGGTCAGCGTCGATGATTTGGTCGGAGTAACGGGCGGTAATGTGCTTCGTGTCTTGGGCGTTGTTGAACATGTCGCTAGGAGTCTGGCAGGCATGTTGCCATTGGAGGATGATGTTAAACCCTTCTTTGAGTAGATATACGCCTAGGACAGACTAATGAACTCGTTTGATTTTAAATCCATCTTACTCTGTTATGAAGCGTACAAAATCTCATGAAACCAAGAGTTGTCCCATGATAGATCTAACTTAGACTACAGTAACAGTTTGGCAATGAGCAAGCTAAGTGCCTTATGAAAGCGTAACTTTTGTAACCGGAAAATATTGGAATCGATGTGGTAGTTACTCAAAGGATACACCTGTAACTATTGATCAACGCTATAAACAAAGAACATTACCCAATAGACAACTGGAACAGAACATGCTAATCAAAATATATATCACTGAATATCAGAGAGAGGAGTCCCAAATACCACATCCGGTCTCAACACCTTAACCGGCTGTGTCTCCGGTGGACGAGCCAGTGTTTGCCGAATCATATCATACGGCACATTCTGCACCAAAAGAGAAAGGGCCAGCGGAATGCGCGCCTGCAGAAGCTGTATATTCTCCTCCGTGAAGCAATCAGTATCGTACTCCAGTCTCAGCAGTAGCCGGTCCTCGGATAACGCGCTGAACTCGCACAGGAGTCGGAATTTAGCTCCCTCGGCGTATGTGTAGCAGGTCTGGAGTCCTGGGGCAGAGAGCTCTAGCCCATTGGAATGGCTCTGACTGTGGAAGGTGACCACGACATCGAACAAAGGATGGTCTGGAGGTGTGGTAGGCACCTGAAGATGCTCGAGGAGCCGGTCCCAGTGGATGGCGTGGCCCACGGATGATCGGACGGACCGTTGTACGGTGTCGAGATATGATGCCTTCTCGTTATTATGTGTCTCCTGGCCGAAGCTGATGCGAACTGGTAAAGGCTCTAGGAATAGACCAACGATGTCTAAATCTTCTTGCGATTTGCGGTTGATGTATGGAATTCCTAAGACTATGTCGGTCTCTGTTGGCATCGGCACGGACGGATCATCGAGGCAGAGCGCGATCGTGGCAAGCGACAATTGCTGAGCGGTGATGGATGACTGGCGAAGGAAGTGTCGCATACTCTGGTAGGTCGTCAGAGGGATTTCACAGAGTGCAGAACGGCCGCGATAACCGCGTCGATAGCCACCATGCCCTAACAGATGCGTAGTGTCCGGGAGTTGGCCAAGGCGATCGGACCAGAAGTCGAGATCGCAGGATGTAGGCTTTTCGTGCCAGAGAGTGCTATTCATATACGTGTGTGGAATACTCGGCAGGCTGCTCCCTTGGTAATGCGAAGAGATCTCACGAAGGAGGATTTGTAAGGTGGTCAAGTCGGCCACAATGTGGCTGATGGTGAGAATGAAGTAGGAATCTGACACGACGGCGCGGATGGGAGCAGACCGAGAGAGAGAGAAGGGCCGATTAACTTCTACCCAAGGGTTCACAGTCTTGACTGCCTGCACTCGAGGTGCCAAAGGGCTGTACTGGCGCACCACACGCCCTGCTGCCCGACTGAAGATATACCGAGAGCGCAGGACGCGATGCCGGGCCATAACCTCATTACAGGCATGGACTAGTCGCGCACGATCCACCAGACAATCATCAATCTTGGCCATGAAGTTCACGTTGAAGCTGGAGGTACTCTCGTTGATTTGGTACTTATGCCACCATTCTCTCTCAATCGGAGCGATGGCTGATTCTCCCAGACCCATTGGATCGGGCGTTACCAGCTGTTGCAATCCCGGCCCGCTGTCAATGGCGGCGGCAAGGTGATCAATGCGATCATGCTGGGCGACTACATAGAGAGGAACCTGTCGATTGACCCCTTGACTGATCCGAGTTGCCAACAATAACTGCAGAAGCGAATGGCCTCCGAGCTCCCGGAAGCTGGAATGCGTATGCAGTGCGACATCTTTGCCCAGTTGGAGAATATCACGGAACGCGTCGCCGACGAGCTTCTCCATTGGACTGGTCAACGTCCGACCGGTTGAGGCAGGTGCCTGTGCGCTGAGTTTTGCAATCGCTTGGTAGTCTCGCTTGCCAGCCTTGGTGGTGGGAAACTCATCCAGGGCCAATATCTTGCGTGGTGTCGCATAAGGGGGCAAGACCTGGGCTACCCGCGCCGAGAATGCATCCACATCGGTCGATGCAGGAAGAATAGCGGCGATGAGATGGTTCCCCTGACGAGTAAGTGCAACCGCAGTGACTGCTGGGAAGGCTCGTATCATGCGCGTCTCCAAGTCATCCAAGTCGAGGCGGAAGCCGCGCAGTTTGATCTGGCGATCAGTTCGTCCCAGACAGACAACTTCCCCGTCTTCTGACCAGTACCCTCGATCTCCGGTTTTATACATACGCTCCCCGATGCGGATGATCGGATCGGCCACGAACCTTTGGGCGGTTTGCTCGGGCATGCCAATGTAATGGCGTGCCACTTGGACTCCTGCAATGTAGATCTCGCCAATGACACCCGGCGGGACTAACTCCTGATGTTGATTCATGATGTAGATGCGAGTAGAGGGATTCGGGGGCCCAATGGTCACCCTCTGCCTGGGATGCAACTGTTTGATAGTCGCGCCACAGGTCCCTTCCGTAGGGCCGTACATATTGTAGAGCGTCTTTTGTTCAGACCATCGGTCACAGACATCCTGCGTGACAGGTTCACCGACGAGGTAAACCTAAGGTAACTGAGTGTCAGTGAACTGGACAATATTGGAGGGAGTAAGCTTCGGTACTCACCGTACTGAGCCGCTCAAAGTCAGCCGGATTGAGGACACGCGCCATGGATGGAGTGAGAATAGTCGAATCCACGTCGCTCAAGTGTGCGAACGGATCATCCCCACTTTGAAGAACCAGAGTTGCGCCGTAGCTGAGCGCTGAGAAGATCTCGTGGATGCTGCCATCAAAGGCCACGGACATGATCTGAGCGACCCGGCGGCCAGGTTGTGCAAACAGCCGAACTTCGAGGTCACGCTGGAAGGCAACTAGTCCCTGATGGAGACACATCACGCCCTTGGGCTTGCCAGTCGACCCCGACGTAAAGCACAGGTAAGCATCGGTTTGTGGCCGGGGTGAGTCACGATGGGTGATCGGGACATCGTCATCCTTCACCAGGTCTTCCACCACCAAGAGACGATCGCAATCGGTCGGGCAAAAAGATTGGTCGGACAATGAAGGGACCAGGAACAGACGCGATCCAGAGGCCGAGAAGATGGTTTCGCGGGCCTCTTGGGGCAAGGCCTTGTCCAGAGCACAGTAGACACCTCCTGCCTTTAGGATGCCCATAATGCCAACAATCCAATTAACTGACCGATCTGCATGGAGACAGACCACATCTCCATCCTGAATATAACCCCTCAGTGTAGCGGCAACGCGACCCGCGTGACTATCGAGTTCCTGGTATGTCAGGTGGCAGTTGCCCTTTTGAACCGCAACGTCCATTGGGTTACGAGATGCCGCGGACTCGAATAGCGTCACCAAATCTTCTTTAATGGCGACGGTTGTGGTCAGAGAGGAGCTACAATTGCCAAAGCCCATCAGGGTTTGAAGATCGACACATCCCAAGAGCCCCTGAAGGCATTCTTCTAATGGTCGGTGTGGTAGAAGGAGGAGCTGCAGCGCCCGTTGGAAATACTTCCCAAGACGAACAATATCCGCCCGACTGTATTGACTGGTATGGAAGACAAAGCGAGCTGCACCGTCGGTTAGAATATTAATGCTCAGTGGAACATCGGTGGTCTGGCGTGTATATGGGGGCTCTATTGGGGACACGCCATCTTTGCATTCAGGCCCTGGCACTTGCATGGCCATAGCAGAGGAGAAGTTCCTCGTGTAGCCATTATCGGGTGTGGTCCATTGATACTCAGCCAGCTCCACCATCCGAGAGAATAAATTCTTGAGAAAGTCTTGCGCCGACTGTTGTCGATCCAGAGTGAGACAGAGGGGGAGTGTATTAACCAGAGGTCCAACCACTTCATCGACTCCCTCCAAGGGAAGATTCCGACCAGCCAAGACAGCACCAAACACCACCGAGGCTGAATCCGCATACAGACTGAGGACTAATGACCACGCCGCATAGTAACAAGTGGAGAGAGTCACCCCTAACCGTTTGGCCACACAGTGCAGTTGTGTGGTGGAGACACTGGGTGCCACGTAGACTTCCTCACTTTCAGTGATAGTTGAAGAAGTCCCTTCTTGTGTCGGGGCCGGAAGGAGAAGCTCCCCCTGGGCTTGGTCAAGCTGGGCTGCGTGGCCTGCCCAATACTCATCGCCTTCACTCTTGTGTTCCTGACGCCATATGCGAATACGCTTCTCGACGTCGGAAAACGATGGACCGGACACAATCGGTAGGCCCGCAATGGCACGACGGACTTTGCAAAATAGCAGCATAGCGGAATAGCCGTCGACCAGCGCATGATGGACAGCCCAGATCACCGTGCTTTGACTGCTAGCGGGAGGGGATCGCTTCCAGTGGACTACTTTGAAAGATGACGATACTGACTTGAGCCAAAGGGTTTGTAGTTGCTCGCGATACTCCGCTTCCGTCTCCACCGTTACTTCTGTCCAAGTGAAGTATTCTTGGTTCCGATTTGATCCACCAAGAGGGGAGGAATGAAATATCGGCTCGCCTTCGATGACTGTCTTCCACGCCTTTTTTAGGATGCGAATCACGTCAGTCTGGTAAGTCTCGTAGTGATATATGATATTGGTTCCCGGGCTTTTGAGGGAGCCGTGCAAGAGGGACGCTTGCATTTCGCTAAGGCTCTCTGCGGCATATTGGGTTAGGACGCTTCCTTGTGTCAGATAATCGTCCTCGGCTGCAGTGGATACATTGCTGGAGATTGGCGTGGCTACCCGTGGGGAGCCTCCAGTTGAGGAGGAGGGGTTTGATAGATCGTCACTGTCATCGGATGGATCTGGGATAGGAATGAGATTGGATTCTGAGGACAGCAAATCAGGGAATAGAGCTCTGAGGTTTGTGGAGGATAGGATGGAGGCTATTGACAGCGAGACCCCTAGGCCTTTGCATCGGGAGACAAACTCCACGGCGCTGAGAGAATTGCCACCATTCTGCACGAAACCAGAATCGAGATCCAGCTCGGCCGTATCAATCTCTAATACAGCAGCTAACTGCTGCACCAGCAATTGCGAGGAAGGATTCATTGTTGTACGTGATGGATATCCAAGATTGATGGGAGCGTGACGAGGGTTACAATCCGCTGCCATATATATGGAATAGCGCTCAGTAACATGGACATACCACAATTTCACCTCACAGCCACCCTTCGGCCATCCCGATAGAGGCATAGAGATGTACAGTTCGGTAGCCGAGTATAGGCCTACTACCGGCTAAGCCCCTAGGGGAAGAGCCGAAAGGATCGCCGTGGACCGGGAGCATTAGGGCTCTGCTCAATAAAGACCTGCGTGGCTGTGCCCGGGGAGCCTTATTGTTCCTAAATGAAACTCCGTCGGTAGGTTGGACCAGTAATCAGTAGGGAGACTGCTACAGGGTATAGAGAAGTCTTGCTAGGAGGCTCTCCGTTGATCTTAGGGATAGCCATTATATTCACCCTGGTTAACGAATATGCTTTCTATCAGCTTGAGAATCATGTTCAAGTGAATGGAAGGCAAAGTACGGCAATGATTGTTCCTTCCCTTATCAAACCTTCGCATCAAGCCCTACTATGCAATATGGCTCCCATTTCTTGTCAGTAGAATGCAAACACCTCATGCCCAGGTTTGCAAGCACAGGTAGCAGGAACAACATGTCGAGCACATAAGACAGGATTTGATGCATTGTACAACATTTCATGCAAAGAGAGGCTCTTGTGCGAAACATTAGTTGGACAATAAGACCAGAAGTTACTGAGAGGGTGAGCGTGGCTGATGCTTTCACATTGGTGGTGACAAGTTACTGGTGTCTGTTTGACCTCTCAGTCTAGCATCTAAGTGATCAGTTATCTTTCAGCAGAAGGCTACGTAGTCAGATTATGAAGTCATATTGACATATAATAGAGGTGAGACTTCCTGAGAGAGTCCAGTGTGCATGTATAAGAAATATTCACATTCTCTGTCTATGTTTTAAAGCCGTGTTCTCGTATAGAGACAACATTCTAAACCTTGGTTTCAATAACTTCTCGACTCTCACGGCTGAGAGACCTGTCACTGTCCGTGGAATCTTTGTTGACGCCCAATTTCGCAGCCTCCTCGACCGTAAACGTTCCGTAGGTATCGTCCAGGTCAATCTCTCCGATGCCTGGTGGTGGGAAGCACTTATTAACAAGAGTGTGGATGGCCATAGAAGACAGCAGCCCATATGGGAACCCGAGCGCATAAAGATGATCAGCCCCGACAGACACCTCAATAGCTGGATTGATGCTGTGCATGAATCCAGGAAGCAGAGGAACCCATCCGACAAGCCAAGGCAGGACACCCCGCCAGTTGAAGCCCATGGTGTAGAAATAGATTCCCTCCGGTCGGGCGTGGTATAGATCGGAGAGCTTAAGCCGTCTTTGCCGGATAAACCAGTAGTCGCTGATATGGATCCCACAGAACGGGGCCATGAAGATCGAAAACGACGAGATCACACTGACAAAGGTGGTTGCCGAGGCCAGCAGCTCCCATGGACACAGTGCCATCCCAAGAATGAGTCCGACGTAACAACCACGCCGGATGTTGATGTACTTGGGGAGGAGCCCGGAGAGGTCCATACCCACCGAATATCCTACAGGACAGTTAGAATAGCTTTTGGCTGACTTGCCAGGGGATGACTTGCCGTTATCCACTACATTTAATGCGAGTTGCGAGCTCACCAGGCCGATTCCAGCAAATACAGCAGCCGCGCGCGAGGTGGAGCTGTAGTCCCTCTGTAACCACATGGCGAGGATGGTAGGAGGATTCCAAAGTGCCTCACCATAGATTGCCTGAGTTGCAGAACTCGTCAAACAGCCAAACAGGGGCATGATGGAACCAATGACGATGAATGTGAACCATTGGCCGAAGACCTGATCACTCGGCTTTCTAGCAAATCGAGAGAAGTCCATCTGGCTCGCTGAATCGAGGTCAGAAACATATTTTAACATTAAGAATTACACGAAAAGTGACCTACTCAGAGCGATGGAAAGAGTTCCGACCACCGTAGTGATACCTTGCATGATTCCAAATCCCAAGGACTCGCTGGTCTGAAGTTGCGACGGTTGATGAATCAAATCTCCTGCGCCGTGAGCGTGCGACAAGGACCAGATCATAATGCCTAGTAAGGCTGCAAAGGATACAATATTCATTCCAATCATCAATTTCTCGCTCCTTTCGGGTCGGCGATAAAGGACGGGAATCGAAATGATGTTAAAGATGGCCCAGCCGATAATCTGCTGAGTTGTGACATGCGCGGATGCGGGCAAAGTATTCGACATTCGAAAGAAGGTAGGAAAAATCCCAGAAAGAATTGCTGTCACGCAAAGGCCACCGGTATAGGACTGAAAAGCGAATCCGACGACTGTGAGCCCAATACGCAATAGAGTTGGGAAAAAGGCGCCCTAGAGAATCACGTCCATGTTAGACTGTCTCGGTTCGGTTCGAGACACAAGGACAAGGCTTTCAATCACTTACAAAGACTCCCCATATGGCTCGAGAATACACTGGAAACCCGATATGCCACTCGGCCCCAATGTATCCGATCAGAATCGCAACGATAGCCGCGATTGTCCTTCCCAGAACCACCGCCACCATGGTCTGCCATACCGACAACGACGACGCCACGAGCGACCCTCCCAGTTGCCAATTAGTCAGACTGAGCTGCCAGACCGACCACCATCCAATAAACGTCATGGTAGACCAGGTACGCCGGCTTGGTGGGAGGGGGCGAATATCATCGTTGATCCATACCGACACCGCTGTCTGGCCTTGAGGGGATAGTTTCACTGCTTCGTGAAGGTGTTCCAGCCTCGTGCCGTACCGTATCACGGTAGTCATTATTGTGTATAGTCCACCTGTAGATTGAACAAATAGTTGATTTCTTCACGAAGTGATGAAGCCAAGAAAAATGGAGAGAAAATGTTCCTAGGGCTGAGTGGAGAATCTCCCGGTGGCCGACATCCTCCCTCGGTGTCCAGATTCCATATAACCACCCACGCCCCATAAACAGCTCCATATCACAGTATTATGAGAGGAATTTATTAACTATCACTCACTTTAGATAAGTGACACACAGCCAGTAAATATGTCAAAACGGATTCGCCTAGGGATCGTCGGCCTTTCGGCTGACCCCAGTCATTGCACCAACTATATTCACAAGATTCCCTTGACAGCAACACCTTTGAAAGAAAAATATGAGATTACGGCAGTATCTATGTCATCCCCAGACAAGGCTGAGGCGGCAGCCATTGCACACGGCCTACCGAGAGAGAGAGGATATCATAGTGTGCAGTCACTAGCCAAAGACCCTGATGTGGACCTGGTCGTCGTCTCGGTCAAAGTTCCTCGCCGCGCGGAGTTGGCTATGGCTGCTATCGAGGCCGGTAAAGATGTCTATGTTGAATGGCCATTTGCCTCGAATTTGGTCGAGGCCGAAGCGTTGGCACAGCGCGCGTGCGAACAACAAGTGAAGAGCATGGTAGGCTTGCCGACGAGGCTGGCACCACAGGTCTTGAAGGTAAGGTCGATTCGTCTATATCCAGTACGGAAGGCTCTAATCCTGCACCAGATAAAAGAGATTCTTCAGTCCGGATCCCTGGGACGCATCCTAGCCACCAATCTACTCGTGACAGACGACCTGTTTCTAAAATTCCATGCCGACAAAAGACATTCCCACGATAAGACGAATGGTACGTGATGAAGCCCTAAGTTACGCACCTGCAACGGACAATTAACACCTCTACTTATAGGAGCGAATATTGTCACAATTGCCGGTGGCCACTTGCTCGATGCCATGGCCTTCCTCCTAGGCGAGTTCACCACCCTCCATGCACACACCAGCATGTTGTTCCCGAAGCCTGTCTTGTGCGATACCCACGGCAACCTCAAAACCGGTCAGCTTAATGATTCTCCCGATACCTTCACTCTGCACGGTAAGATTGGAGATTCCGAGGTTCCGGTGTCGGTGTGCATGTATTCACACCCCCCGACTACCCCAAATCTCTTTCAATGGGTTATCACCGGTGAGAAAGGATCCTTGAAGATGGAGGGACCAAGTTTGATGATTCACGCCATTCCTCCAAAGCTAATGATGACTTCCTTTGGTTCGGAGACTGTCTGCTGGGAGGAGATCTCCCTAGAGAAAACCATAGTCTCAGGGGCAGAATATCAGGCTTGGCTGGACAACGACACAGAGCGGATCGTAACTCTCGATGAAGCTGTGGTTCGGTATCGCATGGTGGACGCCATCTTTAGAAGCGCTGAGTCCGGACAGTGCACATCATACCGCTACGACTAGATAGTCATAAGAGCAATCCCAACTATTGAACGCCGGTAATGCTATCTAGTAACCTAGGTTGTCGTGTCCATATTGTTAATTATTGTTTGACGAAGAATTGTTCATTTTTTCCAAAGAACGAATGAGAGTCAAGGGCCGTGTGGACATCTGCGCAAATCAACCAACTCTCCATTAGTGATAGTATTCCATCTAAAGGGGCAAATATCTCTGTGTCATGATGGGAAATGGAGGAAAAGTCTTAAATATAATAGTAGTTTAGTTACACTCTTCCAACTGCTCCACAGGTCGCATATCTATGGCGGAAGGCCAGGCACCCGGGAGTTGAGTAATACTGACTACCTTCCAGCCTGTACAGGCTGCTAACTGTCTCCACTGCGTCTCGGTGCGCTCCTGGCCATGCTCCGCGGTCACCATGACATTGATATCTCCTAACCGAGACATGCGCCCCCATCGGCCGTTAGCCAGCACCGACTCAAGTACGATGAGGCGACTGACAGGACTCTTGATAATGCTCCGGCGGATGTTCCGTAGAATCTGACATGCCTGCTCATCGTTCCAATCATGCAAACACCAGCGCATCACATATGCTTCGGACGGGATAACCTCCTGAAGAAAGTCTCCCGCAATGACCCGTTCCGGAGGGATGCGCAAGGCCACATCAGCGTACTTGCTGGACGGGTGGTGAAATGCTTCCTGGAGAAAAGGAAGGACCCGAGGGGTATCCATGATTCCGCCCTGGAGGGTGGGAATCGCACGAAGGAGCCCGGCTATCAACGAGCCATCTCCACCACCCAGATCGAACAACGTATGATTAGACAGTTCAGCCCATGGGTAGCCGGCGATCATGCCAGGGGTCTGAGCGATAGCAGCAGCCCCCATGCATTCTCGCAACTGCACCATGGTCCCATTACGCTCAAGGTAGCTAAACATACTTTCATCTGTGTCGTAATGAACCTGTGCTGGAGAGCCTGGCATTTTCGCTTCAGTATGGGTATTACTGTCAGAAATGCATGCGAAGGAGAGACTTACGGGTTACACCACCCGCCATGGCGCGAGGAAGCCCCTGGGCCATCTGATAAAATTGCTTGCTGCACACAGTCGCCCACCGATGCCATTGAGTCCAATGATCCTGCTTCAGCATTTCCGAGGCTTCATTGTTTCGAACAGAGTCAGTCTCCGCGTCGTAGGCGAAAACGCCATTATTGTATAATAAGCGGAGGACCTGACGCAACCGGTCGCATCTGGCGCCACTCGAAATGGATAATTGTTCGAAGGTCTGAGGACCGGATGCCAGATAGTCCGGAATTCGTAGTTCTACTACCGCTGCTAGACATTGTGTGTGCTGGTAACCTAGAATAGTCTGTTAGATCCTGCATACCGCATGGGTGAGCTGAAACGCACCGAATAGGTGGTCGGCAAGGGCTAGATACGCTGGCTCAAGCAACTGGGTAACTTCTAAAGCTAGGTCAACTACACGACTGGCCACTGCTGTGAGTGCTGGATCATTGTTTGGATCTGCTCGTCGGAGTGATGCGAAGGCTGCCGCCGCATTCGGTCGCTTGGATTCTTCCACGACAGCTCGCAGGGCGGTCTCGAGTTGTAACAATGATTCCATTATTTTCGAAATACTAAAGTTAATCAAAAAGAGCAGAATAATGGCTTTTGGCCGAGTAATTGAAGCATTGGCGATAGGAAACGGGGGCGAATGGTCTCTTGAGTTATTTCCGGGCTCCGCACAAACCAACTCCGGCCACCGAAGCTCCGTGCAATGAACCCTAATGTAATCTTTGATCTCGCACTGGTAAGTAGGGAACTCTACGAATACAACTAATTCAAGCCAAAGAACGCCATGGACTCTGACAGTGAAACAGCACCACTTCTCTCTGAACGCGTATCGACGGACAATCAACCTATACACAACGAGGCTCCCTCAGAGCACCATGTTACGGCATCCCAATTTCTCCCCATCTCCTTGCTCTCTTCGCTCGGAATGGCGGCAACAGTGGCTACAACTATCTATGCCTATGCAGACCTACTTTGCACTGACCCCACTGCCTGTGAAGACACCGAACAAAGCGCTTACGCCGCAGTTGTTGCCATAGCAAACGGCATCGCTCATACCGTAGCCATACTCATTCTGGGACCTTTACAACATTTGGTGAGCAAGTACCTCAAGGCTGGGCTCTTTATGTGGATTATCTGCAGGGCGACGAGCGTAGTATGTCTGGTTATCGGAGGTGATTGCCCTAGACATAATTGACCATCATGAACTACGGCTGACGACATGAAACAGTCGCCTTCCGGAGTGTGCCGATTGCAGTATCGGGTCGTATCTTTGAAGGACTGGCATCGGACAATTTGTTGCACTTCAATCTGAATACTATTTACGTGTCTGTAGCTTGCCCAACACGCAAGGAAGCCTCACGTCCGATCGCAGCATCACTAGCGCTCTATATGTTAGGGACCGCCGTGGCACCTATTGCAGTCACAATTTTCCGAAGCTATACAGCGAGCTTCACCACAGCGCTGGTCATCTTCGCTCTCACGATGGCCTACCTGGTCATATTTGTGCGTCAGCCTGTTAGGCGTGGTACTAGCACTTTGTCGAATGAATCTGCCCAACCAGGATGGAACAAATCTCCGCTAGGAGTTTTGCTTTCGCCTCTACGGCCGTTCTATACCAATCGAAAGGTCATACCTTACGGACTGTCCCTCCTATTATATACGGCCGTACAAGGGCATTTGTTTCCAGTGATTATGGTTTTCGCCTCCATTAGATTTCACTTCGGTACTTTCGAGAACGGTCTGATCGTTTCCACAGCCGCCATTTGTGCCGCACTCCAGATTTCCCTCCAGATTTATGTAGCTCCAATGCTGGTGCGGCTCGGTCATCGATTCGGATGGGGAGCCCAATATCCCTGGAGGGTGTGGCATCAGGATCGCAATACCGTAGTCGGCGCACTTGTGTTGCAAATGGTTGCCCTGTCAGCAATTACCCAAGTGCGCAGCCCCATTCAGCTGTATCTAGCAGTTGCTCTTTCGTCCGCTGGGCTGGCAGTCCCGGCTTTCTTCAAGGCCCACTTTGTCTCATTCATGCCGGACGCCCCACAGGCTATATCTGCGTTGACCTTCATGGAAAGTATGGGAGGACTGTTATCCCCTTTCGTTCTGGGGGCATGGCAGGCGGTTATTCCCGGCCCATCAGTCTTCCTTCTGGCAGTGGCACTATTAGGAACTACCCTGGGTCTGTTTTTGGTGGCGGGCCTCATTCATTCTTCCGGTCGGGGTTGAGCGAGTTGTATCCACTATTGCTCTACAGTTCGTAACGGGATAGACGAACAGTGCATATTTGATTGCTTGTTCTTCTTGAGCGCGTTATCCAAATGTCAACTGGTTTACTATATATCCATGCCCTCGAGGCCAGGCAAAAACGAACTTTGGCGTAGCTACCGTTAATGTTGCGTTGCTGGTCCTGGGCCAAAAGTACACTTGAATCGTCCAGACCATGTGCTCGCCGGAGCTGTTGAACTGCTCCTTTGACATTGTTGTCTTCTTCCTCACCGTACAATGTACCCGAGTTGGTTATTATGCCGTTCATTGGAGGGGAAGGCTGCAACGAATCCCTCTTGCCCACTGTAATGTTATGTGGGGATCCATGTGTCGTATAAATGCACTCAATCTAAAGTTTCTGTATAATGTGCGAGGACCGCTATCACTGCATTTCTATAAGTCCGAAACAGACAATTGTCAAACTTTGACGTTCTTAATTATTGTTCCTCTCAAACTCCTACAAGGGGGATCAGAATGACTAAAAGTGAGGGAGAGGAAACGAGATAAGGCAAGGAGGAGGTACCGTTCATGCCTTAGAGAGGGAGGCTCTGTTGGCCTTTTAAGTTAGGCGATGTATATGAATCTAAGCTATCGGCTTCAGACGTCTGAAGATTAAAGGGCTACAGTATGTACGAATCTATTTATCCAGATCTACACCGTTGGTCACGGAGCCGAACACCTCCAGGGCGTGGCCGAGATAGTCTTGAGTTCCCTTGAGGCGAGGAGTCATGTCACTTCCCAAAGGCAATAGCTTCTCCGCCTGGTGTCCCTCGCCCACACCTTCACCAACCACAACCTGATAGAGGGCTTGCATGGCCTTGTCTTTGTCGCCGTTGGGCTTGATCTTCCCATTCAGCAGAAGCCCTTGAACCTGCTCGGTGAAGGTACCCTTGTAGTCGTCAGGGAGAGGAGTCTTGCCCAGCACGACAGAGTTGAGCATGTTAGTATTGAAAGTTCCCAGGACGACGGTCAGGGTACGAATGTTAAAAGGAGCAACTTCCTTAGCGAGGATCTTGGTCAGGGCTATAATGTCACTGTCAGCTACTTGGAAGATACAGGAAGAGAAGGTACGCTATTGTAAGATCAGACATACCGTCCAGACCAGCCTTAGCACCTCCGTAGACTCCCATTGTGGGAATTCCATCGAGGGAAGCACCGCTGCTCATGTTGACAATTACACCTGATCGGCGTTGACGCATGTAAGGGAGAACCGTACGGATAAGGCGCAGGGGGCCAAAGTACATCGCCTCCATCTGGGCGCGAATCTCCTCCTCGGTACTGGTCTCAATGGGCGCGTAGATAGAACCCCCGGCGTTATTCACAAGAATGTCAATCTGTTCTCCGCTCTTCTCAAGCTCAGTAATCACATTGCCGCTCTGGGGGCTCTCAACATCGAGCTGGACCCATTTGCCCCCCTTTCCCTCGATTTCTGCAACCAGATCGGGGGTGCGAGAAGGGTTGCGCGAGGTGGCGATGACCTTATGGCCACCAGCCTGGGCGGCACGCGTTAAGGAGAGGCCAAAGCCGGAGGAGCAGCCGGTGATGAGCCAGGTGAGCTTGTGGGAGCCCATGATGAATGTGGAAAATCAACTGTCGTTGATTGTATGACCGAAATCGTCCCAAAGAATAAATAGGCTGAATTTATAAGGGAAGCTATAACGGAGATAGCGGACTTTATCAGCGGAGTCCGGGGTGGAAGGTCGTAACTCCGTCGACAGTGATTCTTTGCTTTACCAACACGGGGTGTCTGGTTGGATGCCCTAAGTATTACTTCATAGCATGGGGACCGACATATTCAGACAGAGATCCTTTGTGAACCATCATTATCATGATCACCTTCACCCCCAGGGCTGACCTTGAGGGCCTTCATCAGGGGTCGCATTAACCATTTCTTTGGCTGGACCATCTCCAAAGCTGTCGTGGCCAATTAACATCCTTGGAGTCATGTCTTGGTCTCCTGTGAACCAGGGCTCGGATTGTAGCTCCATCACTGTTCCAGACTCTCACTGATAGAACGCGTTGTATAGCCGTGCTCTTTCTTTAGGTCAAATTGATCCCCGGGAGGTAACTTATATGGAGGCGCACGGCACTGGTAGGTGACATGCATTTCGAATACCTCCATGGCACAACAAGGGCTGAGACATCCCTAGGAACGCCAGCCAGGGATCTAATTGAGTACAAAAGCCTCTGGTTAGCTCTGGCTGGTCCTGGAAAGAAAGAGACTTTTCTATTAAGACCTAACAAAGATAATATTGGACACACAGGAGCTGCCTCGAGCGCTAAAGGGGTCAATCAAAACTCTCTTGATGATGCAGAAGAGAACCATTCCCAAGCAGGCGAGCTTTAGGATACTGAATCCGAGGATCAAGGCATCAGACCAGGTTGTGGTGCCACAACATACACAGTCCCGGACAGCTGGACAGATGTTTGCTTTGGTGAATAAATACGGTGCAGCTGGTAGCATCGCCGGGATTGTCGTACAAGATTATCAAAAATCCGATGTAGCACCACAATCTCCTGCTGCGGCCGTTTAACCCATTGTTTTATCTGCCAGCTTACACTTGGCGCCTTGGCCGGTCTAATGCCAGTCGCTGACACCAGGAAGTCTTGGCAACATGATGATAATATGAAAGGTAGGCAAAAGAGAAGAAAGAAAAGAATGAAAGGGAGACTCAATATGGGAATATGGTCACCTGTGGCCTAAACGCCTGTCCCTACTGGTCAATTCGGGAGTCAATCCGTACTACACAATACTAAACCACACAGGCTTGGCACCGTGGCTGAAGATATAATCTTGCTCTAGTGCTTCCTGGTTTGACTCTGATCCAGGGTCGAGGCCATGTCGATCTCGCAGTACATGTCATCAACAATTGCATTACACGGATTTAACTCTCTTGTCTCCGATACGGCTTATCTACGCAGCTTCTCCGCATTCGCGTACTTTTTGAGAATGGGGACAGGTTGTACAACTACAACTACTTGAGATGTCGGAATGAGTTTGTTTATATCACCCAGAGAGAAACTGGAGATACAACAGGTTGAGGAGAGAGTTACATCATACAGAAATAGCGTCATGCTCTATTCCTGCTCCCTAGCTCAAAATCACTATATGAAACTGAAATTCAATAATACCTCGCAGATGCTGCCAAGGATGCACACGTACAACAGACCCTTGGCATATATCCATCTGGGTGAAAGATCTACAGAGGTCTCATGGCCTGGCATCAGCACACTCGGACTTATGGTAGTATCAATCGGTTACCGTGTATATTTAATATCTACATCCCAGGTAGCCATTTGCTGCAAACACAAAACGAACTTACAGACGGCCGCCCAAACATCTCATCGAGAAAATGAGACTGCTCAATTATCTACTACCTGTCGTCCCTCTGCTTCAAACCGCGTCCTCCTCTGGACCTGTTGCCATAATCACCCACCCTTCTCCAGCAAACGAAACTCGTGTAGTTCTAGGTGACACCTTTACTGGAGATGCATATATCGATGCCAGCCACGCGGACAATGAGACCTGGATCGGCAACGTTTTGTTTACACCTTCCGCACGAACTCATTGGCACACTCACGAAAGAGGACAACTGCTACGTGTCATCGCTGGATCAGGATGGGTTTGCGATAAAGGGGCTCGTCCCCAACATTTAAGAGTTGGCGATACTGCTTGGTGTCCTCCGGGAGTTACTCACTGGCATGGAGCTGAGGAAGGAAGCTTTTTGGTCCATGAGGCTATCGCCTACGGAGCGACAGAATGGTTGGACGCCGTTGGGGATGAGGAGTACGGACAAGCAGGATGTATTGACTGCTGAACGGATCACCTTTCGGAATGGAAAGCTCTTTTTATCGAATCGAATAGGAGCTGACACAGTTTATGGTGCAAAGGGTTTGGAACACAGACAGGTGTGCTGGTGCTTTGGTTAAACATGATGGAGAATAAATGACGGTTCTTTTGAGGCCTGTAATATCAGACGTCAGTGGATGGATGTATCTAAAGCTTGGCTATTGCCGGGATACCCTCAAGGTGCAATGCAGATGCATTTGGAGTATCGAGAGACCTGGCTGGTGTGTTGGTGTGTTGGTGTGTTGACAACCGAAGCACGGTTCTTTCCTATTCGTAGCCCTACGGAATCCATTACTACTCATATGCTTTGCATTTGCTACGCGGAAAAGAATACGTAGTTTATGAGTGTAAAGAGGAGCAGGACCCCCGCCTGGATTTCTAGATGGTGGCGCATTACAGGCCATCTTCAACACAACTGAGGAGCACACCCTCAAGCAGATCAAGACTCCTGTTGCACCTATCTTCGATATTGCTAACCTGTAGGCGAAGTGTTACAATGCATCCACGACAGGTTCGATCAACGCGTTTTCTGTATCAAAGATCCAAATTGCCTTAGAGGGTGGCATTCGGCGCGGATCGGACATACTCAAAGCGTTGGCTCTCGGGGCAGGCCATTTTGCTTTGTTGGGCGAATCCCACTTTGGGTCTGGCGGTAAGGTTCCCAATCCTTAGCGATTGATCTTGTGTTCTTATCGTGATTCTACAGTATAACAGCCACCACGGCGTCGAGCTGGCTATGAAACTATTACATCGCAAGCTGAAGACAACAATGGCATTAGCCGGGTTCGTGAACCATGATTTAATAATTTTTGTTCGTTGCTAACTAGCCCCAGTTGTCGGACAGTTGAAGATATATTACGAACGCATCTGTCAGTGCTCCAAATCGACAGGACACTTGCTCGTCTATACGAAGACAAAATTCCACTCTCGCATAGGACTAGCTCAGAGGGGATCTTAGACTATACATGATACTTCTATCGTATTGTGCTTCCAATGCTATGTTTATTGTCTTAATCTCGATTTATATCCTACTCTTGGCCATTATATGACAGCTACTATTAGCATGGGTCGTACGTGGCGCGTTACATAAGCTGGAAATAGTTTGTCTGGTAGTTGGCTATTCGTAGGCCCCAGTCCAAGAATTCCTAAGCTTTGGAGGGATCTGATTGAGTCGTCAGTCTGACACTATGGACTAGTTAGCCACATTCCCCTGCTAGTGCGTATTTTGGCCCCTACCCAGACAAAGAGAAGAAAGAAGAGAGGGAGACTCCTATCGTTTCCCTTCTGCGTGTTGTCCGCATAAATACAGACCATCCTCTTGACCATTTCACTCTAGCAAAATTCCTTCCCCGTGAAATGCCCCCTAGCCCTAAAACCATTTTAATTACCGGCTGCTCCGCCCACGGGATCGGAGCAGCTCTGGCCATCAAACTCGCCGAGCAGGGTCACTTTATCTTCGCCACGGCCCGAACGATCAGGAAAATTCCAGAGAGCATAACTTCCCTGGCGAATGTACATCCACTCCCGCTGGATGTTACGGACCCTACCACAATTTCCGACGCTGTGTGTGCGGTGACGGAGCGTGGCCATGGCCTCGATATTCTGATCAACAATGCCGGGATTGGGTATACCATGCCTCTACTGGATGCTGACCTGGATCAGGCGAAGCAAGTGTACGAGGCGAATGTGTGGGGTCTGCTACGGCTGGTTCAAGCATGCAGTGACCTGCTCATCACTTCCAAAGGACGCATTATTAATATGAGCAGCGTGGGGGCCGTTGTCAATACGCCCTGGATTGGTAAGCTGCTTTTCTTTGTAATCCTCTTCTATTCCGATCGGAGATGTATTTGCTAGGGCGCGGAATTGGCTCTTGTTCCCTTTTCGAACTAGATTAACACTGAACAGGCGTTTATTCTTCATCCAAGGCCGCGGTCACACAGCTGTCCGAGACTCTTCGCCTGGAACTGGCTCCCTGGGGGGTCACCGTGGTTTGCCTGATGGCGGGGACCATCACTACCGCATTTCATGCCAATGAGCCCGAGGTGGTCTTGCTGCCGACCTCGCAGTATGCAGCCATCCGACAGACCATCTCCGACTGGGCGACCGGACGAGCCGGGCCCAAAGGTTGCTCGGCCGATGAGTTCGCCGCCTCCATTGTCGATGATGTACTGGGCAGCACAGGCGGATTGGTGTGGAAGGGGCCCAATAGTGCTGCCGTTCAGTTCGTTTCTCGCTGGTGTCCCACATGGCTTTTGGTTCGTCTTTCTCCCTTTTCGTGGTCGACTGTATGCCTGACCTATTGTGATTATTGGCGGTGCTAACTGGAGCTTCAGGATCGCATTATGAGTAGTGGACAGGGGTTGGACGAGTTGTCAAAATCAGTGACAAGCGCTGAGAAACACCAGTGAGAGAGAGACAGATCGTTCTGTAAATGTACACCTTTCAGGATAGGTCACCAATTTGGACTTCATAGACAGCTACGTTACTTGTGCGATTAATTCTATAAGGAAAGATACCGCGTGCTAATATCCAATGCCCCCTCGATATTCATCTGCCACATGGCTGGAGTACTTGCAAGATTTATCGGGCGATCCATCTCGACACAAAGCCCTTTAGTGATGACCCCAAGCTTGTCACTGTGTTGCCTTTGTAATATGTATTGTTTTGACATTGCGAATCAAACTACCTCGGTAGCGGAGGATAGAGCAAACAAGCCGAATAGGCCTATACCCTCTCGGCTTCTATATTTGAGAGGAGCATACATTCACTGGGCCATCAGTTGGACCTTAAGCCCTGTCATGATATGGATCTCTGTCGGAGCATGGGCGGCATTCGATCTTATGTGGCTGGAAATGTGGATTCTTTCCTGTTATGTGTACCCTAAACCGAATCATTGGTTCTTCCGGAACACATTTGCTGCAATTGCTAATTTCGCGATTTCCCGGCTAGCAAACATCTGTGTCTACCAGGGAGTTCCTGAGCTGAGTGTCGGAGCTGGCCTTGGAATTATCGTCCTGTGCTGGGTCATGTCTACAATTCACCTGCAAGAATTTCATGACATTCAAGGGGATCGTATCAGCGGTAGAAGAACTCTGCCACTAGTCCTCGGGCCCGTTGGACGCACAAGGCTCCGAATTGCTACGGCGATATTTATTTGCTGTGGAGGAATGTGGGTTCTGGCTTCAGCCTTTTGGCTTGTTGACGTTCGTTTGGCGCCTCTTCCTTCTCTTACGGCGCTGTTGCACTGTTTATCGGCCATGATTTTAGGATTTCGCACCACGAAACGGACATCAACAACGGACGACGAACAGACGTACCGTCTCTACTACTATATGGCGCTAATGTATCTGACTATTTATTGCGTCCAGAAGGAACTTCGGTAGACTGGATGATCTGGCTTGAATTTAGGCCGTAAGGGGGCAGTCTTGTGGAGAGTGACATATCTGTGGTATATACGCACGTAAATACAGTGAAGAACGTCTGGAAGTCATGCCAGCAAGGATTCCTACAGAGAGTCAGAAGGAGCACGTCGATTTCAATTGGTATTGCAAGGTACTCTGGGAAAGGACTATTAATCGGAGAAATTTAGAGGAAGATTCTCCCAGACCTGTTGACCGCGGAGGTCCATATCTTTCCCTACGCGGGTCTGCTCCTGGAGCTGAAAAAAGTCGTGTCAAAAATATATTTGGTCTAACTAGGTTAGATGCTAAAGCCCGAGCCGACAACAAATCTTAGAGATACATGAATTTGAATACGCTGGCATCCATCCGCAAATCCCCCAGTTCGTTCAGTTTAGCAATTCCCCCATTATTTTGCAACCAGCCAACATTTTCCTTAGTTTGAATATCATAGAAGTCCATCCGAACCCAATCATGCGCTCCAATTTTGTCCGCTCGTGTGGCAGCGTCGAAATCCATTTGGAAGGAAACACCATTCGGCTTGTTCTCTTTCTCGAGTTTCGAGAACCTCACAAGCACATTCGGCTCTTCATTCATGCCGGCATATAAGACATTCTCATTCTGGTAATGCTCTGTTGTCGTAGTCCGCCGAACGGCATACAAAGCTCTTTCATCTGTCTGTCTGTTCCAGACGGAGAAGCGCATTGGATACAAGGTTCCGAATTTGAACTATCAACATGTCAGCTCAGCCTTCGCAATTTCCTTTCGCTTCTTGCTCGATAGTGACCGTGAAGCAAAGTATCTCTTACCCTGGGAGTGGTTCCATTTGAACCTTCCCACACCAGCTGATTCTTGAGTGCAAGGACCTCGAGACTGCTATCCAAATGTTCTTCGCGAGTGTGTGATTTGTTCAGTACATGGCGCATGGCGCGTCTGGAAAAATTCCCTCCTCCAGCCTCGGGCCGTTCAAGGAGCTCCTCTGTGAAGCTTGTTAGTATATTATTTAGGGGACCTAAGACTGTGTATTCCATCACTGACCATTGCTAACCATTCCCAGGTATGGCTTTGCGTCTGGGCGGTCATCCCACTTAATGATCTTGAATTGGACATTGGCAAAGTAGATCTTCTGAATTCGCAGAGGAATATCTTCGTAGCCCTTGATCTTGCCAATAAGCTCGATGATATCGACCATGCCAATTTGCTACAAGAATTAGAGATTTCCTTCCTAGACTGTTTATATTCCTCATGATAGACTCACATTCATCACCCGCCAATTGTAGAAGGAGTGAACCGTGGGGCACCAAGCAGGGGGGCTGTGCAGTAAGTGTTGTATCAGTGCTTGCTCTCATATAGAGTTATGGGCATTAACGATGTACTCACTTGTTGCACAACAAGGTGTCTCCTCCATCGGCATGCCATGTGATGGAATGATTTGAGCTACTATGAGATTTTTCCGTTTTTGAGTTACTTGTAGTCTCATGGCTGGCACTCACGGAAGCCTGGAATCCCCAGCCCGAGACGGAGGCACTCGCAGCTGCCTTGAGTGCGGACGCCTTCTCTTCCGTGGTGGCTCCGGCGATACTTGAAGTAGATTCCACCGAGTGAAGCCGACCACCCAATTGTACATGGGGGACAAAAACATGTCCTAGAAGATATAAGCCTCGTTCGTATCTTTTAGTGAGCAAGGGAATATTGATAGCTCACCAAACTTCTGGAAGAAAGTGTCCGCGTCTTCCTTCTTTGCCTTTGGGTCTCGGATCTTATCCAAGTACTTCTTGCATTCCTCGGTTACTTCGAGGTCATCAACATCAAGGAAAATCTCGACTCGGGGAAACTAAAGAGAAAGTTAGATCCCCCGTTCCTTTAAGTAGATATGGTAAGATCTGACCAAGTAAGCCACATGCATACGGCTTTCGTCCTTAGAGGACGACTGTGCAAAGGAGCTAGATCCAGAGGTCGTGGCACCAGCTTTGACTCCAACGCTAACCCCGAATGCTCCGCCACCTCTGTACCCGGCGTCGAATTAGTTATTTCACCGATGAAAAGGTGGTGGGGCTTCTTGTACTCACGCAGAGGCTTCGACCGTCGTCTGACTGAAGGCATTCGACGCCATTGAATCAGCGATTGCACTCTTGGTCTCGAACACTTCAACCCTGGAGCTATCGCAGATTTGAAAACGTGGGATCCGAAATTTGATCTGGAACAATTAGCCTTGTGGTACGGATGAAGTCCTGGTGCTAAATGGCAGTGGCATACTTCAGGCTTCTTCGTATTGCCTGGGATATCTTTAGGGGCCTCGAAAGTGACGTCGTAGTCAGGAATGGATCTTTCCTTCAGGGCAAATGCTGGCCAAGGTAACGTCAATAAAGATGCTTAATCTCCATCAATAAAGCGAAGTTGACCCACCGGTATATCTGGCTCGACTGATACTAGTAGGGACAGCTATTTTTGAATTGGTATTCCCCCCCTCGAAGAATTTACCGTTGAGCAGGTCATTGTTTCGCATCACAATTCCCCACTGCCGCTCATTCATATCGGCCGCGTGACTTTACACATCAGCTAGACTAACATGGTAAGAGCGAGAGATCTACTTACGTGTCTGCCTTGCCAGCGGAAGCCTTCCAGTCATCCTTTTTAACTGAAGATGTGAGCTTGTTCAGAGACGGGTTCAGGAAGGCCATCTGCTGGGACTGTGCTGACATTAGCAAAATGACCAAGAAGCTGTTGATCAGGATTAAATACCGTTTTGAGGTCGAGCCCTTCCTTCAGAAAGGCAGCTGTGCCATCGTCCATGCCTGTCCAAATCGATTCCTGCTCGCCAGGCGCTATGAAGTAAACGTTGAACGAATCCTAAACTGGTCAGCCTTCGGACATGGTAACAGTTACGGAACAAGGCTTACCTCCTCCGACTCCTTGTTCAGCTTGGTATACACGTCAAAGGTGGTGTCGTCCGGGACATCGGCGCCATCCTTATCACAGAACTTCTGGTTCACGCTATGAATTGGTTAGACGATATGAGTGGTTAGATTGTGTAGTGTACCACCTACTATTCTTTCGGCAACCGCTTGTTCTGGACCAAGTACCATCGCAGATGCTGTAGTGCAGCTTCCCGGAAGGTTTTTGGAACTATAGCCCTTGATGTCGGAGTGGCACCCCTAGACTTGAGGTCATACTTTTGCAGGGTAAGGGTAACTATTGAAATAGACTGTCGTTAGTCAAGACGAAGCGAACAAACGGACAGCCTATCGTACTGTCACCTTCACCCATTGTGGTCTAGTTTTGACGTTCCCGCCGGAAGATTTTAAGATAAGTCTGAGTAAATGGGGTTTCCTTGAAGCCTTTTGAGAAGGAAAACCCGAGCTTTGGTCCGAAGAGGGTCCATGAGATCTTAAGTAAGAGCAAGATCGTCGGCAAGAATGCTACCTAGACTCCTCTTCTTTCTCATTATCCTCAACGAATTTCTGCGACTAGCCCCATGTGGCAATGATTTTCGAAAGCTGAATATTATTTCAGCTTCTCTGTGGACCGTGTGGATACTGGCTCTCATGCAGAATCTCAGCATTGATCCGTGAAGTGGAGCGCCAAAACTTTATGGGTCGCCCGGGAGATTCAACACGAGATCTTGCAGAGATCGGTACTCAACATGGAGACTCTCACTTCATAAATCGAATAGCTCTCGTCAGCTTGCTGCATCCACACCACGTCTTGCCTACGTGGGCAATTTCATACTGAGAGAAGCGGGGTGATAGCTTTGAGACATATCATACACTGGAAGCACAATCGAGTGATGATTTGCGCTCCGGCCGAGACTGCGGGGCTGCCAGGACGGATCGGCATACACTTAGCTTCAGATCATCGAATCGGCGAGACTTGGTAGTTGCTACGTGGTTATCTATGTAAAGGTCCACAAGTGATGGTTATGAACCAGGGTTCTTTTCGTGTGCACTGTGAGACTATTCAGGGTTTTGTGACTGAAATTACGTTGTTATGCATAACCACCATATACATATGACTAAGCATTTCATCGCGACTACCGCATTGAGGTTAGACATAGTCATGTGATTGCAGAGTCTGTCTTGGCGTGATGCCTAAGGCAGAGTTGAGGTCTCAGAACAGCCACCCTCTTTACAACTAACAACGTAACATGGATGTATTGAGCAGGTATACTTAAAGCTCTGTGATTGATTAAACACCGGCCTTTCCTCTCTAGCAACTGTCTCCCCGGATAATCACATTCCAGTTTCCCGAATGGAAGTCTTGCCCGCCTGCCACATGGTAACTTCGTAGGGAGATCCACCTCTCCTGCCATATATCCAAACGTACAGTACTCTCGATGGAAGCAAGACTTGATACCGCGTGTCGAGGTATGTTGTCGTGAATGGGATTGTCCTTGATGACATTTTTCGGCCCAGGAAGCCTCCAAGGCTTGGGAGGATGACAGGGTATTGGGAGATGAACGGACCTTCGAGCTAGTAGACAGGATGCAGCCAATCAAATTAATCGAACACGCTCCTTTTGTTGGCGCTGGAGGACATTCAATTTATACGATAATATTGTTCCTGTTATGAGGATTATTATTGCGAAATATTCCTTCTGGATGACCGAGGACAATGCTTCTCTGTGGCTTGGTTATCCCGATTGTCCAAAGCCTTGCAGAACTCTCTACATGGGCGTCCGCTATTCATTTGCAACTTCTCTAGATTCGCCAAATTTTGGAAGCGCAAGAATCTTGAAGCGTCCCGTACACTAGGGATCCAGGAACGTAGATACATGAGTAGACGAGAACGAAGGGGGAACATTTCAACACCTGGAGCCTCTGCTAGTCGAATCGATTCCACCAATTTCAAGCCAGGATGGAAGAGTTCTAGAGTCTTGGGATCATCCACAGATGAATGAAACTCAGCGCCGGTGCTGCTGACGGACTGTATTGGCTTCGTCCCATTCAGGGCCTGTAGAGTCATAGAATTGATACACTCAAAAAGTAGTTCTCCTCGGCGAAATGTTTGACACATTCGTTGCAACAGCCGTTTCACATCATCTTCTGGCAGATAGCATAGCAATCCCTCCATCACGACAAGTACTGGCCCGTCAGTGGAAATTTCATACATCCAGTCCTCATCCAGAACGTCAATTCCGAGAAGGGAGTAATCTCGACCAGGCAAGGATGTAGGCTGAACTTTTCTTCGAAGCGCGATGACCTCCGGAAGGTCAATGTCAACCCACCGAGTGTTTTCGCCCCATTTGACACGGTCCATCCGGTTATCGAGGCCGCATGCCAGATGCAGAACAGTGGTGTTTGGGTTGTGTTGGAGGAAGTTCGAAGTCCATCGGTCGAAACGGCTCGTTCGAAGAGCGATGCACGCCATCTGGAAAGGTGTCATAGTCATCTTGCCAACATCGAAGTCTAGCTGATCTAAGATATCTTGAGCGTATGGATCGCCGAGAATGGGTCGAGGGACGGAGAAGTCATAGGCTCGGGCAATAAGAGTGATGAGGAGGGTCTTTGCAACGCCGTTGAGATCAACCTTTGCCTTCGTATTCAACCCATGCGGTTCACCCGAGGGCGAAATACCGGCATCCATGGTAGTATTCGGACCATCATTTGCGTGCGTAGCCATACTTGTCTGCGACATGATAGTCTCTTCCTTTAGACGGCTTGACTCAACGCATTTATAGAGGTTCAGAGACGGATAAATTGATCAGAATCTCTTATTATCCGACGGTTAGGGCCATGACAAGTGGCGGTCTAATAATAATCGAGCCCCCGACCACCCAAAGCTTACGACCAAAAGCTTATATATTCTGATGGATTCAGAGTGGCAGTGCACCTAGTGGGTCTACCTAGTTCACGAGGAATTCCACCAACGGTATTTTGCTGCGAGTCATGCATTCCTGAGATCGGTCATTATATATTAATCATTTTGGAAAACACGGACGAAGAATTCTGTGTTTGATTCAAAACTAGCCCACCCTTAACCTCCAGTTCTTGCTGAGCATCAGCTGTAGCCACGTGATATGTGTCATTCCAGTATCATGAACTACCCATAACTCTTCCAGGAGCTCGAGAACCCATAGCGTGGACACTAAACGATTGGTCGAATATACCTCTTTTAGTCTTTGTCTGATCTGATTGCGCTGAAGGCTGTCAAGTGATGTCATTTCTGAGCCAGCACTTAACAGTGGTACGGCTTGGATATTCACATAAGGCGAACAGGACTTGATTGACAATATGAGTTCAATGATATCAAGTGCGAGCTGGTGCGTGTAGTGTTCAGTTTCCGCAAGAATAGTGCCGCTAGGTTGAAAGGCCCCTGGTTTCCCACAAAATCGGTAAAGAAGGAGAAGACCATGCTTGCGGAAGGCTTCGGTGAGTGACTTGGCCATAGAGTCTGTTTCAATGGATTCGTATTTGTTCAAGCTCTCCTCGGAATATGTTTCAAAAACGAGGTCACGCTGCCCTCCATCCACGATTACTCGGCAGTATCGACCGACCTGTCCGAGGAGGTGATAGAGGTCTATCGAGTGAGTAGTGATAGGGTGGAACCTTTGACGAGCTTGCTTCACGTATGCATCCAGTAAGCTGTCCCGTTCAATGGGATGATCTACGGGATCCAAGCAAAAGGAACAAGCCATATCCCAGTAGACATAAATCCCCATTGTGAGGTGATCTAACTCCTCGTTGTTCGAGTTCTTCTTCTTCAAAATCATGTCCGCTACCGCTGGTGCGGCGAGAAGGTGCTCCCTTCCGTAGTCCGTGGGGCTCATCGCCATCCACGACGAGGACATGCCGAGCATCAGTAGGGTCAGAAAGCAATGTGATAAGGAGCTACTGCGGGTTTGGAGTTCCTGTCGCAACGCAGAAAGGGCCTGACCTCGTTTTTCCAGGCTCACTGACATCTCAGGCTGGTAGAAATATGCTTCCTGTGCTGCACTTGCGGACTGGAGAAAGTGAACCAGAGACGGAGAACCGGCCACATATTTGAGGATTGGGAAGGAAAAGGGGTTGTTGCTGGAATCGACAGACAGCATCTGGCTCGTTGCCTCAAGCCAGTAGCGCATTAGCCGTGAATCAACATTGATATCTGCGATTGGCGCAAGGGTGATGGTCTTCAGTGGGGAATCCGCCAGCCACGGAACTTCGAACTGCCATTGAGAGGTGCGTAGGGTTGGCTGACAGACGGACCCTCGTCGCTGGCAGCGCTGACACACAGGAAATGTTTCATCGCATTTGACCTTTCGTTGTCGACATTCGCGGCAACCCGAGCGGCTCCTCTGTTGCGTGGGTGAGGACTCTGGCGTATCCGGGGAATGGGACCTGATGAACGACTCGGACCTGACAGTATTGCGGGAGGGCTCGCCTTGTGAGGCGAATCGGACTCGGTAGACTGTCATGGGAGGAAGATGCAAGAAACTCTTCTGCGCTGACCTGGCAATGAATGCCTGGCCTGGATAGGCTGGGATCACCGGTGGTTGTGTCGAGGATGAAGAAGAAGATACGACGTGCTTTCGAATTAGGGTTCCCCGCAATGCGGGGTCGTGTTATTCATGAATTTGTCTGCTCTCCGCCGATAGTGGCATAAATCTCTAATCTGTGCGGTGGCCTGGATTCATGATAAAGACCAGGAAAAGACCTTTACCAGCTGGCTAGACAGTCCTGTCAAGCCCACCAAGAGCAAAGCACCAACCAAGTCTTCTGGATAGAAGTTAGAAGCTACCCCACTTTCCTCTTTTGTCAATTATGCGAGAGGGTCCACTTCGGCCCTCGATAGTCTTGCGCCACCGTGTTATCTCTCTCTCCCGGCCCTTAAGAAAATCCTACGCTCTCTCTATCAGCAGTGCGGAAGTACTCCATATTGGAGAAAGATTGATGACTTGCAGTGGTCATAATCGACACGCTATACAGTGTTGGAATTGTCTGCACAAGACCAGGCAGCTGAGCCACCGGAGTCTTTATAACTATCAATCACTTCAACAATGGAGCCATAGGTCCCGGCAACCATGAGAAACGTTCCCGAAAGGATGACAAACAGACTCCAGGCGACCATAAAATACCAGCGCAAATTCCGCTCCCGCTTGTTGCGTTTCCAATTATCGTACAGCCACATACAACCCATAGGTTGAAACGACATCAATGTACCGAAGAGTGCACCAACCAGGGATACTAGGCTATTAAAGACAGGTATAGCGCTGGCGATAATATATGCGATAAGAGTCGCTCCGAATGTGCAGCCAAGCCAAGTAGCCCAATGCTGGAGAGTATTCGCGGTCAAATGCTGACTACCCTGAAGCAGGCGGACGAAAACATACTTGCTCGACACCTGCTCGCGCACGAATTAGACCGAAGGACCATGGTTTCGATGTGTAGGATACTCACATGAGAAAGAATGATTGTCGACGCGAGAAGACCAGGGATTGCTATTCCATATGTCACTTTCTTCATAAGAACGCCAGCAGACCCGAGAGCCGGCGACGCGACATATGACCCGCAGAAATAGTATACCACCACACCGATACTAAGATATGTGCCGGTGACAATGGTCTGGCAAATAGTGAGTGACCTGGCATAATGTCTAGGATCGCGCATCTCTGCCACTATCGCAAAAAACGCGCTGGTGCCCGAGTACGCGAATACCAGAGTGGATATTGCCGAAGCAGCCTCTAAGAACGACGGCGTCTTAAACAGCTCGTAGTCAGACTTCCAAGGTCCCTTTGGTGGTGCACTTGCGGGTCTATCTTGGACTCCAACAGCAATAGTAAGGGTGAGGACTGCAAAGGAGTTAGAGAGATCATTATAAGATTGTACTTTGTCTTACTGGCTCCTAGGATACTGAACAGGCCGACCCAAGCAATCCAACTGATGCGGCCCAGTGTACGAATACTGGTCAAGCAGAATGTCACAATGGCTGCAACGGCCACAAAGACTGCCGTGCAGGTTCCGTGCGTTGATATCGCATTTAACGCTATTGAAATGCTGAGCAATCCAGACCCAGAAACGAAGATCCAATCTACTCAAGAATTAGTGGCTATCGACTGAGACGTGTTTACTAACAGGGCATGTGGATCCTCACAAATGTAAAATGTAGTCCCCAAAAACACTCGTCCGGTGACACCAAAAAGCTTATAGCCGACATCGTCGATAGCGTAAACCTCCGGATGGTTCAACTTGAATGTCCCGACCACAAACATCGACCAGATGGTAATCGCTGCCACCGCCAAGAGACATAGTACTCCGGGTATGAGACCTAAGACGTCGAAGGCAGCAGGAATGGACAAGACACCTAGCCCAATCATTGTTTTGGTCATGAGAATAGAAGTGGCGAACCATCCAAGCTAGAGCGACATTAATTGTTTTACGAATAGGTAAACCGCGGATTGGTTATACTTACACCGCGATAGTTAGGGCCATTCTCTGTCATTTCCCCGAACACAGCATCTGTGATTGTGTCACGGACAGTGCCAGCCTGTGAAGGAGAGCGTCCAAGGCCCTCCATATCTTTCACCTCCATTTTCTCGGGTATGTTTAGATTAAGCACGGACATAGCACCAGTGCTACAAAGGGGGGTATGAGAGAGAATGAAGTGTAGTCAACCTGGGAGCAATGGACCATGATGGTCTGCACGAGCTTTTAAGTCTTTCGCGACTGGGTATAAGGGCATTGGCAGGATGGCCTCAAGACGGGTTGGTTCCCGAGAAGATATGATAAGAACAGTATCCCCGCACGCGTTGTATACTTTAAGAACGGCATTATCTGTAGTCTCCACATGAAGCTCCAGGATCGAGGCTTCAAACTCACCCAAACCTTACGTCTTTCCTAATCGATCGATTTGCCGAGCCCCACTCGTCGAGCGTTGATATGGCTTCAAACAGGAGCATCGTTTCGTTCAAACACACCTGGGTCGGTCCTGCGGGCCGAAGTGACTACGGATACTGCATCGAAAGCTTCTAGGTCGATGGCTGAACGTTTTCTGTTTTATAAGTCTTCTAATAAATCATTGTCCCCATTAAAAGCCAACTTCAACCACCTCGCTTTCCCTCATCATCACGCTTCAAGCTTGTGATACTATATAAACTAAATAGTGCCCATTAATAGGTATGGAACCTCCGCCAGTTACGGACCCAACAATGATTTCTGGCAAACCCAGAACAAGCAGACATGCGGATCAACGACATTACCGTCTTCAGTTATAGTGCGGATTATGCGCATGGCACCTACACAATGTCTCGTGGGCGGGTTTGCACCGGCCAACCGTCTATTGTTGTGCGGATCCGCACCGATGATGGCCAGGAAGGCTGGGCTGAAACAGCACCCCTAGGAAGCGATTACCTGCCAAGTTCTTTCACTGGAGAGCTTGCCGCATTGAAGGAAATGGGGCCAGTACTACTGGGATTGGATCCGCGCTCCCCAGTGGTTGTCAATGCAGCTATGGACCATGTCATGATGTTTGGTATGGCTACTAAGGCAGTCCTGGATGTGGCCTGTTGGGATATTGTAGGCAAGGCGATGCAGCTGCCTACAGCCACTTTGCTTGGAGGCCGCCTAGCAGACGACTTGCCAACTTTCTCCGTCATTGGCGTTGGCGACCCCATAACTGGTGTTGAAAAGGCACGCGGTGAGCTGGAAAAGGGACTCACAGCCATGCAACTGAATGTTGGGAAAACCCGCTCAGTGATGCCCGCAGGGTTAAAGCCATCCGAGAAGCAATGCCAGATTCCATCGAGCTATGGGCGGATGCGAATGGCGGATGGAACCTAGACCAGGCCTTGAGGTTTTGCAGAGCTTTAGGACAAGACATCACCGTTGCACTCGAACAGCCATGTAGACTTTTGTCGGACTGTGCGGAAGTCGGTCGGCATACCGGGTTGCCCATTACTCTTGACGAGAGCATCGTCACCATGGCGGATCTTGTTGCAGCCTATACTGCAGGTATCACTGGTGTCAACTTCAAGGTCTCCCGGGTTGGCGGATTCACCAAGGCACGGTTATTGCGCGATGCAGCTGTTGCACTTGATATGATGGTCACTATCGACGATACGTGGGGGTGTGCGTTGACGACGGCGCAAAATATCCAAATGGCGGCTTCTACACCACGGGACAAACTACGCGCTGTTGATCCTTTCGCGGAGTGGACATATCCAGCTCTCGCCGAGATTCCAAGAATGCAATCAAACGGTCAAGTAGCCCACCCAAGCTTGTCTGGTAATGGATTTGGGCCCATCAATAAAGAGATCTTGGGTGAGCCTTTGTTTTCAATCAAAGGCTGAAGCCTTGGTATCAGAGGCTATTTGTACCTTTCACCTGATGTGCCTAGCATTGCTGGAGCCTTGTTTATCCATATCAAAATATACGCCGGAATGTTGGTGTTAGCACAGTACTTTTTAAACTAGTGTCATACATATAAATTCTTACGCCCCAAACGAGTTGTAGTGCGCTGAAAAAGTTACAAGTGATAGACCGTTAAAGAAATAAGGTATATAGACCCGACCATCAAAGGCAAAGGAGCAAGTACTCAAGGAAATCTATACTACACATCTCTGGTGATCCGGATGTTACATCAAACGGACATGCGGAAGCGAATGCAGCCTTTTCACGGCGATTCGGACTCATATCCACTTAGTTTTCTAATATTCCCCGCTTTAGAGATACTCCTGCCTTTGGAGACTGTGAGCTATATATTTAGCAAATAATTGACTCGGGTCTGTGCCCGGCCCACTTGCGTAGGCACGCATCCGATTGGTGTTCTTGCGATTTCCTAAAACGGAAGATAAGCGAGGCTATCCCTTACAACTCCTGGCATATGGACCTCTTTAGTCTTTTGTCCCACACCTACCAATGGGAGGGAATCGGTACAGCCTCCGATAGGTCTCTCTCTAAATTGCATGCTGACCCTATCAGTTCCAGCGAGTGACCGTCAGACGTATTTGAAAAGCGCAATGCTGCTACACTTCACCATGGACTGACAACTATTTTCCTAGAGCAACCAAGCATTATACAACATAATGGCTCAGATAACCATCGTCGGAGCAGGGTATGTGATATCTCAGACCAAGCCACCTATGTTTCCATCTTCTTATGGCCGGCTGACCACGATGCTTTCACTCGCAGGATAATTGGCATGGCAACTGCCTCCATCCTCTCACGAAACCATAAAGTTACAATAGTGGCGAAGAACCTCCCCGGCGACGAGCCAACAATTGAGTGGACCAGCCCATGGGCCGGTGCCAGCTTCATCGCTGGAGGTTGTGCTTCTGCTCGCGAAGCCAAAATGCAACTCGATGCATTTGCTGAGCTGTGGCGCTGGAGTATTGCTTACCCGGAGTCGAGCATTAAACAGATCACTATCGAGGATTTCCACGACGACAAGACAGAGGAGGATATCTGGTGGAAGGATTACATGCCGGAGGTACGTCCAGTTGATCTATCAGATGATAATCGAAGTTCATGGGCTGAAGACCTCTTCTAGTTCCGTTTCCTTCCTCCGGAAACCTTTCCCCAAGGTGCGAAAATTGGGACCTCCTGTTAGTCAATCTCAATCTCGGCTAAATGAACTGAGCTAATATGAACATCAGACAAGTCCCTCATACTCAGGCCTGACGTCTTCCTCCCTTGGTTCAGGGGGAAACTAGAAAAGTCGGGAGTACAGTTTAAACGGATGGAACTCAAGGCTTTGTCAGACGCTCGTGAACTTGGTCATGACATCTTGATCAATGCTACTGGATTTGGGTCACTCACACTACAGGATGTCCAGGATCAAGATCTTGAGCTTATCAGAGGCCAGACCGTCGTCGTAAAGAGCAGCTACAATAAACTGTTCATGCATGATACCGGCGAAACATACACCTATGCGATCCCTCGCCTAGATGGGACCGTAGTCCTTGGTGGCACGAGGCAAAGGAACACAGTGTAAGACACTATAATCCAATACACCGCTGTATTGTTCAATAGTACTCACAACTATACTACAGCGCTCCTGAGGTTGACTGGGACCTGGTGCGGGATGTAAGGATACATCAGACCCTTTTCCAGAGGAAGAATATTGACTCCAAATCTAGATTTTCAAAAGGATCAATGAGCATTTGCCGCAACACTTCTCAGCAAATCCAATGGACAATGATATAATTGGACACAACGTGGGTCTTCGCCCTTCGAGAAAGTCCGGTGTCCGCGTTGAGAAGGAGATTCGGGAAGGACAAAAAATAGTTCATGCGTACGGTACGTTAAAGACAATCTTCATGGAGTCATCCTAGCGTCCACAGTATCTGACAAATGCTCGTAAAGGTGTTTCGGGAGGTGGCTACATATTTAGCTTCGGAATTGCACGCGCGGTTAGGGATCTCGTCGAGGAAGTCTTGTTCCCCTTCCCGGAGGCTAAGCTGTGAGGTGACTCCTTAAATCGTGTCTGAATTATTTCGAGTAAAGTCCATGGAAATATTCATCTCTGGTGTTGCTCCCTTCTAAACAATTAAAGCGAAAAGAGAACTGTACATGGCTTGACCATTGCTTTATGATGTAAAGACTTGCTACGGGCCACATATGATTCCTGGTGTAATGGAGACTATGTCATTCTTCAATTCGTGTATCACGTATGGTACTATCGGAATATATACAAGGCGTGCTTGAATAACAATGCCCATAGCTTGATGCCTGGGCGAGATAGCGTCTCCTCGTGGCCAACAATGAGAAACGATATATCTTTCATGTCCTGTCATCGTACCTTTCATTGAGACCCTCTTAGCTGAACCGATAGTCCCTACTATCCCATGACAGTCAAGGTTACATATTAAGTTATACGGTTAACTTAAGTAAGGATCGAATCTGACGATTTTAATGTTAATCTTCGCAGACTATTGTTATAAGGACAGACCCAAGGTTCAACTTCAATTTCCTCCCGAATGGCCCTGTGGTTTAAGAACCAAATCCCACAATTCCCTCCATCTGGAGACATTTAACTCATAGCTTCTGCTGTCGTGTCTTTGCTAATTTCAAAATGGCATCGCTTACGGTCAGGTCAGTAAGGCTTACACCAACACTTTTGTAAATGACGAGTCCTTCAGAGACAAAACGGTCTGTCTTTTCGACGGCCATCTTTGTCGTAGACACAGATGACAGCTTTCCACTCCTCAAAGCAAGGATTTCACCCAGCTCAGCGACGTCCCTTGCCTTCGTGCAACTTTTAACAAGCTCACCAGAGTTCGTGAGGGCAAAGTCTCGATCATCGACAAGAATCACACCGTCATCCTTTCCAGTGAGCGGATTATATCCAGCGTTAGGCTGAACAGCAAGTCTCAACAACTCAGGATCCAGCTCGATCATATCCGACTGCCAAGAGCCAATCGCGGAGATCAATGGGCGCCGACTGCCCCTGTTGGTAATATAGCTTGCCGGGAAAAGAGGTTTCTTGGACGGCGTAGTGCAGAATATACAATCAACATTCCCCAAGCGAGCCTGCAGCTTCTGCTGAAAGTCGGGAGAATTGTTGTCGATAAACTCAAAAGAGCAATTGGCTTTCCAGCGAGCGGAGTTTTCGGCAGAGACTGTCGCAATCAACTGCTTGGCTTGGTCTCTGACAGGGCTGACGTAGGTAATGCTCCTCACTTCGGCGCCCCTTAGCATGAGGATCAGTCGAGTGTGCCATAAAGCCTGCATGCCACTCCCGAAGATAATAATGTCGCCAACATGTTTCCTCCATGAGAAGGGGACCATTACATTCATCGAGGTGCGATAGCCGGTCACTTCCTCAGAGCTCAGGAGACCCTTTGGATTGCCTTTGCCGTCACACAAAACGATGACGCCGTGGAGGGGGTCTTTCTTGCCATCTGGTCCGGGTGCAGGCTCGACAGTTATTTTCGTACCAATCCCCGTGTTGGATGTGAAGGGTCTGAAGAGGGTGTTTTGCCCATTGGGGCGGTTGGCAACGCTTGGCATGGGCTGGTATTGACGTTCACCGTTGACGGAGAAGTCTTCGAACGTTCGCTCAACCACTTGCCGAAACTGGATTGTTTCTGCTTTCGAGAGATTGATCAATAAGCCGTGGATCGTGGAGTTATCTAGGATTCGAATCTCGGACATTTCAGCCATTCTGTCGCTCTAGGGTTGGGAAGGATTCAAGGAAAGGGTAGATGATAAGATTCTCTTAGGATATTTGGAGCTGAAAAAGAGAGGAAATGAGAAGGAATTTAAGCCCTAGTGAGGAGGATGAGGTCTCTTCAAGACATCTGGAACACAGAGTAGATAGCCACGAGTGACGCCATTATCGACTGTCATGCGACCGGAAAGCCTCCCGAAATACCCCCAAGAGCGCGTTATGGTATAGAGGGAATTCACCCAGAAGATATTATCTGAAACGCGCATGGAGGGGATTCGGGTCCAAGTGGAGCCTCTCGCGTGTTGGCCGAAAAGGGAAGGTTTCCTTGCAGTAGTCGGACGCAGAGCCGACAGCGGATTCCGATATCTGCGGCAGTTGACTCATAGTACTTACAGCCATGACTCTAAGGGCCCTCTATAGCTCATGTAACATCATCTATCCTACATAGACGTCGTTTGTCCCACCACGGGCAGGCTGCCGATCTGCCACGGACGGAAATAGGATGCTCTAGAGGATTCACGGAGAGGTGCACATGGGCACCATTGCATAGCTTGTCGGGAATTGGCTGTGTCGAGACGGTCGCGTGTGGACCAAAGCTTGGGGCCACGATCATAATGGTTTCGCGAGCCTGTAAGAGCAGATCAATGGCCTGGAGAGGGCATGCGGGAGGCAGCACAAACTCCCACTGACCAGGGCCTGCCTCGGCGTGGGACTGTTCCAACGCGATCCCCACCGTTGCTAATGCACGGACCACGGCCTCGATCAGATCCAAGTATGTCCGATCTTCTGGAGCCAAACAAACTCAACCCGATCATGCTTGGCGAGGAATGTATTCCAAACCGCGACGGACTGTTCCATTGCTACAGAGCTACGTTTCCAAAAGGAAGAGGATCCCAATATGCAGACGAAATTAACGAGTGTAAGTAATGGAGAAAAGACTAAGCCAAGAAATGGAAGGCAAAATAACGGGAAATACAATCAGGCAAGGCAGAGCATGAAGGGACAGCTAAGACCTGGAGAATCTTCTCCATCTCTGGCCAGACGCATTGATTAGTTATAAGTACTAGGGAGTGGAGCTTGCCTTGGTACATTCTCGAAATGAACCCACTTTGTAGACAGCATCTTGAAGCTTCACTGGCCTTTATGCAGGAAGATCCCTGTCAATCAACCAAGGGGGGGGCTTTGGACACGTAATCTTTACATAGTACTTTTCTATAGCCCTGATCATCGTTTAAGAGATATAAAACAAAGTGAGCAGCTTTCAGGTCATGAAGATGGCCGATGGTTTCACCCGTTCTTCTGACTAAAGACCCCGACTTCGCCTTAGAAAGAGGGAGGTTAATGATACCGCGCATCGTACTTGACTTAGCCATAGATGGATTAGCTAATATTGATGTTCTAGGGTTATGGTACTGCAAGGCTGTCACTAATCCTAGCCGCGTGAGTGCATCTCTAGGGAAGGTACAAGACTATATATTAGAAACCAAGATCAACGGGGTACGTCTGCGTGATAGGTCCTTTAGGTTAGACGAGAGCAGCCAGGTCGCTCTTATATATCTCAAAGATATAGATATGCCCCTTTGAGGAGCATCACCAATTTATCTTATATGCTATAACATAAGAAATCACCAGATAAAAGAACGGCTAACGATGTCCTTGTATTCACATCTCTCATCTAATCTGTCTAATCAATACGTTCAATGAACGCATGGTTAGGGAAGTTCGGAGTCTTGATTAGGTACATCCCTGCAGTACCGGGTGTTGGAATAACATCATGACAGATGTTGACATGATTCCAGAACAGACCCTTGTATTCCCGGTTTTCCTGCCTTTCACGTAGAATCTGAACAATCGAACCAGGTGGGCAGTGTCGATCAACATACCAATGGCCCTTGACGAACATATTACAGTTGACGCGCCACCTGGCAGTGTTGCCAGACGATGTGGTTGTCGTGAATTCTCTTCCACCAAACTGGGGGCAGATGTTATATTGTGGTGTAGGGCCGACCTCCGTCAACCGTTTAGCAACATCGCTACCATCATGCTCATGCGAGGCAGTTCCTCCAACTCCTGTCTCCTTTAGTGCGTCAAGTGCTTTCTGAAGCTCTGCTTTCTCAGCTTCCAGTTTAGCTTTAGCAACTTCCCATTCTTTAGCCTGGTTTGACTTCTCCGCTTCACACTTTTTCATATCATTGGTGATATCAGCCTTCGTCCGTTCGAATTGAGCCTTTAATGTTTCGACAGCACTAGAAGTCTGGGTCTTGCACTTCTCCGCCGTCCTCCTTTCACATTCAGCTTTCTCTATCCGAACGACTGCAGCCTTCTGCGCTTCACACTGAGCCTTTGATGTTTCAGCATCACTCGCAGTCTCAGCGATCTTTTTGTCGCACTCGGCCTTCGCAGCGTGACCGAGGGTAGCCTTCTCCTGTTCACATTGAGCCTTCGACGCTTCGACAGCGGCAGTGGCGTCATTGCACTTCTCGGTAATCTTCTTTTCGCATTCGACTTTCTCAGTTTGGCTGAGCGCGGCCTTCTCCACTTCACATTTGGCTGCACCCTCCTTTTCACATTGAGCCTTAGCTGCCTCGACGGGCTTTCCGCAGCGGCCCTCCGGTTCGGGCTCATCGACTATGCCGCCCGTTTTTTCAATCAACAAGAAGTTACTACCCGAGGCGGTGCTATATCCCTGAGTAGTCACTAAAAAGCACTGGCCTCTGGGAGTCCATGACGTTGCGAAACAATCCGTGTCGGCAGCACAGTGCTTAGCGCACGCACGAGCATCCACCCCTTTGATTGGTGATTTATTGGATCCAGTGGCCCATTTTGCACAGGAGTAGGTGAACTCGACCCCGTTGACAGATCCTTTGCCGGATGTGCTTCCCCCGGAGCAGCAGGTATCATAAGCTGTTCGGTGGTTGCCGCTGGACAAGGAAAGACAACCATTTCCACTTGCAGAACCCAAGGGGGCCTGAGTAGCCCATGCTGCACCCGCAGACAGGATTGCAAAGAGGAAGGATTGGCTAAACATCATGGTCCTCTTGCGCCACGAAAAGAGGTACTAATGGCTAAACCGAAATAAAAAGAATACTGATCTATATATTGGGGTTCCAAGTGGGTGGGTGGAAATACCCAAGTGAGAATAGGTCGGAAAATATAGACTGATGGCTATTCGTTTCCAATGTCGAATCCACAACAAATGCAGGGTGTTGTGGACTTACCTTTAGCACGCAGCTTGCTGTATTGGTAGTACGTAGCTGTGCAATAGTTTGCACGGCAGTGGGGCTAGTTGCCTAGGCCGCGTGTGTGTGATAGGTACGTCAAGCAGATCTGCACATCTCCTCTGATCTCCAACCCTTTGACATGCCAGCTGCTGCGACTTTCAGCTGCTCCACAGTGCGCCTCGCGGAATAACTCCGAGATGCACGGAGGAAGAGACAGCTCTGGGGTCGGGCAAGCAAGGGATTTTCCCCCATTCCTGGTTACTGACACATGTTTGATTATGCCCTCCGAGTTCCTCCTTTACACATGGCCCGAAATATCACTTAGTAGTCCGATAGCAGAATGAAATATGGGGAAGATTCCTGGAGTGGCTTCTATATTCATCGATCAGGGAACAAGGGTTTGTTTTGCGTGGGAATTAGGAACCTGATCTCCACGTCGCATGGACCACCATAATCATGGACACAGCCAGAGCTCACGCGGGTTACGCAGAAGAGACCGTCAATCAAATCTTTAGAGTGTTTTGAGCTCGTTCCAATGTGCTTTGGTGGTTTTTGTTGGAACCAACCAGGCGCAAAAAAGGCCGACTGCCGTGTTAGGAAAATCAGGACTTTCCACGCGAATTGCACAAGGTTCAACTAGTTTACACTTTCTCGCTAGCAGTGTCGCTAGCGGAAAAGAAAGCCGAGAGAAGAATACCTCTGACCTTTCAGCCGTCGGTCAGCGCCTTCTGGCGGCATTAGCTTCGGCATGTTCAGTCTTCAGCTGTCTTTTTTGGGCTACAGCGTTCCACCTAGGAAGCTAATCATGCAAGCTAGTAACCGAAGCGAGTTCAGCTCCCCCACAGCGAAGTGGATCCTTCCATGATCATCGCGATCTCAGCCCCGAGATTCCCGGCGGTCGAATCAAGATCTGTTCACATTGCCGTGGGGAAGACTCTCTAAAGCTCTGGGATTCATATGGTGATAATATTATACTAATGCTTGAGTGAGTGGAGGTTTGATAAATCTTCATGGGTGGCATATTATAATTAATGACGGAAAGACTTTAAGCGACACCATCCATCAACCAACTAAATTGGCTAGAAGCTGAGGTGGATCTCTTGATCGAAATAGTGGGATAGAATAGAAAGCTCAATGCCCCTAGGTTCATCTGCAAATCATTGCTGTTTGTGGAATCTCGACGAATACAACGTCCTATCAATTCTCTTCCTCACTTCACAGTCCCACCCCGGATTCCACCGCACGACTAAGCTCTATCCAGAGATCTACTAGGATATAGCTCTCATGAATTCAAGCTCAGCTCGCCACATATCCTTTTTGCCCTTCCGTCGCGATGATCGTCGCTTTTAAGTTCATGGCGACGACGCAAAGAGGGAAGATGTTCCATTTTGTGGGTCTTGGAAAGGGCGTCTGCCATTCTGAACGGAGCCAGGCGCCAACACGGTGGAATCTCGATCTCTTCAGCTTCGCAGCATACGGCAGCGTCCAATGTGAATATAAATAACACTACCTCCCTGTCCTTCCACTCCCTACTTCGCATCACAATCTATTTCTCCTTCAAATCGGTCATCATGGTCAAAGCCAATGGCCTGTTGGCCCTCCTCGTTGGCATTTCTGCATACCATGTAGAAGCCCGAGGCTCCTCCCGTGGTAAAACCAAGTACACCCTCGATAATATCCTTCCTTTGACGGACCCGAGCTCCGGCCTTGTGAAGTGTTGCCCGGAGGGAACCGAATTCGACGGCCAGGCCTGTGTCCTTGGTGTACCTAGCTGCCCGGAAGACTTTATTCGCAAGGATAACAAGTGTGTCTCGAAGTTCAAGCCTATATGCCCCGATGGAAGCGAATATGACGGCAACCTTTGTGTCTCGGATGGACTCCCCATTTGCCCTCCCCCTACCACCCTAAAGGGTAACTCGTGTGTGGCTGGACCACCAACCTGCCCTTCTGGCCTTGAGTACAACGGCAAAGTATGTCTATCGAAGCAACTCCCGGCATGCCCTACGAACTACACCTTCAACGGCAAGACCTGTGTCAGTGTCAAAAAGCCCCAATGTCCTGAGGGACTGAAGCTTGGCGACGGCAAGTGTATCAGTGTCGGCTCTCCGGTCTGCCCTGCTGGCGCAGAGTACAATGAAAACCTTGGTCTGTGTGCCTCTGTCGTTGAACCTGTGTGCGAAGAAGGAAGTCAGCTTAAGAACGGCGAGTGCGTGTCTGATACTCCACCATCCTGTCCCGAGGGCGGCAATTTCAACCCTACCACAGCGAAATGTACCTCAGCCGAAAAGCCGACCTGCCCTCCTGGCTCCGAACTGGATCTACACTCTCAGAAGTGTGTGCTTAGTGAGGAAGCTGACTGTCCTCCCGGGAACGTCCTCTCTACTGATCTTGCTTCTGGTGTTGCCCGTTGCTGTCCTAATGGTATGGCTTGGAATGGTGACGTCTGTCTCTTTGAAACTGATTCGAGCGGCAAATGTCCCCCTGGCCTCACTCAGGTGGGCAAATACTGCCACAAGCAAGCTACTAAGATTCCCCAATGTCCTCCTGGCGCGAAGCTGGATGGTAGCCGCTGTGTTCTAACCGAGCGTCCTGAATGCCCTCCTGGTCACATCCTCGAAGGATCTACTTGCGTTATGATCGAGAAGCCGGAATGTCCTCCTGGTTTAACACTGTCCGGGGGCAACTGCATTTCGACCGTTGAAATTAGCTGCCCGGCTGGAACCAGGTTCGAGAAGGGTGTTTGCACCAGTGTCACCCCACCCGCTTGTGAGGATGGGTTCGTTTTTGACGGCGCTAACTGCGTCTCCACCACCCACATCCCCATTTGTCCTGAGGAGGGCCACACTTTAGATGGTGAGGAATGTCTCATTCCGCTCATGCCCACCTGCCCTGAAGATACAGCGTTCGATGGTACCCGTTGTGTTTCCACCATCACTCCTTCCTGCCCGTCCGGCTCTGTCCACAATGGTCAGGGCGACTGTCTTACGACCTCCGTGCCTCAATGCCCTCCTGGATCTACTTTGCTCGGTGGTGGCTGCGTCGTTGGCGTTCCTGCCTGCCCCAAGGGAACAGTTTGGGACTCGAAGCAGTGCATCAGCCCCAAGGATCCCGAATGTCCCCCAGACCACAAGTGGAGCAACGGAAAGTGTCTCAACCTGGTTACCGTGGAATGTGAGCCCGGCTATGCCTTGGTCAATGGCGAATGTGTCTCCGATAGTAAGCCAGAGTGTGGTCCAGGAACCACTTTCAACGGTCAGGAGTGTGTGGGTGAAGTACCCAACTGTCCCGAGGGACTTGTCTTTGACGGAGAGGACTGTGCCCATCCCGAGGAACCCGCTTGCCCCACTGGAATGAAGTTCAACGGCAAGAAGTGTGTAGCGGAGAGGCCGCCTTCTTGCCAGCAGGGTACCACCTTCGACAAGAAGACGAAGGAATGTGTGGCTGTTGAGCCACCTCAGTGCCCCCCTGGTCAGGTCTTCAATGGCAAGAACTGTGCCCTGGCATCTGGTGACTGTATGAGCTTCGAATACTGTCCTGTTATGGGCGGTATTTCCACCGGCGGCCTTACTACCGGTGGTCCTTCTACCGGCGCCGAGGAATGTCCTGAAGGAACTGTGTATGATAAGTATACCGGCATGTGTGCTGATTGGTGAGCGTGGATGTGAGCTCTCTACTTTGTATATGAGATGGCAAATAGTGATAGGTAGAGCAACCCTTCTGTAATCAAGAGTGTTTTTAGCGTGCAGCATTGGTCCTCAGTTTTTTTACCACTATATTATATATTATGGCTACTACTATATAATGCCATCATTCCTGTTCGATACTTAGAGCTCAAAGTTAATGTAGTGTAACCTTGTGCAGATTATTTCTCATATTATATTTCATAGCGCTGTATCTCTAAATCAAAGGTTGTGTTCCCCTATATGAGCAAAATGTCGGCAAGAGAACCCTCCAGCACATGATGTTTTAACGATTGAGACTGTCGTGACGTCTCGGATTAAATCAATACTTCAGCAGATATTTCATGCTAGTAACGGCTATTTACACAGCTGTCCACATGCACCCCACCAATACCCCCGGTATCCTAGATATGGATCTGCGTTAGCAAGATATCGTGCCAAATTATCCTGCCACGCGGATATGCAGACCTGACGGTTTATGGCACTCATATCTGTAGGCGTATGTATCGGTTCACGTAGGCGAGGTGCAATTCGATGATTCGAAGTTTGTCTATTAGGCACTGACTGGATCGTAAGGTCTCTCCTGATGACATCCAATATTGGACGTCTTTACAAAAAGTAAATCGACAACACCAATAATATGCTACGCAGGGTTATCACCTTTTCTAGGTTGTCAATTTTCCAGTTATCAAATAATGGGATCCACAGAGCTCCACACCATGGATTAACATCACGGCCATGCCATTTACGTTAACATTACCCATGAACGCGAGACATCAATTAGGTGCTGGTTAGAATACAACGTAAGACCGATCACTTATATAAATTTAGAAATTGAGCTAGGAGTTTATTCAGCATACATGAGTGATGTACACTTGACGGCCTCAGGCATCCACATGTGACCGGGGCATCGAGGGCAGGTATGAGTCAGCATCTCGGAGTCGGCCGACAAATCCGATGCTCTCAGAAGAACAGAACAAGGGCTAAGAAGCCTCACAGAATCACTCCACAGGTGCCCTTGGATTAAATACATGCGCGTGACTGGTTAAGTACTCAATGGCGTGTCGGAAATTTCTTTCATACGTTTCTATAGAATAGTTACTGTACTAGCACTTTCATTAGTTCACATCAAGGAGCCTCGCATTATATATTATAGTGGTATATGTCACCGAAGATTCATCAGATATCATAGTTCTTAAGTACGGTAAATCGGTGATTTGAATGAAATCCATGTCCAAAGAATGTTCACTGCTTCGTACCACCAGATCGTAGCCTTCACTCTTCCTCTGGAGTGTTTACAGTAGTAAGAATTGATCGTCGCGTTCAACTTAGACAATGTCAAGGCCTTAACTTCTTAGACCAATGAACATAATAGAGTTTAAGTCGAACTTTGTAATAAGAATGGATGACATTGTAAGGAATAGGCGTCGTCGAGAACTTGAAATTGGCTCCTGCTCAACCCCGTACATAGTACTACACTTGGCCTCTACTGCACTACGGAGTTGATAGAATACGTCAGGTTATGCCAGCCTATCTGCTTACCATAGTCAATCCTTAAAACATTTAGCATCTCAGAACGTAGAACATAAATGATGCCTCTAACCTAGATACTTTGCGTGAGTTGGTACGAAGGTTTGTCTAGATTGCTTAGACATCTACCCCAGGAAGGAAATGCTATGGGTTACTCATACAGCTCAGGAGAGAGGCAAGCAATGGTCTAATCTCCTGATATAGTGCTCATTAACCGTCCACTATGAGAGGGCTGAAGTTCAGTGAGCCAAGTGGAGGGGAATCAATGCATTTGTCGTGGTGATGTAAGTGAAGACGTTGGATGCTCTACGAGACGCAATGGTTCCGAGGTTATATGGTTTTAAGACGCCTACTTCGTTCTCTTGACACGGAGGCCCATAGCGGCTACTCCGCAATAACTGTCCGGACGCGCGTTTTATAGTTCCTGGGCAGAAGTCAACTATGGTTGTGCTGGAAAACGGAGCAAATGAGAGAGGTAGGAATGGCGGTCAAAACTTGGCATGTTTGATACCTGCTGGTATTGGGTGCTCACATGAGCTGCTGCTCGAAGTATCTTTGTTGATGAATGTTGTTCTCCTCTACTGCTTGGGCTTCGTAGATAGTTGATGTTGTGTCCGTAGGCCCTCATTTGAAGCATGACGATAGACTAGAGCCAACGATTGTTTTTGTGGGTGCCAAAACAAGTTACAGATAAGGTACACTTACTTCATTCCACCGAGCAGGGTTGGATGGGACTAACGGGTCTTGACGATAATCCGCCCTAAGACCCCAGGTGCTCTGTGCATAAACTTCTCGGGGCCTTGGCCCTACCCCGCATCTCTGGGGTAGTGAGCCTGCAGCGATTCATAGGTGTATCTCTATGGTGGGGTGCTGGAATTCTGTGCGGGGTTCTTCTTATCAAGATCGTCATGAAGGCCTAGGCCTGGTCAATGTATTGATTGGCACTAAAGGACTCGCGCTACTTAGCCCCACAAATTCGGTTATCTACCCCGTGGGGTAAACGAGGTCGAACCTAACATGGAGGGGTTACTCAGTAGGCTTTTTGTTTATGACAGCTGCTATATGTCCTCAGTGCAGTCTCAATGAGGAGATATAGCCGCTGAGCCGAGGGTACCTATGCAGGTCTTCAATACCATGGGGGAGGCTGGACTACTTCAAGCGCCGATCAGCCACTAAAGCAAAGAAACCTAAGGCTTGTTCATTTTTCTCTTTGACTCAAGATCCGCATAGGACTCCTGTACATCCTCTACCAGAATGAACGAGAAAGACAATGCAGCAGAGGAGATCGAGGAGGCTGGTTCTAAACCACTTCAGGCCTCAGGTTTGGTCAATGGCGGAGACGTTGATAGCGTTCCACAGTGGACGAAGGAGGAGGAAAAAAAGCTGGTGTACGTATGTCACTTGCTGCTCTTGTTCATAGATAGATTAACAACTGCCCAGGCGAACCGTTGACTGGCGCGTGTTCCCAATGCTATGCACCATCTTCGGGCTCTCCCTATTAGACCGCACAAACATATCTTCTGCATACATTGCCGGCCTCGGAACGGATATTCAGCTTTCGCAAGGGTAGGTTATGCTGATGGCCTACACAATTGTTTGATCCTAACGTTCGCAGACCACGATACAACATCGCCCTACTTGTCTTTTTCATCGGTAGGCTCAACGCGCCTTCGTGGGGTGCTAGATAAGTCTAACCGTCGTCAGGATATGGCTTATTCGAAATCCCATCGAACCTCGTCATCCGCCGCATCGGAGCCAGGGCATGGCTGAGCTTCCTGATTGTATCATGGGGCGCTTGCGTCCTCGGGATGGGCTTCGTTCGAAGCTGGCAGTCCTTAACCGTGTGTCGTGCATTGCTCGGGATCTTCGAGGCTGGACGTATGATTCTATTCCTAATGGTATCACCTATATACATTAACATGTGCCCAGTCTTCCCCGGTGCAGTCTTTATCATCGGATCGTGGTACCGGCAGTATGAAACAGCTACGAGGATCTCACTTTTCTATATGGCGGCGCTTATTGCATCTGGATTCGGGCCGATCCTTGCTTACGTGTTTTCCTTAATTCGAGTTGGGGATGGAATATATACACAGGGCTGGCGGTGGATCTTTATCATCGAGGGCATTGCAACCATTGTGGCCGGGATTGCTGCCGCGTTTTTTCTTGTGGAGTGTATGCTCTACCTGCACCGTTGGGCGTTTGGAGGCTTAAGGCTGACCTCATAAAGTTCCTGATAAAGCACGCTGGTTGACGCCCCGACAGAAGCAGATTGCGATCGCTCGGCTATCCGTTGATAAGCAGGAGAAAGAGTATAAACACCCTAGTTTTAGGGAGGCGATGGTGATGATCTGGGATTGGAAGATTGTCGTTTAGTAAGGCGCTCCCAACCCTAACCCCCGCACCTTGTTGGTATAGACTCATTTGAACTGATGAACATAGTTCAATTCAGTACTTTATCGCCGCTTCAAGTGTCTACTCCATCGCCTACTTCAAGACCATCATTCTCCGAGAAGGAATGGGCTTCAGCTATGCCCTATCCCAAATACTCTCGTCACCACCGTATGTATTCGCCGTAATAATGTCTCTGGTTATGGCCTGGCTGTCAGATAAGTATAAAATCCGCTGGGCTATCCTGGTAGTCCAATCGCTTTCCGCTGTCGTTGGGCTCCTCATCACACTTTACAGCGGACCACCAGGCGTTCGGTACTTTGGTCTATTCATCGCTGTATTCGGGACGCAGGCCAATATACCCGGGACGCTATCATATGGCCAAAGCCAGATTCCGACTGTGGAGAAACGCGGTGTTATCGCGGCAGCTATGATATCTGTGGGTGCTGCTGGGGGTATTGCGGGGTCCACGATTTTTAGGACGCAGGATGCGCCGGTGAGTGCCCTCCTGGCGCTATATTCTTTTCCCAAGTTGGCACTGATGTGGTTTCTGCAGAGATACCTCCCTGGAATGTGGGCCACGATTGCGATGCAAATGCTATATACCGTTGTGACGGTGATCTTTTCGTTTTACCTCAAGCGACAGAACCGCCTTGTGGACGAAAACAAGCGAGGTGACTTGGAGGGCGTGCCAGGATTTCGATATGCCCCGTGAAATGGTCTGAGGTAATGGTATGAAGGAGTGGAAAAGCCAAAGAGGGCAAAACCCTGTGATACGCTTTTGGAGCCTTGAAGGGGCAGAGGCTATTGAGAATTGAGGGTCTTTGAATCAAGGGAAGCTTGTTGTAGGCTATTGCCGAGCTTTCAAGAAATGGATATAAGCCACAAGGATTCTCGTCGGGCAAGTCAAATCTGTACATGGGACGCTCTAAACTCTCTATATGTCTTTGCCATGGAAAGTATGGATACGCAACTGCCTCACGTTTCATGCTTAACAACACTCAGCTTATCGCATGTCCTGTGTGTTCACATCCAGGGCGTAATCTGACCAGTTCTTCCATGTCAGATGGTCCTATCGTTTGCGTAGCCTCACACCCCGCCAAGGTGTCAGATTCTCGAGAGTGGCTCAGCGTCCTGTGCAGTGCCGGGAACCAGGGGATTGGTACGCCGCTGGGCCGCAGATACGATTAGCTCCGAGGAAGCAACCTGAGTGCATGCAGGCCGTAAGCTGAGCCCTTGTGGGACTAGTTTCATTACCTCTGCCGTTGGGCAAGGATTTCGTGTGGGAAGATCCTCTCCCAACGGCATAAGGTGTTATTTGATAGGTGTCGGTTGTGTGAGGCCATTGCATCCTTGGCAAGCCATTTCGCGGGTGCCGAGACTCGCTCGTAATTAGCCCCCAAGCCCTAAAACTTCCTTCGACTAATGATAGGAGAGAGTTATATTACCACGTTCCTTCCGCCAAGGATTTCTCACCATTGCCAAGGGTTTGTACGTCATGGATAGCTGGTCCTAATTGTGATTCCGAAAAGTACGAACTACTCTTTTGGTCCTGGTACGATTTAGCCGACAAGCCACTTCCCCAGGACTGCCACAATGGCACGTCCAATCCCCGCAAAGCATAGCGTCCTTCCCCATATCTTGGCCGTTCTTATGCCCTGGAGAAATCCAGTGGGCTCGGATTACCGCATTGATCAAGCCGAGAGCGTGGAGGGGGGTCAATACTACATTTAAATAACTTCTGGTAGCTGCTCGCGACCTCGCATGGTCCCATTTTCTGTCTAAAACTCGATTCGCGCCATTGCGCTGTGCTTGAACAACATGTTTGGGTTACCAAGGTTCTTCGGATTTAGAGGCAGAGCCTTGAACTTAGCTATTAGCTCCCTGGGCAGTCTTGATTTCTTGTACGGCACCGGCTCTGTCGAATAATCTCCGGTCTCGCAACTGATAGGTGTCGCACACAGGCTTTTCGGATATGATCAGGGTGTCACCGGTGGTCTGCTGGACCTCCCGTCGTTCATCAAATACTTCCCCGACATCAATGACAAGGCTGAGGGCATCGACCAAGCTTTGAAATCGCAGCGCAGTTTGAACCAGGGCATTGCCGTCGCATCTTACAATTTGGGATGCTTTGTTGGCGCCATCTTGACCATCTTTATCGGAAATCCGCTCGGCCGACGAAAAACCATCTTTATCGGTTGCTGCACTATGGCGACTGGGGCTTTATTGCAAGCAACTGCGTTTCGTTTGCCACATTTCATTATCGGTCGCATTATCACTGGTATCGGCAACGGTATGAACACAAGTACGGTGCCCACATGGCAGTCAGAGTCATCTAAAGCCCATGATCGTGGAAAGTTGGTCATGATTGAGGGTATGCTCATCACGGGAGGCATTACACTCAGCTACTGGATCAATTACGGTGAGTTCCACCCATTTCACTGTCACTCAACAGAAAAATTACTGATGACTGTGGATTAGGGTTCTCGTTTATCCCCAACAGTGAGGTGGCATGGCGCTTTCCCCTAGCCTTCCAGATTCTCTTCGCCGTGGTGATTTTCATCTCGATTATGAATCTGCCTGAGTCTCCGCGGTGGCTGGTGATGCAGGGCCGCAACGATGAGGCATTGGAGATTCTCGAATACCTTAATGAAAAGCCGCGTGACGACCCCTACATTATTAATGAGTTTAGATCTATTCAGGAGACCGTCAAAGAAATGTCTAAGGGTTCTTACCGAAGTCTGTTTGATATGAGCGAGTATCGGGAATTCCATCGCGTCGCACTGGCCTATGTCAATCAGATGTTCCAGCAAATTTCTGGAATTAATCTTATTACGTACTATGTGAGATATTTCCCGTGCTCCTGATATTACTACATAGTACTAACACGGTTTTTTAAGGCTCCCTCTCTGTACGCCGAAATCGGTCTGGGCGAGGGCAATTTGCCAAAGTTGTTAGCCGCCTGCAACGGCACCGAATACCTCATGGCTGCATTTATCCCGATTTTCATCATCGAAAAGGCAGGACGTCGGCCTCTCATGCTCTTTGGGGTACTTAGCCCGCCCTCTGTCTATCTCTTGTAGCTTTGCCGCTGCTAACACAAATCGTTCCCTAGGCCGCGGGCATGTCTATCTCCATGGCTGTCCTTGCGGGAACTAACTATCGGTTGACGCATCTCGGTGACAGCAAAGCCGGTATTGGACAGGCCGTGTTCCTCTTTGTCTTCAACACCTTCTTCGCCATCGGTTGGCTTGGAATGACGTGGTTATACCCGGCAGAGATCGTCCCACTGCGAATTCGTGCACCGACTAATGCACTGGCAACCAGGTGAGAGCATATTAGCATCCTCCATACAGGCCCTAGGTTTTGGCTAGGCTAACGTATTTCCAGCGCGAACTGGATCTTCAACTTCATGGTTGTGATGATTACTCCGGTGTCATTCACCAACATCGGGTACAAGACCTATGTCATCTTCGCTGTCATGTAAGAGCGCCACGTACCAGTAACATTGAGCTTTAGCTGACAAAACCAGAAACGCATTCATGGTCCCCTGCGTGTACTTCTTCTTCCCGGAAACCCGCTACCGCTCCCTGGAAGAGATGGACAACATCTTCAAGAAGTCCACGAACGTTTTCAATGCCGTGACTATCTCGATTAAAGAACCTTACCGCTACGATAAGCATGGTCAACTGAAGCCGGAGTACCTCGAGGAGGCCATCCGTCGCGAGAGCGTTACGGCCCCGGCCCCCGTCAAGCCCTTCGAGAGCGACGACAGTACTACCGAAGTCAAGGCTTGAGCAATACGGAGAAATATGTAATAGACGTCGAGTTGGTTGCATGTATATCACCTATACCCAGCGGCCCAATGTGATTTCATTTGGGCTGCTTTCTTTCCCGAATCAGTTTCTAACACTGCTTTATTCTTCCCTCGTCGTTCCCTTGATTGAGTTCAGGTTACCAGAGACCTACAGATTTCCCGTAATTAAAGTCGAAATCTAATGATATCCCAAGATTGATAATGGCGAACTTCCCACAGTAATACTGCTTCTTGCTATGCCGACTATTTCCGTGGATTTGTGTGAGTCTTCTAACCCTCTCTCTATTCATGGTGTATAGAAATTCACAACCGTGGCGCCGACCGAGGAATATCTATGACAAGCCAAGTTCCCGATGGCGTAAAACAAGCCTACTGCCAAGGGTACAGCATACTGAATCTCATCGGAAATAAGAAATTAACTGTAGCCACGCTGCAAGCCATACTCCTGCCCATCGCAGCCCAAGCCGGGGGCCATAGTGTCGGGTCCTAGAACTGTTGTATTTGTGGATGACTTGATTGGAGTATGACTGAACGGTATAGATTAATACTTTCTAGGATTAACGAGGCAGGACTTTCCGAATGGATAATTCAGTGCTCAGGCCCTATGGCGTTGGCTGTGCGGGACAAACAAAGCTACGGGGGCTTGGCGGTGCGGTCCGAGTGTTGGAGCCGGCTTGGCATGACAAACAAAAAGAATTTGGAACAGAAAGGGTTCATGAAAAGGCAAATAATGAGGTCGTACGATAGATAATTTTGGAGCCTAGCAAGCATCAATGGGTTTACATCCGACATAACCGGACAGTATTTTGTGTTGTCGCTTTATTCTTTCGCATGTGGCTTGGGGCTCACATCACGGTGGCTTAGACGCTTACACCTGCTACGCGTCTAGCTTATAGCATCCCTGCAACATAACAAGTAATAAGCGAGTTGATCCGATGGTGGTACGTTTGACGAGAGTTGAGGTACAATTTGGGAAAGTATTCCGCTTGGCACGATATTATATATACAATCCACTGTGGTAGCCGTGCTGAACACGATTGCCCATTGGGTAAAGGGAAAACGGCGATGCTTTTGACATGCAAAAACACGATATAGGGTGTAATCTCGGACAGCGGAACACGAGGGCCAAGCCTCGGTCATCCCACGGATTGCTTGATCAGGTAATCCGGTGGGAGCGGAGATCAGACTAAATATCTTGGCAGAAAAGAACCAATCACACGGAGGAGGTCACGAAAATAATCAGGCAGACATCGCTTTGGTTGCCTGTCTTTTTCGGACTTAATTTCCGACGTGAAGGCCCTTGAATTGGAACCCTAATACTACTATGGAGGATATTCACCATCATCCTCTGCGGCATGACAATCTGTTCGCCTGCACCTGGTTCCAGATATGATATTAACATAACTCGACTGTACCTCGTTACATTTACCACGACACAATTGTATCTTTCTTATTCAATATGTAAGGGGTCAGAAGTCGTTCCTCTTGATGTGAAAATTGTGGTTGTCAGTTAGGATGAAAGAGTATCACATTGTGTCCTACTTGAGATCTGAAGACTAGGGCGGAATATGAAAGGAACTACAAGGCCACAGCTCTCTTATACACGATCAATTCATGATTGTATAATACGTTCAACTCTCAGGTACAGACGGGTCCTCTTTCAGGAATACAATCAAGTTTCATACATGAAGCGTACTTATCAAGGGTCTAGGCAATGGCATGTTAAGATTGCCATTGTAAGAAAATCCTTTTCCCCGTAAACTCTTCTTTTGCTCTTCCACTAATTTGATAATAGTAATACGTCTTAAAGCCGCTCAATATAACCATCATAATCGGCAGCTTTGTCCCACTTGGCTTTCTGTCACGGGTGCTGTGGAGAATACGATCGTTTGTTAGAGCTTTCCATATAGAAGCCATCAAACGGGGTTGTGAGGACGCACTGCCGGCAGCTTCCATTTGGATTCAAGATGAAAGAGACTTGGAGGGCTGTCATTAAGTTTCACATGCTATGCGTATCTCTTTTACCATCTCTCGGTATTTTTCATTTCCATCCTGCCTCTCAATATATCAACAAAACCCGACACATTCAAGTTTCGTTAGAGAGGTGCCACATGCATCTCAAAATATGGAACCACCCAACTGCAGAATAGAGCTTGAATTCCGACCAGCTTGATAGCAAGGCGACTTCATCCTGTCGCTGGATAAGTGCAACATCTTAGCTCCTTGTTGCAGTCATGATCTTCGGCGTTCAGGTCAGCCCCTGCTTGGAGAAGCAGCTCTTGTTCTCATCTCACACCACGTGCCATGGCTCTTCCTAGCATGAGGATTGCCTCAGATGTGACAGTACAAACAACTAAAACAGTAAAGTCACATCTTCAACCCTCAAAGAGAAAAATACACCCCATGCTTTACAGTATTTATCAAAGCATCGTGTTCTATAACAACCTGCTTATTGGAAAGCTTGGAAGCCTATAAATCCAACCATTAACGGCTACTACTCATTTACGGGGTAAGAATGTCCGATACGAGCCTCATACACTACCAGGGCGGCTACACAGCCTTGTGGTTGGTAAGCGCAATGACAAGGCTGTGAGTGCAACATCATATCCCCCGCCACCCTCTTCGGCTACTCTTTCAATTCCTCCAGGCCAGCAGATCCATCTGGCATATACCTCTTCTGTCTACTCATTGCCAAACATATATCAGCAAATATACCTGCCATAGTCCACGATGCATTGGTATTCTCCCACAATGAAAACCTTCCCTGAAGCGGACGTTATCTGGTGGAATGCGAAGTCCTACTACATTCGATGTCCTTCCTGTGAAGAGATTCACGGCCACGGCATAAACTGGAGCACGGACAAGTTGAGACGGTCGCATTGCGATCAGATGGATATTAGTACTTACCTCTGCTGCTTCCCCATGAATGATCAAGGAGAGGTTGCGTATGAAATCGAGAAGACACGAGGACGATATACCAATATATGTGTATCGCCTGACTCTGATAACGAGGATGACGATGTAGATCATCTGGCCGTCGCGTCGGCTCAGAAGGCTAAAATTGCAGTGCAGAGGGAAAGAATACATGCAAATATTCGAAAAGACTCGAGGGAAATGGTCACTGCTGACCTAGGAGACAACCGCAAGCCATTTGAATACAAGAGAATTCTTGTCGCAATGCACGACTGCTTGAATGGGGATATAAGAGCAGTGCAGAGATACCTCGAGACATCCAGTGAGGCCCAGTTGTTCGTTCAAGGGCGACAATACGATGGCAAAACAACCCTTATCAGCGCAGCAGCTGTGCCGAGCTCGGAGATGGTGTCCCTTCTTATTAAACACGGGGCTGAAGTGGATGCTGTTGACAATTATGGAAGGAGTGCCCTTATGGAGGCAGCGCTCTTTGGTCGGGCCGAAAATGTAAAGGTTCTCTTGCAAAACGGTGCAGACAAAAACACTCGGGATAGCGATAACAGAATGGCCATTGATTTTGCTCGAGACCATTACAGGAATCGAAGAGAGAGATACAAGCGTACCGGAGGCAACTTGGTATCTTCATCCAAACGGCGGCTAGGCCGTAACGAAGACACATTCAAAAGGGACATTGATCGTCAGGATATTGTACGGCTTTTCAGCGGAGAAAACCGAAAATCAAAAATCCTTTTTTGAAGCCCTCCCACGTTATCAGGGTCCAAGTCTTACTCTTTCACACCATCTCTGACGCAGGACTCGCTAGTATTGCACGGCCCGATAGAAGAGTATCCAGTCAGCAGCAGCTATAAGACGGTGGCGCGGTTGGAACGAGGTGGGAAATTCCCATCCATTGGCGCTATGAGCGGATGGGCTCATGGGTCGATGCAGTCCCTCCGGGTTGATGGTCGACAGTGGACGGATGATGTCTTTTATATCTCGGAAATAGCAGGCCATGCTTTGGCTTCTCACAGGTGTGATCAGGGTAAGAACGGACGGTACAATGCATGCCACGCAGAAAAACAATTGATAGCATACTTCATCGATCGCCATGTTTTCCTTCCACGCGACGTTGACCCGGACTCGGAACTGGAAAAAAAGATCGAGTGTACAGAGGATGAGCTTCAGGAATTCCTGTCCGGCACTGAAATAGGCCGCAAGGTGGCGTCCCTCAGAAAGAGAAAGGAGGATCTAAAACATGAGATATTTGATGGGGACGAAAGGCTCGTCGGCAAGCATGATGAGATCAAGGCACTAAATTTGGAGCTCAAATCTGTTGAAACAGCCTTAAATCTGCTAATTGCTGACTCCCAAGCACGACCACTCTTAAAGCTAGAAAGCCAACTAAAGGTTCTGAATAAGCGACTAGACAGACATGCTGACCTGAATGAGATGGCTAGTGCGCCACCACCGGCTTCATTGGTCGAGGCGGTCATCTTGATCAGCTCGCGTCCTTGTCAAGACTGCATCGTGTTCACGGACAAAGTCAATAAGCGCTTTGGGCTATCTATACAGTTATTCGCGGCACTTTGACTTGGATTACGGCTAAGGAGACGTCCCTACATGGTAGGAAACCAGCCATTGTACACCAGCCGGCATCATGAGTGAGGTTTGATTCTTATGACTCTGTTCGGTTTAGTCTGTGGAGCTCTTGTCCTTGTCAGATATGTACGGGGAAACTAGACAGCAACCGCGCGAGACAATTGTGGTAACCAATCGAGATATAGTCAATATCAATGTTGATATCTAACAGTCCAAATTGCAACATTCTGTGTCTTTCTGTACAGGGAACATAAGACGCCCAGGACATAAGCCCTTAGCTAGAGCACCTGTTTCCTGAATATGATCCATCCTCATCAGACCTTTCCTTGGTCACCTTGTATTAAAAGGCCTCCAGTTCATAGCTCGCATACATAAACGGCCCCGCGCCCTTAACATCATTCTGCACCACCGGAACAGATATGTAATACTGCATACCGTCAGTCAAACCTAGAGTCACTGATTTGGTGCTCATTCAATATCAAAGCTTACCTCGAAAGTTCCATTGCTGCCTAAACTTCCTACCTCCACCGTTCCCTCCCAGTTCAACGTCCCGTTGTCATTCTTACTCACGAACTTATCGACAAGCAGCTTATACCCGTTGTCGGCCACCTGAGAATATTCGCTTTCCTCGAGGAATCCGTTCCGGATACCCTTCAAGAACCCATATGTGAACATCGCAGACCCGCTACTCTCAATGTAGTTCCTGGGGTCGCTCGGGTATTGATCATTCATGATCAAATACCACCCACCACTTTCATCCTGAGCCTGTTTAAGCGCTTGCGCGAGTTTCTGGAATCGACTCAAGGTGGTGTCCCACCCTGGGTGAGACTTGGGAAAGTAATCCAGGATATCCACAAGGGACATGAAATACCATCCTAGGGCGCGATTCCAGACGAGTGGAGCAGCACCGGTTTCGGGATCTGCAAGTATGTGTTATTTTCTTGTTTTGTCAGGTTTGAGAAAAATAGGAGACAAAACAGCCATTTGTGAAATGTAGACGACATACCAGCCCAAACAGCAGTTTTGCCGTAATCAAATCCATGGACAAGCAGCCCATCCTCCCGCAAACAATGCCCCTCGATCAAGTCAAACTGGAGCATGATATCATCCCACGCAGTGCTGTTGTCAGCATCGAACCATGCAGTGTACAGCGCATAGAAATTAGTTGACATGTAGATCCCATCCAGCCACATTTGGTTTGGATAGGTAGGATCACGATGCCAGAGACCGCCACCCTCATTGCGAGGCGTTAAATCAATCTGGCGCCGGAGAGTATCGGCACCTAGCTTGAACTTCTCTTGACCAGTGGCGGCCCACGCAGCCAGGAAGTTTGTGCCGATCCGTAGATCGTCGAGAGAGATTTTGTCGCTGAGGTTATAGTCGATCAACTCGCCTGAATCGCTCACAACGCCCGAGAGTTGAGACTCAATGAAGTCAAGATATTCGGGGTTGTTGGTTTTGTTGTGTGCGAATTCAATGCCGCGATAGAGTACACCGTAGGCGTAGTTCCGGGATACAGGCACCGATTTAGACAACCAAGATGAAGCCATCCATTCTGTGTAGTTATTGCTGGACGCCAGTGCTGTACCTGCCGTCGCGGCGAGGAGGGCTATAGATGATCGCATCTTGATGAGCGGTGATTAGACTAGTACGATAGCTAATCCTGCTCTTTCTGTCGTGAGTAGGTGTTTATGTACTCTACATCTTTTATATACCCTAGCCTCGGGTATCTCTACCTCATACAGGAGCTCTTAAGCCAAGAAACGGATGAATTATCTCCTGCTACTCCCGCAGAAAACCCCACGAATAACACCCCGCAACTTTAAATTTAGCTGCAGATAAGCCACGATAGCTTGATGGTAAATGGTGGAATTTCCCGCTTCTGTCTTCTTTTCCCAGTCTTCGTTGTTTATGTTAATATTAGCCAAGAAAATTGGAATTGTGCCTAAGGATTTGAGAGCCCCATATGAGTGGCGCAGTACTCCGCCAAGCAGTAACAATCTAGACCATACAGTTTGCTCTAAAGGGGTATGTTTAGAATAGGTCGGATTTCTTAGTGAGATATATGACACCACTATACTCCGTGCTAGATATCTAATTGTATACCTTCGCGTGCAGACCTGGGATTATCTCAAGATCCTTCGGTCGATAAGTGTACTTCCCATCCTCCGAAATCTTCGCATCCCGTGTGCGTCTTTGCTGCTGAGTCTGTCTGACCTTGACCCATTGCTCAGTGGTCAAATGCTGACCCAGTTCCGTGAAGACATTGTGCGTCAGCCCAAGTCTATTGAGTAGAGGGCTGTTTTGAATTGGGTCCAGCACGACATGGTTATTCGGCCTACATACGAAGTAAGTATTTGTTATGCACCGAACCTCAATGCCAAACTCACCGTGCAAAGTATAATACTCCCAATCGATCCACATGAGCCTGATCAGGTGGTGGCACATGTACGCGATGAATGCTTGACTTGATTAGACCACCCGTAAGAGCAGTCAAGGCATCACAAGTATTGACCGTAATGGTTCCATCCTGTGGACGCACCCATTTCCACTGACCTTGGGAATTGAGGATTTGCAATGCCGCAACCGGTTGGCGAAAGAGTAGAGTGACTGTCCCCAGATCCGTATGGCCGGGTACGTACATACCGCCCACTATCTTATTCTCTTCGGCCCCACGTGCTGCGTAGTGCATGTACCGAAGATGGTCCTCGCCTTTCACATCGTATTGATGGTCCTTGACAAGTTGGTCCTCGTCGGGGAGTTCAAGGAGGATGGCGAACAGACGGAGAAGCTTCTCGACTACTTCTGTGTGACATTTCTATATTCGCCATTACTATGAGGGTGGCCAAGTGGGGTATAAACTAGTAGTACATACCCGACTAAATGCCTCAATTTCCTCCAAATGGTCCCCGAGAATCGGCGGCTGCTGGCGTTGGTGATAGCCGTCGAACTTTGGAATATTGTAGACCTGTACATTGTCTTTGACTCCATTTCCAAGACTACCGAGGTTAGTCTATTTTCTCCGTAGCTGTGGTAGAGGTCTTACGCCCGGTGTCCTGCAGGTCTATATCCATTATATTCGCCCTTTTCGAGGTCAGAGGCGCTGTGATACTTGAGCTTTTCTTCGAGAGGAAGTGCATAGAACTCGCGACCGAGGGCAAATTGGCGATCGATTTCATCTTGGCTGATGTTGAAGTTCTTGACATAAAAGAAGCCTGTCCCATTATTAGCCAATGCGATACATCTAGATCAGGATACTTACCCACGTGCCGCACAGCGTGATCCAATTGCTTCACAAGGTCTTCTTTTCCTCCGGGCTGGTCATATTGACTAAGGTCAAGCGTGATGAGTTCAGCCCAGTCGACTATTTCATTAGCCTCAATGAAGGACTCAAGTGTCTAGGAATTACTACTCACGGTTTTCCTTTGTCACTGGAACGTGATCGTATCTATCAATGAGTTTGGCAGGCATGTTGGGCAATAAGATCCTAGTTATTTGGAAAGGCTTTGAGAAGACAAGATGGCGACAAGACTGCAGGCAATAAGCTACCCTGAAGAAGAACGCTATATAACACTTCAACCCCGCATTATGCGCCTTCCGATGATTACCAATAATGTGAGAAAGCACGCAAGCTTTACCACGCGTCTCGAGTCGGGTGTTGGCAATGCAGGGCCGAATCATTGGCTCACGGCTGTGATAACGACTCATTAAAGTGATGTTATGCTGGGGCTGAGGCACGCCATCCGCACTACATATTTGCCGTCAAGCCAGATTCAAACCAACCATGTCAAGTCTTATTTCTCTCCTTAGAATATCGAGTTGCAGATCTGTGACCTTGTTGCAGCGTTATGACCAGTCGGCCATTGGGGGAAAATATCTCAACCACCATGGTAACTTAGTGGATGGGGCATGTGGGTGGTCATCTTTTCAATAGATAACTACTAAGTCGACGCTCATGAACTCGGTTTTCACTGGCGACATGTGTATAACAAGGCCATTCTACAATACACAGACAAACCGACCTCTCTCCACCTCACAGAGCAGCCCTCACCCTCACCCAAAGGCTGTGCGATTTACTTACCGGCCCAGAAACGCAGAAACGCAGAAACGCCTCTTTCTTGGTCTTGGGAGGCTCCAACTCCGACCGACAAGTTTCAGCGACCGGCAGCCCATCATTTCCGACGTTCGTGACTGCATTTTGCGACTTGCCAAGGAAATAATTGTGTAGAAACAGCGATGCGATAAGGGGGATAAATGCGAGTCCCAGCGCAGTAGCTGGACAATAATATAACGCGTGCCGATACGCCAGCGTTGCTCCCACCCGCATCGGATCATCAAATCTGTATAAATTCCGAATAAACGTGGGACTACCAAACAGCTTTCTCACATCGGCTTCAGTGGCATTAAATGGCAGGTACTTTCGCAACTGCTTAGGCATCTGATCTGCCCAGATCACACAATCGCCGATCCGATAGCTCTACCAATCTTCGACCATAAAGCTAACAGTGAAATGGCGAGTGCGACCTCCTGGTGAGGAATTGAGGCTTGCGACGCAACGCGCGATCCGACCACCGACATAGAGCCGCCGAATCCGACGAGGATCATCGCCGTCACCATGGCACCCGTGTTGGCTGTTGCCATGGTCCCATCCAACATGATTCCCATTCTAATAATTTTGATCACTAGACCGGCGATCTGAATGGCTTTGTACCGATGTTCCCATCGTTGGAGGAGGCCGACAAAAGGTCCGGCGATGCAGAGGGCGAGGGTGAGGGTATTGCCGTAGTAGACCCAGTTCTGATAGCTCCAGGGCTTAGCAACGTAGACATATGAGTCCCAGCAGAGACCGCGAACACTTCCAGTCACTAGTGTTTTGGGTAAGGAGTCAGTAGTCAGGTATCGGAAATCCAATCAAGATTGGCTAGGTAGGAAGAACTCACGCATGTAGAAGCTATCGATAATGATGGCCATTGTGAAAGTTTTATTGAATACCAGTCAACGAGGTGCCCTAGGTACACCGGCCCATTTCACCTCATAGATAACATAGGCGATCAGGAGGAGCCCCCCAATAATCATCATGGCGATAAGAGAGTGGTCTCGCCAACCATCGTCCGCGTAGGTCTTAAGATAAAACGGTAGTAGTAAGAGCGACCAGCCGAACCCCAGCAGGACTAGGCCAAATGCATCAATTTCGTCCAGAATACGCCTGACAGACTGCACCCAAGGCTCTGAAGGCCCAGCTGCCCGTGCTGAGATCGTACCATGGGGTATGTCACGACCCTCCCTCTCAGCAAGGTTCCCAGCAGCTCGACGGGTGGCATTAGAGGAGGCGATGTTCACGATGCCGTTCTGCTTGGCTTTGCGATCGAGGTAGATGAGCGTGGCGACGGCTGGTCCGAGGGCGACGGGCATAATAATGGCAAACATGCCGTATCCCCAGCGCCACTGCCCTTTACTATCAATGACATCCACAATATTACCGGCAAACTAGGTGTTGATTATGAAGGGTGTGGAGAGTATGGAGCTTGCGAATCCGCGCCACTCGAGCGGCGTTAGGTTGGCGACTATGATGTTGTTGGTCAAGTCAAGCCCGGAGCTTCCAATGGCGACAAAGACTTCTCCAACGACGTAGCCAGCGATGGTCCTACAGATGGCAACAATGATATAGCCGATTACGTAAAAGACTAGGACAAACGTGTATGTGTATTGACGGGTTGTGATGCGGAGATCTTCGCGATAAAGGGTTTACTCACGGCACTGATGATACTTGTAGCAATTGGCAGAGTGGAGAGTACCGAGCTATGTTGTTTGAAATATGAGGAGGCATCGACCGAGTAGTAGGACGTAGTAGATGAGTCGAGCGAGTAGGCCCACGCACAGACGAGCACTGACACTCCAATGAGCCACGTCTTCCGATCCGACTTGGCCTCGCGATAGATGGCTTCTATTTGAGTGACTCTCTGGGATTGTTTGGGATCCTTAATGGTGGGCTTAAGAGTGGCCTCATCATTGTCGTCCGGCCCTGTGACCTGGGTGATCTGGGTGATCTGATCGTTCAGTGACATGATGAGAATTTGGTAGCTCTGAAGTTCTCATAAGAAGCTGGGCTTGAGATATATATCTGGCGAGCGAGTACACGTTTGGCCTTGAATCAGAAGCTGATTGAGCAAGGAACTTTTTTTTTTTATCCTTGATCATTTTATTTCCAATCTGATAAGATCCTGTGGTACGATATTTTGTGTTAAGTTTATTAATTTTTTTTCTTCGCAAGAATTAGTTCCTAGTTTTCCAAATTTTCATGTCTTCCCGACTCCCTATAGATGGAGATTGGACCGCGTCGCACCACCGTACTTGAACAACGATAGAACTAGGTCCAGCAAATCAAGGACATGTGGAGATTTCAGCACGATTTAATACCAATCATGATTCCTACTGTCTTTAACATGCTAACGCTGGATGTCTTTGGAGATGCTTAGGTCATGGGATCCATATTCTACTTTCGGTTACTGACCTCCTGGCTCCGGCCCAGACCAGCCAATTAGGAGCTGATCCGGGGGATCTAATCTAATCAGATGTGTCAGAATCTGTCCGACATGATTAAGATATTCGTGGGATGTGAACTGATCATGTTGCTGTCCCTAGTTGCGCCATATCTGTTACTTTGTCAATTACTAAGGGTTTGTCACGCGCTTCCCGATCAGGATAATTCTCTGCCTACTTAGTCATGTCCTATCCGATGCGCCTAATATCGATCATGATAGGCTATGGCACTCTCACACTCGAATCTCACAGGACTTGACGTTCTCGTCCCACTGTCTTTTTTATCTAGAGGAGGAAGACCGACACATCAGTGTCGGAGCATACCGAGAGACAATCCCAACGAGTCAATATATGCTTCTGCTGCTTTCAAGGCCCACCCAACCTTGGTTTCTGACCTACCGTGACAACCTCCCTCAGAATCTGCCCGAAAACACCATAGCGACCGAATCGACAACGAGAAACAAGACTGACCCGATTTATTTCCATCGAAAGGGGTGTTCCTACAAGCAACCAGAGCGGTTAGAATCTGGTGCCCAATATTACATCCACCCTGATATTCCAGAACATTAACGCTCTGGCAAAAGATAATGGGGGATCCCTTTGTTGATAATATATGGTCTTCAGCCAATCACTTGAGCATAAAGGGTTATCATGCACAGCAAGAAGCACCTCGAGTATTGGCATGCGGCACAAGATCAAGACCGATCGCCAACTTTCCCGACGTTCTCATCAAGGCTTCCTCGGGCCGAGTGAAGCCCGGTGACTGTGAGTGCTCCATCTATAACTACTCCGAGAGTCCCCTGTTCATTCTGCTAACATGCCTCGTTTGATGCTCATTGGATAGAACAACCAGTATCAAAATCTACGACATCCTTGAAAGTCACGACCAATCAGCGGACACCATCATTGACTGTGGAAGGCGACATGAGATACGACCCCCTAACGGAAAGGGAGGCCTTGGACCACCGATAGCCAATCGTACTGAATTGTGGAAGCTCCTTTGCACCTTTCATCCGTCACTATATAATTTATGGTAAAGAATCCGCAGAGGACGAACACTATTCTATATTCACAACGGGCTAAATCGTTGAATCCTTCCTGAAAAGACAACACTGGTGGTATCACAAATAACCAGTATGTTAAAACTTACGGAGAGCCCATGTTGAACACGTTCGGGATACACCATATGCTTGACGCAAATATCGGCAACTAACAGTTGGATCATTTGCCGAGTCCCAGCCGTGTTTTGGGGATGGCGGAGACGCGTCTCGATCGCGGAGAAAATTATGGGAGTGCGGGGAAATTGCGGATTCTTCTCCACTCAAACTTGCACGGGACGTATAAATGCCGATCTCAAATGCTTTCGACCTGCTCGATCCAAAGTTTCGCCGAGGCTTCTAGAGGTCCTGTATTTTACAGTCTTACCCCGGTATTTGGTGCTTATTTTTCATCCTTCACTTTTGCCGTTTGTGGGGTCCCGAGTCAGGGGTATTATCTGATATCGCACTTCTAGATGAAATCATCCCCTGGGTACAGGACGCCAAAAACTTATAAAATCAAGCATGTAGCTCGGAAAATGGCAATCGCAATGTAGCATTGTTCTTCCATACTTGTCATGCAATTCTTATTGCCTTTTCTTGCTGCAACCGCAGCTGCGGCTGCTGCTATAGATTCAACTTCCTCTTCTAATGGTTCCGACCACCATGGCTCCTCATTCCAGGCTGAATGTGAATCGTTCAAAGCAAAGATCAACGTAACTAATGCGAATGTTCATTCGGTAACCTATGTCCCGGCCGGTGTCAACATCTCCATGGCCGATAATCCGTCCATCTGCGGCGGGGATGAGGATCCAATAACCAGCACATTCGCATTTTGTCGCATTGCTCTCAATGTAACGACCTCCAGCAAGAGTCAGATCTTCATGGAAGCCTGGCTGCCTAGTAATTACTCCGGTCGGTTTCTGAGCACTGGAAATGGCGGTCTTGGTGGCTGTATGTGATCTTTCTTTCTTGACCAGGTCCGCCTTAACTAAACCATAACGTACAGGTGTCAAGTATGATGACATGGCTTATGCCGCTGGATACGGATTCGCCACTGTTGGCACAAATAACGGACACTTTGGTAACAATGGCGTCTCGTTCTATCAAAACACCGAGGTAGTTGAGGATTTCGCCTACCGCGCCCTCCATACCGGCGTCGTTGTCGGGAAGGAGTTGACGAAAAGCTTCTATCCTCAAGGCTATAACAAATCATACTATCTCGGTTGCTCCACTGGTGGACGCCAGGGCTGGAAGTCCGTTCAGACGTTCCCAGATGACTTTGACGGGGTTGTGGCCGGTGCACCTGCTTTCAATTTCATTAATCTGACCAGCTGGGGTGCCCGATTCCTCACCCTCACGGGCAACTCCAGCGCAGAGACCTTCGTGACCGAAACACAATGGACCGCTGTACACAACGAGATCATCAGACAATGTGATTCCCTCGATGGCGCGAAGGACGGCATCATTGAGGATCCAGATCTTTGTCAGCCGATCATTGAAACTCTGCTATGCAATGCGACCCAATCCTCCACATCTGGTACATGTCTCACTGGCGCACAGGTCCAGACAGTAAACGGCGTCTTCAGTGCAATGTATGGCATCAATGGCACCTTCCTCTATCCGCGCATGCAACCCGGATCCGAGCTTCAAGCTTCCTCCATTTACTACAGCGGGACACCTTTCTCTTATGCCGAAGATTGGTATCGCTACGTGGTATTTAACAATACCAACTGGGACGCATCAACCTGGACGGTGGAAGACGTCGCCATTGCCAACGCCCAAGACCCGTACCAAATCTCCACCTGGAACGGCGATCTCTCTCCCTTCCAGAAAAAGGGTGGCAAGGTCCTCCATTACCACGGCGTGGCAGATCCTGTCATTTCTTCCGACAACTCCAAAGTCTACTATAAGCGTGTTGCCGATACAATGAACCTCAGTCCCTCTGAGCTCGACAGCTTCTACCGTTTCTTCCCGATCAGCGGTATGGGTCACTGCGCAAATGCGGACGGGCCTTCGGCTATCGGTCAGGGGACTGGAACATTTGCAGGAAATAATCCAGAGGATAATGTTCTTCTTGCCATGGTCCAGTGGGTGGAAGAAGGTGTCGCTCCGGATTTTGTCCGGGGTGCTAAGCTGAATGGCTCTACGGTGGAGTATCGTCGAAAGCACTGCAAGTATCCTAAGCGCAACCGATACGTCGGGCCAGGTCTGTATACGGATGAGAACGCCTGGGAATGTGTGTAATCTATATCTGTCAAACCTAAGATATACTTAAGCATTGTAGTTACGCAATACACATAATGCATTGCAAGCTACCATTACTAGATGAGTGCTAATATGGTACAATAAGAGAGATCAATCAGTACGACGATACATAACTTTAATTGAATATTGAAATACATGATTATCACAATACAGAGGCTGAAAATACCAAAGCCATAGCTATCTCATACGAATCACACAACTGCCAAATAACAGAGCATAACACGCCGTCCTCCAGGAGTCCAATTAAGTGCGTATAAGATAACTCATGTCTGGCACAACTTGACTCCCAAGCAATACCTTTGCGGCTGCCAAGTAAATTCCGGTACTGAGGGTGGCAACACTCCCAAAGGCAGTCAGCAGACCCATATAGGAGAGGACCTCAAGACCGGGCCTCTTAAAGATATAGGTTTTGCGCTGCCCCTCTCGTGTCATTCGGTTGAGGCTTGGGACGAATTTAAAGTCGAAGATAGTTTCCTTTCCAAGACCGTGCTTTTCATCCATAAGGCCCTTCCACATCATCCGACGGCGAGACTGTAATTGAAATTTCACGGTCAGCATCATACGACCACACAGGGGGCGATCGGGAAGGAAAGAGGAAGTTGCATACTTCAAAGACGTATTTCTCAATAAAGCCAATGTTCGGTAGTGCTTTGGCCTGTAATTTAACAGACAGGCAGTATCCCCACATCAGCATCCGATAGTACAGACTCGTTTGCGGAATATGGAGCTCATCCGAAAGCTGATCGCCGTTGAGTAATCGAGCTAAGGCGTCCATGAATTCTTTCGAGGCGTATGTAGGAGCTGTATTCTCCATTCCTATAACGATGTTCTTCGCAAGGATCCTTCCAGTATCGGTCGGGGCAAATTCATTGATGAGCAGAGACTCGGACCAGATCTTTGCCTTGGCTGCACTTTCAAAGGGCTCGGCTGGGGCGCCCATATACCAAGCTACCAGGCGCCATAAAGCGATGTAATCCTCCATCTCTTGGGCGCTGAGATTGATGCCCTGACGCGGAAGCCCTAGCCAGATAACGGTGCTGCTATAGGTATTGATAGTAGCAAAGGCATCCAGGTCGTTGATGGGAAAGCCATATTTTTGGACGTCGTAGTAACTTGGGTCTCGCTCCACCAGGCTCATGATCTTGAGACGTACGGTTGAATGAAGGAGCCGGACCCGAACGCACGCGAGATGCCCGTCTCCTCCTGGCTTCATGCTGTCCACGGAGCTGTTCACTTGGAACGCGTGTTGGGCGGTCTCTAGTAGTCGGCGGCGGACGACATTGGCGCTGAACCCGCCAGTCCGTGATAATGTTTCTCCCACACGAATGGCTCCCCTATATATTATTTTGATTAGAACGTGAAAGCATGAAGTAGGAGTTAGATAAAACCAAAGAGAAACTCATACATTCCACCGAGCAAGCTATTATATGTGAGCTAAACGCAATAGAGTCAGCAGTGTCTTTCTTCCAAGGTACAAAATTGTCATACCGAGTTCATGATAGGAAGCATATATCGCCAATACACATCTTGGCCGCGTTTAATCTGTGCCCAGTCCACCCACTCGGGGACCGTATTGATCTGGTTCCAAAGCTCCTCGAGCTTCGGGTCTTTTTCACGATTGCCCTTCAAAAGTGCATATCGGTCTCGTTTTGAAATATTGCCACCTTCATCGTCGACAGGGGCAGGTAAATCGTTCAATATCTGATTGCACTCATCCGCAAGGCTATCGCAACTGTGAATCCAAGACTCGAATTCACTCGCAGGGCGATGCTCATCGGTCCACTCGAAACTATAGTCCCAGTAGTGGTACTCGACTCGATTGCCTTTCACGTTCTTGGTCGCAGACATTATTGCAAATTATAATATGGTACATAGTGCAAGACATCATCAAGTCCTACTATCGAAGAACAATATATACGACTTGCTGAGTATCGTGATTTCTATAAGTTAGCTCCCCGCGGACCGAGGTCGGCATAATTAAATACATCTTATGTCGGAAGCATGAGACATTGAAGTCCTCCTGAATAGTGAGATTCATGGTGTTGTATGATTAACTTGCAGATCGTCAGCTCCTATGATTCTAGCTGGAAAAGTCAGGATTTCACATGGCTTGAGTTACGTCACATCGAGGCTCTTCTACTAAGAAATAGAACAGCAGGACCCCGCACTTAGGCTATAAGAATAGTAAATGAGTGAACACGATGCAGCATAAACGCTCTTCTATGCGCAGCATAACTTCCCTTCCTATGCCGAATCCGGAATGGTAAGCCTCCTCGGTCCGAAGGTCACAGGCGGGGTAAAGCCCTACATGCCTACAATATTATGCATATTTGCCTGTATTCTAAAAGAACAGGCAATACTTCTGACACGTGGATGCTACTTGTCCGTTGTCACGGCTGAATCTCACTAAATGTGAATCAGGTGACCGCTGTAGTTCTTTTCCACGTCGACACTATGCAGGCCCAAAGTACAGCACAACAAATAATGCGAAGATACATTCTTCTCGTCTATCGCACCTCGGCAGACATCATCCGACGAGCCAACGTTGCGGCCAGTTGGGAATCCCACAGGCCTTCTCGGTGAGGCCATGACTCCAGGACCTTCAATGCTCTCTGGCGAACTCCCGGATTATCACATTTTGCGATGACAAAGAACAGGGGTGCTATGGTACCTGTCTCCATCAGAAGCGTGGGACGGCGAGGTGTGCTTCGGGGTGCAATCTCCTTCAAACTGGTCGTGATGCTCTTCGCCCGATCGACAACATTATTGAAGCGTTCTGTGGAGATACTACGGATCGTTTCGCTACACTTTATCAAGCATATATCCGTAACCACAGAAAGCGCCGCATGATGCATACGTAAGATTGCCAGGGCCCTTTGCTCCTTCTGTGTGAGACATCTACGAAGAATTCTCACTTCCTCAAAGCGATCCAGCGCCGCCGCAAAGCCAGCCAGCTGTGCCTGCTGTTTCCTCTGCTCCGTACATAATACGCTATAGTTCGCGGATATCTCATCTGCCGACAAGGACTCGCAGAGAGAACCGAACATGCAAAACTGAATGAAGATACGGTCACGGACGATCCACGCGTCCTGGATAGTCCGGAAATCAACCATTGTCGGTGCGCTTTCGATCTGGTGCTCAAACATTTCTAGATCCAGCTCGTCGTGTAGTTTGGAGACTCCAAAATGTGCGCTTTGCAGATCCAGGTGCATTATTGCAGCGGCGAAGGACGGATCAATCTGTCGCTCTAGGGCTGCAGAGGGGTGGGTGTGGTATAGGGAGCAATAATTTGGCCTTTGAGCATCGGCACCCAGCAATTTAACTCCGTTCTGCAGATGAACAATCGCTAGATCATACCGCCCACGCGTCAACTCGAAGACCACGAAGAGTAGACAGCACATCAAGGCCATATTCTTCACGCTCGGGTCATTGGAGTTCATCCGGGAGATCAAATGCGTGACCGCTCGGTTGTATTGACCCAGAGCGAAGCGGTGGTAGCGATTCGTCATATCCTCTGGTAACACGGGTATACCAGTCGTTTCTACTAACTGCTGCAAGGCGCTCACCGCGACGACCGCATGACAGATGGCTGGCTCGGCATGACTCATCTGGAGTATAAGCCGTTCCCACATCTGGTGATCGAACCAGACATTTATCATAGGGATGGTGAAGCATTGGAAATATGAGAAACATCGTCTCTCATCGGATGTTTGATCTGGGAGCACGGAGCGCATTCGATGGAGGTTGAGAGTTGTGCTGGCGGGCCCCTTCTTTGAAGGGAGTCGGTCAAGATCGTAGCCGTCACATTGGCGCCCAGTTGACTCACAGTTCAGGCACCTGCCGGGTGATTCGTCGCATTTGACATGCCGTATTCTAGCCAAGGAAGTTAGTGTACTGTCCGTGTCCTTCGGCGTTATCTACGAACCGGCATGTGCGGCATCCGGATTTTGACCTAGGAGCTCGGGCTATACGTATCCTCTTAGGTGCAGTCGACTCGGGCACACCTCCCATTGCCGTTAATATAATTGAGAAGACTAAAAGCCGACGGAAGCACACCCGCACAGAGTGAGAGTAGGACAGAGGAAAAAACACGTAAGCTCCTTGTGGAGGGGCAGTTATCGGGCATTTAGTGTAGCGGCTAAGTAAGCGCGGTTGCGTTAAATACCTCGTTATGGACTAGCTAACTCCTTAGCAGTTTAATGTTTGTTAAGCCACTGCAGGGCTTGGCAAATGGATTTAAGTATACATAAAGAGACCTGGTCTTGCAGCGGTTTGGGAGTTGAGGGTTACTAGAAAAGGAAAAGACAGCAGTCGTTCTTGATTCTAAAGGAGAGATCCTAACTAGAGAACTCCTATCAAACTAGCACGTATTCCAGAGACATCCGGGAGGTTCGAGGGATATCCCCCCGCGTTAGGGCCGAAGTTGATCGGATAAAATCTCACCCGATGCTCCATCTCTCCGCAGTCTGTTCTTTGCTTACGGGTCGGCGCATATTCGGATATTCCCCCGGATTTAACCCACATCATTCCACATTATCCTTTAGGAAAGTACGGAGTGATGATAGCTATGGCCCATGCCACGTTGTTTGCACATGGACCTGGCATGCAGTTCTTTTTTTTTTTCTCCTTTTTTTGTAAGATTCTCTCCTTCTCTCTCTTACACTAGAAATAATACTAGACAAGATCTACTGTAATGCTAATTCTCTACGGCATGCCGTCCAGCCAAGACGACTTAACATACCTAAGGCGTAGCCACGAAGCTTAACAGTACACAGAGCAGTTGTTCCCACAACTTAGCACGGGTAGACAATCCGAATAGATTTATCAGCCCTTACTTATCAGCCCCCACGGGGGTAAATAGCCGGGGATAACAACGTAATACGTCAGTGGGAAACTCTGGCTAAATTAGACCAGCGATCCTTACCGGAAATCGGAAAGCCTGCGGAGGTCGGAGAAGCAGTTGCAGTAGCTGCTCTGGCTCATGCATAAGAAGACAAAAGGCCGTTATGAGCCGGGATCCCAGGACTTTTTCCCCCGGGAGGGTTTCTGATCGGCATCTATTACGACGGTCGCGACTGTTTCCTTGCTCAACTTCAACTCTATCCTCTACCGCAGCTGCTCCCAAATAACCCCTTTCACCTCTATAGGGCAAGTTTTATCACCGAATACCGACGTCTCCTGCTTTGTATCGCCAATATGGCGGGTGGAATGGCCTCTCAGGGCATCTCTGCCAAGCGCGCAGAGCTTGCTGGAGGCAGAGTCGGATGGCGCGGGCTGGTCAGTAGCAAGAAAACATTTGGTATTGCGCTGTTCGCCTCACTGGGTGGTTTGGTCTATGGATGTATGTATCGCCAGGTTCGAAACACTTCGTGATGAGAAGATTAATCTCCTGCAGACAACCAGGGAATGTTTGCCCAAATTCTTACCATGCGGTCCTTCATCGATGCGGTATGCGCGCAGTAGCCCTTTGCGCCCCATAGCACTTACTGATATGATATAGACCCAAGGATACGCAGAACACACGGGTACCGCTCAGGGTATGCTCACCTCCATTCTCGAGCTAGGTGCCTGGTTGGGAACACTCGCCAATGGATATTTGGCCGATGCATTGGGTCGTCGTGTAACGGTGGTTGTGGCCGTGGTCGTGTTCTGTGTGGGAGTCATTGTCCAGGCGTGCACTACGAACCCAGATTTCGTTTATGCTGGTCGGTTCATCACCGGTCTGGGAGTCGGTAACCTGAGTATGATTGTCCCGCTTTACAACGCCGAGCTGGTATGTTAAATATAACTCCAATTTGGATGACGTTGCCTAACCTCAGCAGGCTCCTCCCGAAATTCGAGGATCCCTGGTCGCCGTTCAGCAACTGGCCATTACATTCGGTATCATGGTCAGTTTCTGGGTAAGTACCATCCTGCCCTTTTGCCTCAAGGCTTCGCTAATTTCTCAGATTGGATATGGCACAAACTTCATCGGCGGAACGGGAGAGGGTCAGTCTATTGCCGCCTGGGAGATTCCGGTTTGCATCCAGATCCTGCCCGCGCTCGTCCTGGCAGTTGGAATGATGCTGTTCATGCCTCAATCACCGCGTCATTTGATGAATCAGGGCCGTGAAGAAGAGTGTCTACAGACCGTAGCTCGTCTGCGCGACGCTTCTGTCGATGATATGCTCGTGCGCATCGAATTCTTGGAGATGAAAGCGCTGCGCATGTTTGAGGAAGAGACAGCGCGGAAGAAGTATCCGCAGTATCAGGATGGGTCCTTGAAGAGCCGTTTCATGATTGGGGTACATGATTACATGTCCCTCATCACGGATAAATCCCTGTTCAAGAGAACCACTGTTGCCGTATGTTACTCGAGACAGCTTCCTTGGGCGATCGCTGACAACTGTAGTGTTTGATTATGGTCTTTCAGCAGTGGAATGGTATCAATGCGTAAGTCCCCATGGTTGAGATTATATAACATGTACTAACCACTTCTAGAATCAACTACTATGCGTAAGTCTTTCGCTGCACCAGATGGACTCTTCTAATCGTTTATAGCCCGCAAATCTTTAAGGATCTGGAGCTCGGCGGTACCACAACTTCATTGCTGGCCACTGGAGTAGCTGGTATCTTCGAGTTCGTCTTCACTATTCCGGCCGTTCTCTGGGTCGACAATATTGGTCGGAAGAAGATCCTCATTGCTGGTGGCATTGGTATGGCTGTTTGCCACTTTATCGTGGCGGGTATTATTGGATCGTACCAACATACCTTTGCCGAGCACAAAGCTCCTGGATGGGTTGCTGTAGTGTTTGTGTGGATTTTCATTATCAACTTTGCCTATTCATGGGGTGAGTCAAACCACGTCCGACATCCCTCGGCCTTGACTAACTGCCATAGGTCCCGTTGCCTGGATCGTGGTCTCTGAGGTCTACCCCTTGAGCATGCGTGCCAAGGGTGTCAGTATCGGTGGAAGCAGCAACTGGGTACGTTCTTCCTCCAATTATGGTTTGGTGCGATCATTCTAATCGTTTCGTTTTCAGCTCAACAACTTTGCTGTTGGCCTCTCGACTTCTCCCTTCCTCAGTGCATCAAACTACGGTACGTTTATCTTCTTCGGATGTATCACCACCATCGGTGTCTTCTGGGTGTGGTTCCTGGTCCCCGAAACCAAGGGCCGTACCTTGGAGGAGATGGACGAAATCTTTGGCTCTGGAGGTATGGCTGCGGAAGATGAGGCCCGGAAGCGACGGATTGAGCGTGAGATTGGGCTCTTGGCTCTCCTGGGTGAGGAACCTGAGCATCCAACCGACGAGAAGGTAGTGGAGAAGCCCACGCATGTTGATAATGTGTCGGAGTAATGTTTTAAGGGTGGAGTAGTTGAGCTGCCGAGCTCCTACCAGTGGTTAATCTAGGTAGGATGACATTATATGTGCCAAGTAGCTGATTTGTGTCACTGAGGACTGCTTAATGTTGGATAGTAATCTATATCTCTTCTCATGAACTTGCTATTGTTTCGTAGTAAAGGTAAATTGTACTCAGTAGATTTAGTTCTTTTCCTATAAGGGAATCACTACGAATGCCATGTGTATTACAAGTCCTAGGAATATTAACTACTATCGTCTATACGAACGACTTGATACCATGTCCACAGATCAGACCACAGCTGCAGCAATCAAAGAACCATGACCAATTATATTGGCTCCACACCCCACATTCGGCCTGGGCCGTCATCCATGGGGAATTTCTCCGCGTATCAATTTTATGCAAAACCCGATATTTTCCCGGATAATTTCGTCTATTTAGCCTGAACTCTTTTGGCCGAGTGTTAATGCCGTAATGCCGTCATACTGTTGCCAGCCATCCCGAGTGAGCCGGGAGCAGACACAAAAGCCTAAATCCTAAATGACAGAGGATATGATACATGCTTTGCTCACTTAGCTTGAATTTTGTATTTATACTAGGTTTTTACTAATCCTCCTCGTGGGTCCTCGACTAACTCGTAGTTTCTTGGTCCGTGCACAATAGGTTTTCAGAAGTTCGTCCTTCGGGTGTTGATAGAATAGCATAATTGGAAATCTCGAATAGCTCTAACCTATACTGCATATTTCCTAAATTCATCCTTTATATACCTGTACCACTACGCCAGCACCAGGTTGGGAAAGATGCCCAGGGCAAAAAAAGTACATTTTCCCCCGAGCCGGAATAGCAAGCGATCTTCTAATAATAGCGGTGTATTCCAATTGGAGTCAGACGTCATATCCAAGTAGACCATTAGGGGTTTGGAAGTTATACTAGCAGTCTCTATAGCAACTTTATCACAGTTCTTTCCGGAATCTTGTGGCTCGGGGTAGTTATTCACACTTGCACCTCCAATCCAGCCTGGTAATTCATCAAGAGCACGGATATCGTCTTCTTTATAAGTGACCAAACAGGCCACCTTATCAGCACCAGCAGCTCCAATTCTCATCATCGTGAATGCGTTCAAAGAACCGGTCCATTTTGGGTAAAACTTAGGGACTAGGGTATCCGCGCCTAGATCGAACTTGACGGCGTAGAGATCAACTAAACCAACAGGATGGATGCAGCTGCTTCTGTCCAGGCTATATTCACGAGTGCAAGCCCCGTTTTGAATGCATTGCTAATCCTCTTGGTATCGGTTTGAAAGGCTCCATCAACACCAACCAATATGTGAGAGCTTCTCAAGGCCGGTCGTATGGACTTTTCATCACATTATAGTCAGCAAAAATATCACGATACGCTCGTTGGAACTGGTCACTACCACCACAGATCTAGTTGGACTTGGAGTCGAGGAGAGCCAGGAGAGGCGCGTTGGAACAGAATTGTACATTTGTCAGTGGAGAATCGCTGCTTAAGGCATCGCTTTTCAGAGCAGTGGCACAGATAGACATCAATTAGTCGCTTGCACCAAATATCGCGTATGCCATTGCGGGAAGCGGGCCAGGAGCCACTAGATTCTCCAGGGAATCGCCAAATTGGTAGTATTTAATTTCTTTGAAATGAAATGTTAGACACGCCCGCGAAATAAGAGTTTTAGCTAAACTGACGCCAGGTTGTCAAGTGGAGCTGATGAGTATCTGCCCTCAAGAGGGCCGGATTGTTTCCATTTATGTAGTTCGGAAGCTCGAACCAACCGGCCGTGGTATTTGCTATGACCTTCAGCAAGGTACTATGTAGCTGTGATTTTAGTAGTTTGTCGCTTTCATCGGATTCCAGAAATTGAAACGGAGGTACAGTTCTTCTGAGATACCCTGCCGGTATTGCCTTTTGTTCCACGAAGACTGCCACCGATTATCATCCCACAAAACTGGCCCACAGACCGCAACAGCCCATATAGTCCCACTGTATTGCTTTTGGAAGCTTCCACCAGCCTTGCAGTTTATTTATCTTGTTGAGAGAGACACGTGGCATGGGGAATACTGTTAAGACGTTGAGTCCAGCGACGAAGCAAACCAGTAATGAAGTCATTTGGGAGTACAGCAATGAAGGGATGATCCAGCTGAGAATATCGAACGAGTTTCGTAGTAGTTCCACACTCACCCTCGTGAGATTCAGTTCTTGAGCTATTGGTCGCCCAGACTTGTTCATCATATGAATTCCCATTGGCTGAGCGGAGAGCAGTAGGAGCAGCGCTGGAAAGCATGCTCAGTGTTATACCGTTGGAACCAACTCTCTGTCTTTGGAACAGCTGAGCTGTATTTATAGTTGTTGGGCTGTTTGGAACCTTTGATCGTCTTTGGATATAGAAGCAAGCTTTGTAGAGGTGCAATCAGTGCTGCAAGAATATGAAGAGCGATGGCTATCGATTCCAGCACGTAACGGATCGTTTGAAGAGCTGAGTGTACAGATCAGCATTGGTCCAGTCTTTATCCGCAAGGACCAAAAGCATTCGTGTAGTCATCTTACTGGTTTTGCCAAGGCGCTGAATAAACACGATTGCTGCATTTGAGCACACTGCCGACGTTATAGAGACAGTCAATACGGTGGCAATGGTTTGCATGATCTCTCCTCAAGGGCCCAGGGCTCGTCCATGCCATATACACCAAAGGACTCGTCATCAGAAGTATAGGAAGCAGTTGTTAAGGGTCGAACTGATAGGATACAAGTGAGTACCCATGAAGACAGGACCTGGGTTGCGCAAAGGCTAGCGATAACTAAAATCCAGAACGAACGACGGAGGTCAACTGATCCAACTGTATCTTGTTTTAATGGCTGATTCATGCCATCGATCGGTGTTACTGGTGGCTCTGTGAGTCGCCACTCCTGTTCCAAGCAGCTTCTGCTTTCATTGTTGATCGAGACCAAGGAACAACCTTGACTGTCCATGGTGGTCTCCTGCTGTTGGCGCGAGCCTTTCAGGGTTACAAGAACTCTCGGTACCTTTTATGCGGCTTAGCGGAGAGATTTTAAGGACTTCGAGGATGTCACCGGTCCAGGAGCAGCCGCGAACGCACCGTTCATCCCACTCAGCCTTGCCCTTTCCTCCCTTGCATGAGGGGAAACTGTGGAAGATAATTGCAACTATTTGAACAGAGAGACGACTCAGAACCTCGCTGAAGACCTGGTAAGAATAGCTGACTCTTGCTCTCATCAGAAACTGGACATGTAGAGGGATATCTTTCTTCGCCTTAGGCTTAAAGCCCAGGGACCCGCTTTCATTAAACCCTTTGGCCCCGAAAGATGAAAGAGAAAGAATCACGTGACCGAGTCCGACCTAGTTCCTCGATGTAGTAGTCTGTATATCGCTCTACATCCAATTAAGAATGAAGTCTGCGCGATTTATAACTAGTGTTTGCTTATGTCCGTCCAAGGTTACATACGCAGCAATTCAAGAATGAAGTGGCACTGGTTGTGCCCAATTTTATAAGCCTCGAACCTATTTTGGAGCTAAAGCCAAGGCACTAGGCGAGCACAGACCGTTGGGTTTCATTGCCCTTTCAAACCTCACCAATTAATGAGGAACCCACGAGCCCAAGGAGGCTTACGGGCGGAGCAAAAACCGTTAGTTTGATTGACTATCATTTCCCTGAGAGATCATGGGTTCGTCTGCCCTATCTTTAATTTCCGGCAAATGGAACCACTACTTACTTAATTCTCCTCAGCCCCAGTTCCCTAAGGTCTATATTTTGCAGTGAAGCTACATTCATTTAATTCTAACTATCTGTCATTCGTTTGTCCAGTTAGCCGAATATCAGTCCCTCTTTTTTTACCAATCATTCATTTAGTTCTCTCTTTTTTCTCTCCAGGACACCTTTTCGTCAATTGATCCCAGGGCTTTATCGATTTTCGGACCAGATACCACCAAACCACAAAAGAAATTGCCGTAAAGGAACCCCAAAAGAAAGACAGAGGAAATGCGGTTTCTGCTCCCCTTTGCCATTGGGCTCACCCCCCTGGTTTCCGCCCTGAGCATCAACAAGCCGGGCGCCAACTCGACCTACGCCGCCGGATCTACCGTAACGGTCAACTGGAGTACAGTGGACACTGACCCCACCGAAATCAGCCTGTACCTGTGGAACTTTGTTTCCTGGCCTCCGTCTTATGTTCCTCTGGCTCAGAATGTGCCCACCGCCGAGCAGTCATACTCGGTGCAGATCCCCTGCGACACCACCCCCGAATGGGGTTATCAGATCAGCGCCATCAACGGGACCAATGTCTACATTATTTACGCGCAGGGTGACCGGTTCACGGTCTCAGATGCTGTGAATGACACCAGCTGTACCGACCCCGTCACCACACCCCCAGCTTCCACCTGCGGTCCCACCAACGCGGTGTCGACCGTTTATGTCACGGTGAGCCCTACCGGTTCCAGTTCTCGTCTGATTCATCATTCCTCCCACGGCCTTCATTCCAGCCACCTCCCGCATTCCACCCACGCCCTTCCTGCTCCCTCCTCCACTGTCACTGCCTCTTCAAAATACGTGAAGCCCGGAATCGTGCCTAAGACTATTGGTTGGTGCTCAGACTACTCCCATCCCGTGACCTTGGACAAGGTCCCAACACCCACCCCGGTACCGGCTGATCCCAATGACGCCGGACACAATACGCCCTCGGCAGTGGTGACTGCTGCACCGAGTGTGGCCACTGGCGAAACAAAGATCGTGACGATCACGACTACGGTGTCCGTGCCTGCTGCCCCGGGAGATGAACAATGTCTTTTTGTCTGAACACGGCGCTGCTGTGTTAGAGGTTGATCTTACTTCTTCGATGCCATGTATTTAGTATACTCGTTTGTTGATGGAGATACGGTTCCGCCGTATTGGAAATTATACCAGGAAAGGTTCTACCTATGATATATGTACATATGCAGAGACAAATCACCATATACTTGCAAGCGCGAAGAACTTAGGGCTATCTTGTACGGTTACTGTTTGTGCTAGAACATGTAGCCTAGCTGTTATATAGTTGATTGAATAACTCCAGGCCTCTGGTAGCTTTGCCTCTCTTTATAGCGATAAGAATATTGAATGCAATCGAAAACCTCTAAAAGTAACTCTTCAGAGGTTTGCCAGGCTTGGAAGGGTAAACAGCATTGATCAAGAAATCAGTAGGTCAATAGGTACCATGTGACAAGACCAACCCTCCTCAGTCCTGTACTATACAGTAATTACACTAGTCTGCTTCCTATAATCCATTTAGTGTCAGGAGGAGACTCCCTGGTACAATGTGGCAATTTCCTTAGTAGAAAATATGAAGTATTTTGGCTGTGTTGTGGCAACGAAATTAGGTTAACACAAAGAAAATCTGTTGCCCGCAGCCGCTTCCCTCCCTCTTTCTATTATAGATTCAACAGTCCACAAGAGTGACAACGCTTGGCAGTACTTATTATAGCTCAGAATTAAATGAAAGGTGATATTTCATAGAGACCACATTGGGAGTGGGCGCTTCAAGTGTCTCAACACGAACAAAGCTTCACCATATATTGGAATTTTCATGGTAACCCAACCTGGCATTCACTGGCTATAATCATATCCGCAACATCTGCACCCATTGATACATACAGGTAGATGAAACAATGAGCATGGCTATGTATATGCTTCGATAATATCTGGGGAAACCCTTCGTCAAGAGCTCAGACAGAATCTGCGCGGCGACCATAGCACTGCAAGAGACCATCATTGTTCCACACCATAATATCTTTGATGCCTCAGTTAGAACCCAACTATGATGTTATGTGTAAAGAGAGCTTACCCAAGTCCAGCTCGGCCTTCTTGAAGGCACCGACCTGTGACGTCCCACACACGCACTGTAACATATTTGGCGAATTCTTGAGAACTTGACAACCAGTACATCCGGGATTTCCATAGAAATGGCCACTACACCACGTCAGCCACAGCCGAACTACACGGGGGGCAGTACATATACGTACTCCTCATGAAATTCCATACCCCCATATGTGTGCTGGATGCAGAAGTTCAGGTCCAGAGAGCTTTTCAAAACTTCCCCGGTTGACCTAGTACACTCTGCTTCCAGGTGGTTGCCACCCTTTGGAACGGAAATTTTGTCGCAGGTCCTCGAAAAATCGGCCTTTGGCTTGTCATCTTCCCGGCGGATGGCATGAGCGGAGGCGGAGGCTACCAGAGCCAGGATAGCGATTGCCTGGGGCAGTTGCATTTTTTCGGTGCGTCGATGAATAGTGGTGGATATTGAGAACAGGTGCGCGGAGTATACAGAGAGCTTTCTAGGGTTCTTGTTCAAGTTATTTATGTTGCAACTGCTTGCTATTAGCAGCTATTGGTTCGTTGCCCTGCTCCTAAAAGGTCTTTGTTCTCTTATCGTTCGTTTCGGGCGCTTTTTCTTTGGGTCATGAATGGTACATATTGGTTCTTCATATCGATACCAAGTCCTTGAAATTATTTCAAGTGACTCCTTCCGGCGAATGAGAACAAGAACTATAGAGTCAAAGAAGGACGATATACTCACTATTAATTACGGCTCTTTGTTCACTGTCCCAGGCTAACGCCCGACTCTTCCTAATTTCCAATGGGTGTCACGCGTATTCTTAATACAAACTGAAATAAGAACATGCTATCTTGGTGGGATTGTCCTTACACAGGTCGGCAAACCTATTTCAGGGTTCAGGAGAACTCAAGCAAGGCTGAGTGTTGATTGTATGGCAAAGGGCAATGGAGATTAAGGCAAGATGTTTATATTTACGTAATTTCTGCAGAGAGCCCACTCAGCATAGTCGTATATTGTAGTCGTCGCGCCTGCTAACATTTTATATTAAGAAAGGCGGCTAGTTACGTCAAATTACTCGATCGGAGTTTGATAGATTCGGCGCTACGGATCTGGTCGTAGGTGAGACCAATATTATATATTTCTACTTCACTGTCAACAGTTTCCATGCATTTACAGGCTGTTGGATATGACGCTCTTAGATGCTCCACGCAGCCGGGTCCGAGATATGATTAAAATTATTCTCTTAACCCGTAGCAGTAGTTTGAATTGATATGGCGCCAAAGCTCCAGTCCTATAGCAAAGGTATAAAATATCTTCACCGACACACCCAAGGCAGTTGTGCAAGTTTTCAAGCATCTGTAGCAGTTTATCGGTCTCTCGCCGCTGAATAAGCGGGATCATTTCTGGGGGTCCACAATTCATCGGTGCAGAAGTAGCCGTGTAAGGCCAGAGTCTTGAAGGATTTTCATTTCCCCCTATTTACAGCAGTTGCAAACTTGGTGGGATTTCCGCTTTGTAGCTTCTATAAAGGAGAAATATTGATATCCTTGTGCCCCAACTTTATATAGTATACGGCATTTAGACCGTGGTTAGATGTCAGTACCCGTTTAAACGAGCTGGCTTGCCAAGAGTAACGCGAATTAAATTCCAATTAGATATACAAAGGCAGCCCACATTCGCGGTTGCTGCTCTGACTCGCACTTCATTCTCAGAGTAACGGATCACCAGTTCTTGCAACGTCGGTCACGAATATAGCATGCATGATTTAGACCCCGTACCTAAATTCTCGGACCTTCTTCTGGTAGTAGTAGGATGCCAATAAGCCAGTGGCACCAAGTGCCATAGGTATAGGCGACTTCGCTCTGGTCTTGATGGTTCGGGAGACTCCAGCGCCTAGCAAGACCAGACTGTTTCCTAGGGCAAGTTCGGTACCATAGTCCTTATTTTGCTTGATCAGGTAACCTGATAATGCGGTCAGCTTATATGTTAAACCTTGCTATTTCGCGTGAACACCTCTTCAAGGTCACTTACCCGAACACGCATAGGAAATTCCCAGCCCAACTCCCGCGATCAAAGAAGGTGCTGAGCGCGTCCGCAGATATCCGGCAATGCCCCCTACAGGCACTAGATTTGATCGCGAACAATCAGTAACTACCTGCGATGATTCTACATAGCCATTGAGTACTTACAAAGAGCAGCAAGAGTAAAGGAAGGATGTTCAGCCATTTTGTCGGGATTTTAATGAGGGAGCAAGAGACTGGAATCTTCAACGATACAGGTTTGAATCGGCAAGTTTTGGTCAGCAAGGATAAAAACATTGACCCACTTTAGGGATCCATTGCGGATTTGATTGGCTAATTGATCACGTAATCCGTACCAAGCACCCGGCGATCCCGACTTGAGGAAAGGACTCTGTCTTGAGTACTACGTATATCTTTGCATAGACAAGCCAAATTGAGACCGTGAGATAATGTGCTGGGGATAAGGTGTTTAAGGCGCGACCTTGATGCCATTGGCGTTTTATTTGAGTGGGATTGAGATAATGTGTCTCCCTCCTTGTAGAGATCCGCAATCCTAGAATATATATCTCTGCATCTGTAGCTTTAAGCGTGCTTTCTCATCATACGCGAATATATATGCTTTGTAAGTCACTGACATCCAATCTAAAAACAGATTGAAGTACAATTAACAGATCTTAATATTTACTGCACGGGGACATTCTCGGGTCTCAATACTTTCTACATATACGCTGCCAAGATCTGATTTGACTCGGAAGATACATCCTCAAAGAGTTCATAAACTGAACGTGAATCCGGGTAGTGGCTAGAGTGGCTGCTAAAGGGACTATCTTTACCATGGCAAAGCATACATGTCTACGTATGTACTAGATTGGGAGCTTGGTAGAAGCATTTGTCATTCTTTTATTGGTCAACTCCTACTAATTTCACGTTCAAAAGCTCACAAATGCACTTGTCCATTTTTAAATGATTTTAAATGATACCAACGTAAGAAGATACAGGATTGAACAAAAGCAGAATCCACATGAGACCTCAAAGAACAGATCGCAAATCAGGTACTCAAAGCTACTAGAACCAAAACATGCGCTGGTATCCCTTCTCCCCCACTTCCGTTGGAATCATGACGACTCCATTTGCAAAGTGTAGAAAAGAATGCCGGAAACCTACAGGTTTTCAATATCGTCAAGGTTCTCCACATCCACTCCATCGCCTTCAAGGACTTCGGGAATGACCTGGCCCTCAATATCAGGGTCAACTTCGGAACCGTCAAAGTTATCGAATTCGTCAGGCTGGACATCGGCCACCTCATCACGCTTCTCGAACTCAACCTCAGGGTCAAACTCAAGTGCTTCATCACGCTTGCCAAAGTGGCGGACAGCAGTGTAGTAGACATCTGCAAGGCGACGGCACTCAACTCCCTTCCATGAGCTCCAGCCAGAGAATTGGCTGCAGTACTTGTAGAGATCCTTCTTGAAGTTGTCGTCAATGCGCTTCTTCATGGCCTTCGTGAAGCGCTTCTGCTTCTTCGTGTTCCGGTAGCCGAAGTCGTGTCTTTGGCAGCTGGGGATGAAGTTGTATCCATCCGGCTTGTCGGGCGACTTGGAGCAGTTGTCCGATGACCAGTTGCACTTGGAGGGATTCTTGGCCTTGCGCGCCTTCTGGAAGGTCTTCATGGAGACCTTAAAGATGAGGTTGTCCGTGGCCTTGGCCGAGCATGTGGTCGCGCGTGCTTGTAGAGCAGAGATGGGGTTGTCATTGACAGGAGTTGTGTAGGGCAAGGCAGACGAAACTGCGGCGAACAGGCCCAGAGTGGCAACGAAGATGTTCTTCATGTTGATAAGTGGCTAGCACTCGGATAGAATGGACAATAAACAGTAGATGTGATGCTTGCGAGAGGAGATTGTTGATGATTCTGAAGAGAGCTATATGACAGGAGATGACCTGCCCTTTATACTCGAGAATGACTCTTATGGTTGTCATGGGCTGTCTCCTTGAACGAGGCTATTTCGTACTCGGTAAACTACGTCTCGCTCCGCCCCCATTCTGCTGTATCGTCTGGCACATTCCCTGTGCCGCATTGTGGACGTGATGCATTTCATCCCCTCTCGCCAAGAGCCTATTTGCCTTTCTTTACGAGTTCTCAACACGAACATCATTATAGCTCTCGACGTATTATTGGAGAAGTAGAGAAGACCATTCAGGATACGGTAAAGGGCCTCAGGATCTGCAGCACCTGAAATGCACCGAGCGTATTCACTTCCAAGGATAAATTGAGCCTCGGATAAGCTTTAGTGGCCTATTGGCTCTGCAAAGTGCCTGGATCAAGGCATTATCGTATCCAATAATAGTAAATTCCGGACAAAAGTGTTCTAGGTACGAGCATAGCTCGCAAGCCAAGACTGCGTGAAGAATCTTGGGTTACCTTCGTGACTCGTAAAGCCCCATCGTCGCGCAGCTGCAGTGCTTGTGTATGCCAAGATGATCGTCAAGGTAGAAGACCCTTGATTCTAAAAATAGCTCTCAGAAGGTTATCCTCGGAGGATCCCCCGCTGAAGAAACCTTTTGTCAATCCTAAACTGCCATAACCATGTGTCCCTTTTCTCCGAAGATGAGACCTGTCAATCTGTGATCACGCTTTCTTCTGGTTGCAAATTTGGTACGTATCCGAACTCACTAACAGCAATACATGCCACTTGGTCACTATGCAACATTCACTGAAAAAGCGACAATTGACATAATCAACGCAATACGAGGTCAAGCTCTGCCAAGAAAAAACCCGAGGTTAGCCTTCGTAAAAGCTTCAATTTCGACATCAGCCCGGCGTCACTTCTACTTGAGGTCAAGAGTCTTAGATAGTGTGTTATTGCTCGTCGGCTCAAGTTACGAAGGCGGCTAATCGGTGGGGATATATCCACTTAGACAGCGACACATTCGCTCCATTGGCACCTAGTTCATGCAAGACTTGTTTGTGAGAGTGATAACATTAGTTTCATTAGGACGCATGCTCGATGCGAGTTTGCTAAATCTGTCACACGGTGATGTAGACGGGAAGTCCACTGCCGGATACGGCATCCCGGTGGATATTCTCTATCTTGCACTTGTTTGTTAACAGGATAGGATAGTGTGCTCAAGAAAAGACAAGAACTATCAGATTCACATCTATTGAGGCCCGACCGGTGGAATTGGGGTTTATAAGTCCAATGACTAGTGCACCGTGGCACCCAAGAGAGCATCAAGCTCCCATAACATGGTCACCTCGTGTTTCTCGTTCTCTCTGGCAGAGTAGAACTTAACTCCATAAGTTTAGGTGCTATGCATGTACTGTGCTTATCGACTTTTGTACTAGTCCCCTTTATAATGCTGCTGCGCAAGCATGGTCTTGCTTCTTGGAGCCAGCATGTTGGACGATGACCACCAGCCACTTCCCACCCCAACACGCTGAAGGGACTCAGCAAAGGAAATGGTCTAGAGACAACTTGGTTTCGTCTCAGGCTAGCGTTACATGTCGGCAACGGTATGTTCAAAGACCGTGCAGGTTCATATATTCCCCTGATCGTCCACTAAACAGAAATCATTGTTCCTCTTTCATGCAAATGGACTGCGGAAGCGGCTCAATAAGAAAATTTCCAGCCAATTCCTGTAGTGGCAGGCGAAGCACTCTGTAACACGGATAGCACCCTAGTATTGGGAATAGAGATAGTCACAGGACCAAGGTATATCTGTCGCTCTGCAAACTCATTAGTATGCCTACTTACAGCTGCGCACCGCATAACTGCGGGAGCAGTTATTAATTCACTCTCCTATGTTTCTTATTCTGTTTTCTCTCCCATCATTGACAGAAATATTCGCAGCAACTTTGGTATAGTCTTACATTTCGAAACAGATTGTCACAAAAGGTAGACTATTGCTAGCAGTTCCCTAATATCAAACCAGATGTTAAACGTTTTCCAGAGATGTTTGAGTAAATGTTCAAGTCATTTTAGCCTTAAATAATCCGAGTGCTGGAATCGGTAGTTGTCCTGCCACGTGTCCAACACCATATACTGACTCTCAGCATTCCTTATAATAACAACACATAAAATATTTGAATGTTCCAGAATTCGGCTTAATAGATTTTGCTAACCAACGGTGAACTCAATTTGCTGGAAAGCGATCGCGGTAGACTCCCGTAGAGGCTATACGAGCAATGGCTCCCGCTTCCTCTCCGCCAACACAACCGACTTCGAATATTGATCAAAGCCTGGAAGGTACGCCCTCATTTGACGGGGTTGAGGAGACCGAAATATCTGTCCCGATGACCCAAACGGTTGCTATCATCACCAGCATCACCTGTATCACGGTATTGGCAATCTGCTTGCCGGTCTGCTCACTGTGTGCATTCCAGTCATTGCGGCTGACCTCCACATTCCTCCAGCACTCCAGCTTTGGCCAACCGCAGCATTTCCACTCGCCTGTGGCTGCATGCTGCTCCCTTGTGGAGCTGCAGCTGATGTGTTGGGATGTCGGCGTGCGTGCCTGCTTGGTGGATTGCTTCAGACCGCTAGCGCCCTGGGTGCTGAACTATCAGCGACAGGAACCCAACTCATCGTGCGGCGGGTGATCGTGGGCCTCGCCGCGTCTTTCTGCTTGCCAAGTGCTGTCGTCGTCACGGCCCACGTCTTCCCTGCCAATAGCAGCCCGCGTCGTCGCAGTATTGCTTTCGCAGCCATGGGTGGCGGTCAGGCAGTTGGCTTTGAATTGGGCCTCGCGCTGGGCGGCGTGTTTTCGGACACAATTGGCTGGCGCTGGGGGTTCTATGTTACCGCGATCCTCAACAGCGCAGTGCTGGCCCTGGCACTGTGGGCAATTCCGAAAAGTGCAGATGGTGGTCCGCTGGGGAAGGCATCGCTCACGTGTCTCTGCTGAGATGTTGACTGAATTGGAGTTCTGCTCATCAGCGCTTGCCTTGCGCTTTTCTCGTACGAACTAGCCGTTGCTACAGGATCAGATGCGGATCGGAGTATGCGCCAGCCGCTCAGTCTTATCCTCCTTTGCTCACCATTGGCACTCATACTTATCTTTGTCTTATGGATGCGGCGACAGGCTCGCCTCAGTCGTCCGGCGCTGGTTCTAAACTCGCTTTGGACCAACGTGCCCTTTACGGTTGTTTGTATTACCGTGTTCCTTGTCTGGGGAACCCTCAATGCGAGTGAGCAGCTCACAGCCTTGTATCTCCAAGACGTCCGGGGTACATCGACTTTGACAGCGTCTTTGTATTTTATGGTGGCCCCAGTCTGTGGCCTGCTAATGAATGCAGCCATCGGTATCTCACTACCATACTTGAAACCATCGATCGCGTGTGCCCACAGGATGTCTCGTGAGTGGTCTCGCCCCGCTCCTGCTAGCAACCTTCTGCGGCATCGACGGGCCCGGGTATTGGCGTGGTGTCTTCCAAGCCATGGCTCTGAATCCGCTGGGCGCACACCTAATTTATACGATCGCAAACCTAGTGATGACGGACTCATTTCCAGCCAAGACGCAGGCGCTAGCCGGTGGTGTTTTTAACATGCTTGCTCAGGTTGGGAAGAGCGTGGGCACCGCAACATCGGCACTCATTGCACGGCAAATAACCTCGCAGATGGATCATGCAGAGGGTGCTACTGCCTTGTTGAAGGGATATAAGGCTGGATGGTGGTACAACTGTGGATTGGGTTTTGTCTCGGTAAAGGCTTGAGATTAAGAGGGACTGATTTGCTGACAATTCGGGATTCCTCGAATTTGGAATACGCTTTTCCTTACCCACTTGAGTTGTTACCTTTCAATATCATATCTATTGTAAGATTATCGGACTGATTGGAATGATTCTGTTAGGCAGTCAGCAATGGCAATAGCGAAATCGATGCGCGGCTACTCACGACATACCCTTAATCCTACCATCACATCTATTACTACCAACCGCCCATTGACAGGCCATTCTTTGAGCACGCTCGGAATGAGACGTTCGCTTTCTGTCAACCTCTTACACCATCAGTCTCCCCCGAATCCCGCCTTGAGAAATGAATCAAGAACCCGTTAAAATACCGCTATAAACGTTTGTTTGTCCATGGCAGTTCGCTCAATTTTAGAACTGATACGGACGTATCAAGTGTGCACGTGCTAGTAGAAAACGATTCAATGCTCATCGCAATCATGAGCTTCATTTTACCGAGGCCCTAGTTTAATATACCGTCCAGTCCGACCACTGGGAAGGCGTCTATAATATTATTAAGACGATTAAACTGAGACGCGCCGGCCCGTACAGTGGATCTTATCCCTGCCGGGGAAGGCAGAAATGCCGACAGGTCTGGGAATTGAATCATTATCTACCAGATAATAACGCACGTTCCTTCGGATAGTAAAGGGCGATCTCAGGAACCCCCACCAACCCCGACCAATACGAGACTCAGACAGAATCATATGCGCAGATAAGATAGCGGAAGTCCGACGGAAAAGAAATTCAGGGCAAGTTTATGCAAAGTTGTGGAGACCGGAACGTGAATTATCGATTGGCCAACTGTTTGATTGCAGAGTTACATTAACCAACCGAGAAAATGTGAGGGGCATTTGCTAAGGGGCTCGACTATATATAGCATGCATCACAAACAAAATTGAGGACCTTGGTATCATTTTCCAGTGTTGTATATAGCCCATTCATCGATCATGCCGCGCTTACTCCCCATCTCGGCGGCCACCCTGGCACTGGCCCAGCTTACTTATGGTTGGGGCAACTTAGGTCACGAGACGGTGGCCTACATTGCCCAGAGCTTCGTTGCTTCTTCAACCGAATCCTTTTGTCAGAAAATTTTGGGCGATGACTCCACCTCCTACCTGGCCAACGTCGCTACATGGGCCGATACGTACAAGTACACCGACGCCGGAGAATTCTCCAAGCCCTATCATTTCATCGATGCGCAAGACAACCCGCCGCAGAGCTGTGGAGTAGATTACGATCGCGATTGTGGTAGCGCCGGGTGCAGTATCAGCGCGATCCAAAACTACGTGAGTTACTTTAAAGTTTATAACCATATAGGACGCTAATTTCACGTAGACCAATATTCTCTTGGAATCTCCCAATGGCTCGGAGGCATTGAATGCCCTGAAATTCGTGGTTCATGTTCGTCACGTCCCTTGACCAGTTCAAACCGATCTCCTAACGTATCGCAGATCATAGGAGATACTCACCAGCCCCTGCATGACGAGAATCTCGAGGCCGGTGGTAATGGTATCGATGTGACATATGATGGCGAGACCACCAACCTCCATCATATCTGGGACACCAACATGCCCGAGGAAGCCGCAGGTGGCTATAGTCTGTCGGTCGCAAAGACCTATGCCGACCTTCTGACTGAGCGCATCAAAACCGGCACCTACTCGTCCAAGAAGGACTCATGGACAAACGGAATCGATATCAAAGACCCTGTGTCGACATCAATGATCTGGGCGGCCGACGCCAATACCTACGTCTGCAGTACGGTTTTGGACGACGGACTGGCCTACATTAATTCCACGGACTTGTCCGGAGAGTACTACGACAAGTCCCAGCCAGTCTTTGAGGAACTCATCGCGAAAGCTGGGTATCGGTTGGCGGCTTGGTTGGATCTGATTGCGAGTCAGTCTTCTTGAAGGAGATTGTCCAGAATATGCTCAGAGTTAGGTCGCTATGTGAGCGATATAGAATAGTTGACCGAGTCGGCCTTCTTCTCTGAAATGACTATACTTTAGCAAAGACCGATGTATTGCCGTTTATCGTAACCTGTTATGTATCGCTCTACAAGTCTTCCAATGCTATGTGTTGATGACTACGAATACAATGGTATCATGCATGTTCGCAGAAGACTGGCCGTTGAGCTTTGGCTAGACATGAGGCGAGTGTGAAAATGTCAAAACAACGACTTCCACCTTGGTCCTTTTCTTATTAAACCCTAAAACCAGGCACACATAGTGTGTTTTCCAACTACTAGTGTCACTTGAACGGTGACATAGAAGGTTGAATGATAATAGATGGGTCTATTGACGATGTTATACCAGTAAAGCTATGCCTGGGGGTACCGAAACTAGTCAAATATTTCGGGTCGACTAATTAGTCCTCGGCGCCGCCCTACGGTCATGGGCTGTTCATGGGAGATCGTGCGCTATCCATGAATGAGAAATACGCAGAAATTGTAGGAATAGCATCCCACAAAGGCTATGCTCGGGGTTGTGCCATTTGCAGTATCACAAGTTGTATTCAGGCTTCTGCCATGCTTGTTCATTGTCTTTCCAGAAAGCTAGTGGAGTTCGTGGATCGCAAATCAGAGGTAGAAGTCATTCTAGGCGCTTGCATTCGGCTCTATAGACAATCTTCAATAGTGGCATTATCCCGTTACCACCCGTGGTTTCTCCTACTGCGGGAGGCTAATCTTGCCCTTCTTCGTCTAAAGCATTCCTCGGTCCTTTTTCAATGTTGCTGCGACCAAACCTAAAATAAAACTACTTTTATGTCGAGGGATTACTCTCAAGTCACACCGCAGGAAGGTAGCTATAGAAGGTGTTATCTGTATCGTGCTAGTTGTATAATGATGCACTACTAGATAATGGTATATGGTACATATGGTTCGATGACAACATCTCCAATAATTCCGTAATGCTGCTTCGGTGGCAGGTCTTTCAATGGCCTTGCAACGCCATATCCAGCGGTTCGGATATCATCCCAGTATGGCATGACCCCATTCCAAAGGGTCGACGACACTCGCAGATCAATGGTGTTGTTCCCGTGAACAAGATAGCTAGTAATGTCAAGTCGAGGAGTTGTGATGTCGAACGGCGGCAGCTTCCTCCCATTGATGAACCCAACAACACCATGCGAGATTGATGGGAGAACAAGATACGCTCCGGGTTCGTTTGAGAGATAAGGCTGTAGTCTCCATTGAATGGTCGCACTGTAGTATCCAATGCCGGAGACGTTTGACAAGCCCAGGTCCAGCCATGATTTGAGAGATGGCCCGGGACTATCGATTGTTATGTTCACCTTCTTCGAAGTCGGATCAAGATTGTAGAAGTCGTCTGGAGGTAGCCATTGCTCTACTTTGACTTGCCACTTGTCAATGCTATAGGCACGCGGGGGAATGGAGCCCCACTTGTTGATCGTTTTGCCTGACGACAACACCACTTCGGCGGTATTATTGGATCCTGCGATTTGCACTTCGATTCCCAAGCTATTAGTGACCCTGACGCCCAGTACGGCGCCTGAGGCGGCAACAACGTGGCTTCGGAGTTGCCCTGATGGGCTCAGCCGGATGAGCCTTGTCTCCTCTCGCTGCAGCATAAGGGGTATAGTCATGTAACCATCCTCATAGGTGTACTGGGCAATCTGTATCTCCTCGCCGGTCCACGCATCTAAGAAGTAGGCTGCACCGGAGTGCTTAAAGGTAATACTCCCTGCGCTGTAGTTCCCTGAATTATAGACAAAAACATAGGAGTCTTTGGTTGGAAGATCTCGCCATCGAGTATGCCAAGTTCCATTGGACCGAATCTGCGATCGAGGCTCAATATGAAGTGAAGCTATGGAAGCTGCCAGGTTCTCATAAGGGACCCGGTGGACGTTTTCAAAGCTCAGAAGGCTTGTCAAAGTTTGATTTGCCTTTTCAATTGCAGCCTGATTTGACGTGGCGTACTTTGACGGGAGGCCCCCGGATATGACAATAGGAAGGCCCTCTTTGGCGTATTTCGCAAGATAGTCCACCCCATGTGGAGTCAACGTGTCATTTCCACGTAGGATAAGAAGTTTGAAGGCATGCCTGGTGGGAGCCAAGATGCCACTCTTGACATAGGCCTCTGGGAGAGCGAAGTTCTCAGGAGAAAGATAGCCGTAAGTATAGCCAGCTTGGAGGAGGTCGGTGGGGAGATAAATGGAAACCGGGTATGGACTCTGCGGCATTTGCTTATTCCAAAATACGAGATCGATCTTTGGGACACCGCTTTGCAAAGCCCAGGAGTTTCGACCGAGGTAATCCATGGCTTCATGGAAGCCTACCTCCCAACCTGGTTGGTGTCGGCTGTACTCGGGATAGTCGTACTTGTGTGTAATGTAGCCGGGCCAAGTGGTTCCTGTGAAATTATGCGAGAACGTTGCGCCGTGGAGGACGAGCTGATTGACCCCGCCCGCGAAGGCTTGTTTTGCTCCGTATAATACCTTTTGCCAGGTCTGCGAAAATGGTGTTTTGTAATCGGCACCCATTTCGTTCGAAATAACTGGCTTCCCGGATAGCTCAGCGGGCGTTGAATACTGGGTGTAGCCATCGATATCACTCATGAAAGAGAGGCTCTCGCTCTCAGGGGCATCCACGCTGGGAACTAGTTGGAGCATATCAACCGGTGTATTATATCCAACCTGCGCAGAGAACTCGAGGCCCAGCTTCCGGTGAGTCCATTGTGTCAGATAAGTGTAGTAGGAGTCCAGGCCATGGGTTAAGGTTGACAGGAAGTCTGCCACAATGCCCGCACCTTGGTCTCCACTATCCAAAATGACTGATACAGCTGGCTGTGTTAGCTGATATCCACCGATGTTCTCGAGAAGTGGAAGATAACGCAGAATGTCATACTTTGAGAGTTAGTGTTCTGTGACTACAGCTGGGGCAGTAGACATACCGCGTATTGCGTTTTAAAGCCTTCTTCCAATCCAGGAGTCCAATAAATGTCCCCTGGAATCTCTAAACTGTCTTCCCATAAGTAGTTGCATACTTTCTGCAGAAGCTCGGTGACCCCGTCCACAAGGATATATTCTTCCAAGAATTCGGTGATCTGGCGAGCGCCTTCGGCGGAAAAGTGATCTACATAGAGAGATCCATTTTGCAGGAAGCTTGGTGGATCGACAGCCGGGATGATTTTTCGGGCCAGCGGCTGGTACATGTAGAAGGCTTGGAGAATATGTGACTGAGAACCTTCCACATGATGGGGCGTAACGCGGATGCTGCCATCTGGCTGAACCAAGTCGGAAACAACTGTGAGGGATTCATTAGAAATTGTATGTTGGGGCCATGGATCACGGGGTTTCCAAGGACCATTGAAGGCCTTCACAACCGTGCTGGTATTGAGAATAGCATATGTATGGGCGGCCAGAAAGTTCCCACTTCCCCAACCGGGCAGGGTACCGTTATAGCTTCCGTTGACAACCACTTGGCTTGTTTTCTGTGGTCTGTCAACTGATGTCCTAGCATACGTTCAAAGCAGCCGTACCAGTGCCCAGGATAAGTGTGGGTTGTCCCACTCTGCAGGTATAGCTCCATTATTAACCATTGAGATATCAGGAACGAGGCCTTCATCAATATGGGTTTGGAGAATAGCCCTCAAAATGTTCACGAATGCAGGAGTACCATATGCATAGGTCGTCCAGTTGGTTGGCGGTTTACCCTGGATCTATCAGTTTGAAGGATTCCGCAAGATAGATTATGGTTTGACGAACCGTGGGTGCACTGTAGCCATTATGCAATTCAATTCCACCAGCGCCATGATTCCCCAAGTCCCTGATGTCAAACGCAATGTCTTCGGGGTCCACGCTTGCATCCGGCAACCTAGTACGTTTGCTCGTCAATACAGAAACGCCACCAGAAACGACGGATTGAGGACTGACCAGTATCGAAATCTTGGCCTCGTCACTTTAGCAGGGTCTGCGAAGGAGCCAGGAGCGAAGCCTTCATAGTTAGTTGTTGGATGGTAGTCCACAGCAGCGACGACATGGGCCAAGCCCCAGCACCAGAGACCGAAGTATCGAAGAGCATATTGCATGACTGAATGAATAGCTTCTCAAGCTGTGTCAGAATGTCCGGCAGGTGAAGCCATCCATATTATCTGAATTATGGCCAGTCTGGATGATATCATACTTATAGTTCCGCTCGTGGCCACCTTCTGGCTGTTACTTGAATGTGTCCTAGAAACTAGGTCGGTCATAATTCCCCCGAGAGCGCTGCAAGCAAATGTCTGTTATTTTACTTATTCCAAAAATAAGCTTATGTCTGGCAAACACACTGTTTCCCTGATTGGTGGACAAAATAAACGGAGCTCGTGTTCCACGTTGCAAACTCAATGTGTGTGTAGAGTCTACTATTGACTATGAGAATTGAATGGTCGCAAGAAGGATCCTGCCCACCCCGCATCTCCACATCTTGGTATACTTTGGAGGCAATAGCTTGGCAAAGGGAGAAAGTTTCCCATCGCTAGTCATATAGGACCCTTAACAGAACTCAGTGTTCTAAGAATCCGACACATCTCATTCTCCGCTGATTAATATCAGATGACTGGGTGGGACGTATGATAACTGCACGAGAAGAGTCTTGGCTTTGACAGAAAATCGCCAAGTCCTAGGATAGTAAACAAGACAGAAAAGGGGGGATATGTTAGACTTAATGCAGACACATAGAAAATGTAAGAATGAGAAGCCTAGCTATCAGAGCATACATTGTACCAGCAGTTGCTACCCTCAAAGCAACCACAGACTTCTCGGTTTGAGCCTGTATAAAAGGCAACAAAAGTGAAGTGTCGGCCCAGACTCGAAGGTTCTACCTATACAGCAAACAGTTTACCTCCCATAGATCCATCAGATAGTCGAGGTCTTGGAGGATTGCAGTCAAAGAATCAAAGTCCCGCCACCGATACAATTCCGGCGGTTCTTGGCGGAGGTGAAAACGAGAAGAATAGGAGAGACGTCACGGTCCATGAGGATGAATCTACTTTGCTCCTTTCTGTGCCCAGTCCCTGAATTGAACGAGTGTCTTATTCTTTGTACCAACCAAATATCTAGAGCGGGTTTGGGTTGCTGTAAGGCACCTAATCTAGTGGTTAGGTGATACAAGGCTATTTACGAAAAGACCAACATTACCCGCAAGATAGATCCCGCGGACCCTAGAACCTACTAAGTAGTGCGCTAGATAGCTAAGGTCAGCGCCTGTGCTTTACAGTTGCGTACCACTCCAACGCCAAGCATATACGAACTTTTAACGGTTCGTAGAGTGCTGATCCGGGGCAAAGCTACCCCGAGCAGCTTCCCCCGCGTTTTCAAACTTTGGGGGAATTGGACATGCGCGAATTTACAAGGGACAACTTAAATCCGTTGTCAATCTGGTTGATAACTCTCCTTAAGGCATACAGGTCGATGCTTGTTCAAGGAACATGCCACAATACGTAGCGCGGCAGCGCCCAGCAGAACTGATCTAGGTTTACTTTCACACAAGGGTGATGGGTGTACATCTAACCTTAGGCAATTGCTTCTCATGGATACTGTTGTTATCATATGCCACAATTTACTACTGAACGCCAAAGAAAAGTAACAAGTTTCATTCTTGATTTCCGTCTATAGTAAAGTGGTCAAACCTTGATGCTCATTATCAGATCCATACGAAGATTGCATCTGGTCCTTAAAGACTGTTGTAGAGGTCTCAGGAGAGTTTCTCCTCAGCTCCGTACCACATCCCGCAGATCACTCTTGAGATTAACTTGACCGTACATCAAGGTACCTGCGCCTTATGCCAACCTGTAAACTGACAGGCTTACGGAGCCATCCCTCCCGAACTTCCAATGGCCCTTGTCCCTCCACGCGAAATTCAAACAAACGGAATAACGTTGCACAACCCACAAACAATTCCATCTCAGCCAAGTTGCGACCAATGCAGGCGCGAGGACCTTCACTGAAAGGAATGAATGAGTCTTTCTGTCTCTGAGTGAGGCGACATGGATCCCAACGCTCTGGAACGAAGCCCTCCACATCAATTCCCCAGATATCCACCGAATGATGCATAGTGTATCCCGGGACAGAGAGAACGTCACCCGGATAGAAAGTATGGCCGCATATCTCGACGGGTCCTCTCTCGGGAGGAACCTCACGTGGAAGGCCTTGGCCAAAGGTGCTGTGGATGCGGAGCGCCTCCCAGATAACCCATTGGAGACTGGGCCGTTAGCAATAAACATGCGTGCAAAGCGGTTTGGACTCACTAAGTGATTTTCTTCACCATAGCCAGATATGGGACCTCGACGTCAACAGGGATGACTTCATCCAAAACGTTCTGTAGCTTCCACAATACACGTGGGGTGGTTGAGACCCAGTACAAAAGAGCGCATAACGTGCTAGAACTGGTATCAGACCCAGCTGCTATCAGGGTCACTGCCTCGCCGGTGAGCTCACGATAACCCAGTTTTGCACCAGCTTGGTCTTCCGCATCAATCAAATGCGCGAGAAGATCCCCACGTTTCTCCGTCATTGACGTATTCATCTTTAGACGCCTATCGACTGCCGCTCCGGCTACATCAGCCACATTGGCGATAGCCTCCGCTCCTTGGCGGAAGAAGGGATCAGGTAGCCACTTAGCGTAGGGAATAAGATCCGGGCAAATTCCAAGAGCAGCAGAGACATCACCACGATGATTAAGGACTTCCACGGCGTCGAGGGTGACTGCTGCATCTTCTAGCGCTTTCCGCATAGACACGATAGCATTGCCCCTCTCCAGCATTCCAAACGGTGCACCAAATGCCAAATCACCGATGATATCAAAGGTTAAATAATTACACCATACACGTGCATCAATAACTGCATACGGATCATCTAGGCCTTCTTGTGAATCAGCCATCTTCTGCCACTGTCTGACCAGAAGCTCCATATTGTTGTGCGCGTATTGTTCGGCCTGGGCTAAAGATCTCGCGCTAAACGCGTGAGAAACGATCTTGCGCTTGCGAGTGTGTTCGGCACGACTACGCGTTGTGAAGATGCTCCAATCAACGTTAAGAAATGCATTGTAAAAGTTGCTGCAAAGGTTCTGTCAGACTGGCAGCAAGAGAAACGCAGTTTGTAGTGGATTCACCTTTTGAGGAATCCATTGCCATGTCCATATATGGCTTAAATGGCTGACTCGTCTGCGACAGAGATATGGTTCGGAGCCAGGCGGACTATCTTGCCGCACCGTCTATGTAGATCGTTAACGACCAGGGAGCGATACCCCTGACGGACCTGTAGAATAAGCCAGTTCCTGCTGAAGCCAGCGATAAAGGGTCCTGGAAGATCATGGAGGTGCCACTGCTTAAGATATCCCGCGACGTAGTACGCCACCAGTAGACCGAGGGCAACGATAGGAACAAGAGGGCAAAAAAGACATTTAACGAGGTACAGGTCGAGCAACATGATGGTAACTCCTATGTAAGAAAACAGCGAGGCTGCTATGAGGCTGACTGACGAGTGGCCGTCCGTAGCAGTACAACAGCAAATTTTAGTTCGCAGTTGTCCTCCGATCAGTCATGCGTCACAATAACAACCCAATGATGCAGCAGATGATTGCCAATCTTGGCAATAGCTGCAAGAGCGGCTCCAAGGACAGGAATAGAACTAGTACTTTGTGGGTAGGCAGTGTGCCTTGTCTAGAAAAGTACATGCGTGAGAGTGTGTCTCCCCGCACGAAACATAGCGACAGAATGCACATGAGCTTGTGCATGCGTACCAGTGACCTAACCGTGTAATAGTTCTGTTGTAACTTCATGTTGGTGGAATGGCTCCATGACGTGAAAATATCGCAATCTCCCCCCAGAACTTTCTTATGAACTCATGGTGGAAAAAGGGGCCGTTAGCCAACGTTGTAATGAGCCGTATAGGAACTGTTATTGGAGATTGAAAATTTAGGTCGTTCTGCTACATTCATGGAATCGATGTGGGCAGCTAGAAGCAAGAATAAGATTATACTCCATAAGGGACATGCATCTAGAACACTGGAACCCCTGCGTGGTACTAGTTAGTCGTTGTACCACAGGTCAACAGCCTGCGGACCGTATGGTATTCTGTTAAGTACAAATTAGAGGCATAGGACAATCTTCCGAGGAGCACTATGACCAAACCAACATACCCGTAACTTCCAGGGATGCATTTATATTGGATTTTTATCGATCATAAACTAAACAGTATCAACAACACTTTTCTCAAGACTAATATAGCTCCATTGCCCGTCGACAGCTCCCTTGGCCAAGATATCCTGGCTAATGCGCGTATCCCATCCAGTTGGATGAACCCCATCGGGCAGAATCTGTGCAGAATTGCCTTCAGGTACTCTTTCTCTGAGGAACGGAAAATGTTTCCGAATAATATTGACTACTAGTTGGGGTGTCGTGAGTTCAGAAATAAGAAGAACTCGTCGACCAGCTGCTGCAGGGTTCGTTAGAGCATCTACATGGCTTCTGGCAACGTCACGGACATCCACCTAAGTATTATCAGCACTTCTGATAACAAACGCATGACTGAGTGGACACATACGAAGTGGTAAAATGGAAAGCGCATATCCTTGAGCTCGTCTTTGTGGATGCCGTCGATAAACTTCGCAATCACAAAATAGTTCGTTGCATTGATAGAGCTCATCCCCGAGATCGGATGAATCATCGGTCCTGTGATGAGGTGTGGGTTCATCACTGTGAGCTCAAACGCAGGGATGTTCGTTTTCATAAACTCCCATGCTGCTCTTTCCGCCTGCACCTTAGAGACTATGTATCCTAAGACGCCATCGCCACACTCAAGTGCCTGCTGTGCAGTGATCTTCCGCATTCATTAGCCGCTGCTTACTGAAGGAAATTATCGATGCCATGTGCTCACAGGGTTCCAGTTCTTTTCTGTGTATGGAGGTCCTAGTCGCGCGAGATCCTCAAATGATTTCAAGACTGTGACAGCACTACTCAGAAGGACGAACCGCTTCAGGTCCGTTCCACCATATCGGTGAGCACTCCCAAGGATCTCAGTGACACTTAACTATGTTAATAGTTATCCAGATTCGTTGCAGTTGAAAGGATTCCATTTCTCACCCCACTACAGCAGTCTCAATTACAAGTTTCTGCATGTCTTTCGCCTGAAGCGTGACCGGTGACGCTGTATGAATCACGAAGGCGAAAGGTACTTCCGCGCTCTTGAATACTTCATCAAATGGCTGGCTTCTGGTAAAGCCAGAAACTATTGCAAATTTAACTCTGCCCTCCCAAGATGGGTGTGTTCTGATAATGGCTGCTGCTTTCTCCTGTGATCGAACTGCTGCAGTGACGGCATATCCACGCTGTTAAGAGTCAGAAGAGACGTCTCTCCGGGACGAGCGACAGGCTACCTCAAGTAAAACAGATAAAATGTGAGACGCAGTAAAGCCATTCGCGCCTGTAAGAAGAACGTGCTGCTTCTTCATTTGAGATATTGTACCGAGGAAAATGGACGAGGAAGGAGGTCGCCCCAATGAGGTTCTGCAGTAGCTGAGGTGCTTCTTCACGCGTTCATAACTCTTTACTTCATGACTCCCCCTGAGATGCTTTTGTAAACAGCATAAGCATGAATTATATGGTTACGTCACGGATGGACACATCGGCGCATTGTAGCCTGGTTCACAGGCCGCTGAAACTTGGCAATGTGTTAGCCTTTTCGAAAGGTGAACCTTGTTAGTGCACATTCAACCAGATTGGAGGCTATCAGTCCGGAATCCTACCTACGGTAGGAGTATATTGTAGGCATCACGCCGAAGGGTTTCCGTGAATCATTGTCCGCCACATGTTAATTTTGTAATCTGGACTCTGCATAGAGGCTAATATCATGCTTATTTCTAATATACATACAATTGGTATAGTGATTGCCCGTTCCATGGACATCTGCAAATGTATCTAGAAAGTCGGTTCGTGGTTGTCTGTCTCTGGTTTTCCCAGTTCAATATCTTCAAGATCACTTGAACAGGAATTATTCGAGAATCACCTACTACACCGCAGAAATATACTTCCTAAACGAAGAGAATCTTGGCCCACATCTCACTTATCCGAGGCTTTACGAGTAGATGCTGCACTGAGGCATCCAATCCGATTCTACTCCGTAAACGCGCATCTGTTTCAGGCAATTCCCCTTCATAACAATTGATTGCGATCCGTTTTCTGCTGTCGAGAACCATAGAGTACTTCGTTCCATTAGTGTGAGTTGATGCGTTTTATCGGAAAGCCTGGCGCAGATGGCTGCTACGGTACAGGTATATGAGCGTCTAAACAAAACAGACGCCTTGAAGCAGATGATGCAATTGAAATTGCGGTCAAGATCGGCCACTGTAGTATCCCGACTCTTTATTCTTTATTCAGTACGGAGTAGTGGAAATAATTTTCGGGCAGCCTCAAATAGGATCTACGGAGATACGCCACCCTCGCAAGCAACACGATTCCCTAGTGCGTTTTCCATCAAGCCATGCATTTCTGCAGTACGGCAAAAAAAAGTGGATTATGACGGGAGTTAACGTATGCCAATTACGAGTATCATGTATCAAGGCAATCGCTAAGTTGTAAATGATCCGTATCTGGACTCAGCAATATGTGAATCGATCCAAAGAATATATGCAGCTCATAATCTGGAATATGAGTGAGATCTTGGAGGAATTGCTCTGAATTATGATATTGCGCGTACTTAGATCAGATGTGACGTACGATCTGTGCAAATACTAGCGGTATTCAACAACTTGTGATTATGAAAGGCTGGCTAGTGCATAAGACCGGAGGAAATGATTGGACGAATACGGAATGGAGCCTTTTATTCAAGAATCTACGTTGCTAGCGAGTGAGACTCTCTGCAGCAAGAGTAGTTGAACTAGTCTTCTGAAGGAAAGATACCATGGGGAGTGAAACACTCCCAGAAACGGAAATCAGTAGAAAGCGAGACACGGTTTAAAAAGAAAAGATAGAAGGATACAATCAGTCTCTAGTCTCAGGGGTCAGGTAATTAGGCTGCCTCTTCCATTGACTTAATATACACTATTAAGACCGGTGCCTCATCCCTTTTCTCGTGCAGGCCAGGACTATCCACATGCGTCGTGATAGACACTGCGGTGAACACATCGCACCACATATCGGCTAAAAACATCGAGACATGAAAAGGCTTGGTGATAAGCATTGGCACTACCACAGTGCTAGGGTTGTCCCCAGGATATAATAGGATGGGTTATTGCACCGGGGTAGCGGTGACCATGCTCAATACCCTGCTGTGTCGATCGAATACCTATAATACGACTTTTCCCGAATATAAAGCTACAATTATGAAAGGTGGTCAGCACATCGATGCAGATCTTGCTGTGATCACTTCGGGAAGACACACTCCCGTACGACATTCACCCTGGTAGTTTGAGACAAGCAATGCAGATCTTTATTTCCTGGTAAGCCCAGGAGCAAGAGCAAACCATTATGCATGAACTGGTAGAATACACTACCCAAATAGCTACTTATGCCCAGGGCAGATACGTGTGTCAATAAACACAGGGACCCAAATGGTTCATCTTTCGGGTCAAACCGACTTAATAGCCTCACTACCTTTTCTATATGAGGCAATTCTGTGGCTATTTGTGGCTGTTCCTCGTCAAACTATCCCGACCGATTTCAAACTTCTCTTGGTGAAGCGCACTGGCATGAAATCAAGGTGTTCTATCTAAAGGCGACTGGTGTTACTGCAAATTACCAACGTACGCAGGGCACATTATAATCGGGTGGCATAAACGCCGTGACCCAATAAGCAGTTCGATCTGCGATGTTCACTTTCGTATTCTTTCCGTGCTAAGGGTGCGATCCCCCCATAAATGTCTCTAATTCGAGGGACGATCAATGAAGCGTTATCCTCTTCAGCCGTGAAAATCTCAAATCCCGAAGTCAGCTCAATTGGACGCTATCGAATTGTTTGACTCACGACGACTTCATTGGCTCGCTAAATATATCTGTCCCCATTTGCCCAGGTGACGAAACAAGGTCAATTGGAGCTATCTCCGCATATGTGGAGCTGCCTGACGCTTGAGAGTTGTATTACCTGCAGGGATTCCTGGTTGGTAAGCATCTTGGCATGGCAAGAATCACGGTGAGGTTGTGTGAGACTCAGAAACCGTTGGCCACACTGTGATTTCTAAATTGAACCTATCTCCACAGGCTGCATTATAGAAAGGAAAATCTCACCTGGGCATGTTGTTCATTTGCTCCGATAAGTACCGGCTGTATGAACCGCCCCTAGGAAGAATCTCACCAATCTCCGAAAAGTGGACCTGGACTAGTTCACGCTTAGCACTTCCAGATTAGTGTATATACTGTCGATCCTATACGTCAAACCAGGTGACCAGCCTGCTGTTCATGTCTGGAGTGCTGCTGGAGCACCGCCATCAGCACGGCTACATGCAGGTTGCAAACTAAACCTGACAGGTTGTAAATCCTTGAAGCGCTCTCATTCTATAGTCTATTGCCTTAAGACACAATTCCCTGTTTTCAACGCATAAATTAGTCATTGAAGATTACATCCCAGTCGAGAAGCGCCACTTTAGCCGACGATGGGTTACCAAAGATCCTTCAACGATGGATTTGTTTGAGATTATGTATACGGTGTGCATGAAATACGATATGAGCCATGAGATCCGACCGACTCTGTAACTTTATCAGATTCTCTTCACAGGGCTCAAGATAAAATGGATGTGGAATATTTCGTTTCCAGCCTGAAGTCCTCAAGACGTTCGATGCGTGCAGATAGCCCCTGAGCCCACTTTTTGCAGTTCTGGTTGCGTCCAGGGGCGAGATGCATGGTGGGAATCAGCCAACACGAGAGCAGAGCTGACTCGCCCCAGACGGGCGGGAGGAGCAGGTGCCAAACATGCATCGAGCCAATGCAACAGCACGATCTGACGTTTAGCTCATGCAAGTCCTGGGTGGAAGTAAAACACCCGTCCGGGGTGTACGAGTGATCTGCCAACTAGAGGCATCCATGCGCTGACCCACCCGGTTCTAGGCCTTATTGAGTGGCATGTTTCCCTGCAACAGTTTGACCACCTATCGTACTTTTGTGCCCGAGGGCGAGGAACTGGTACCTGGAATAGCAATACCTTGGCTCATGCTGGCGAAATGCATCAAGTCAGGCAGAACGCAAACGAAATACCACGAGCATCTCTCTGAACCAGAGCAGCTATAAATACTGCCTGTGATCCTACTGAATCCATTCTCTTCTTCATCAGACACACCGGTTCCTTGTCCGCTTCGTCCTCTTTCTCTAAGAACAAAATACTTCTACACCTCTCGTCCTCTTCCACGTCGAAGTCCTCACCTATCAAAATGCAATTCCGCTCCGTTATCGCCCTTTTGGCTTTCGCTGCTGCCGTCACCGCTGCTCCCTGTGACAGCTGTGATGGTGGCGACTCTGGCGACTCTGGTGACTCTGGCAAGTGTAGCCCTAACCAAGAACTGAAGTGCTGCACCGGTCTCACCAACGGCCTGAACCTCAACATCCTCCCGGCCCTGTGTCTTCGTAAGCTTTGAATCTTCATGAGATCTATCTTCATCTCTAATCCCATATTAGCTCTTCTTGCCAACTGCAACAACCAGGCCGCCTGCTGCGAGGCCAATGGAGTGAGTGATTTCGTTTGCCTTGGTTTACGATACGGAACCTAACTTTATGCCTGCAGGGACTCCTGAACTGTCTCACCATCCAGCTCTAAGTTCATCGCATTTCGCCACCGCGAGTAACGATACACGGGCGATGTCCGGTGGGGAGGGGATGGGCGACTCGGTAAATGGATATGTCTTACTACGCTTGGGCGGTGGCAGCGTTCTTCCAGCATCTAGGTGTACAGGCATTGTCCTAGGTCCAAGGTCTGGAAATTAGAATATTAGATTACATCGCTAGGAAAGCTTAATGCAACTTTGGTTGTATGTATATCGGAAAACTACCTTGCATAATAACCACGAACGTAGAGTGAGCGGCGATCCTCTCTGCCAATAAACCCTTGACTTTGAAGGGATATTAGTAGTACTTGAAAAGTCAATGTTAGAGTAATCTCGATCTGCATGTAAAGGCAGTGCTATTCGTAAGGGTTCCCTGAGATCCTTCATGGGGAATTGGAAAGGCCAATATATATATATTCTTGAGGAGCTTGACATACAGCACTCCCCGGAATTAAACACAGAAAAATAGCAACCCTGATTTGAGACACCTCAGAGACGTTTGAATGGCGACGAGTTATTTAGTAGGGCGAAATATAGGAGCCTCAATATAAAATCTGACAAGATTGCATGGGGGTCAAACGGGATTCCTAGATTGAACTCGATATGCTTTGGTGGTCAGTTTGTACTACAGATAAAGCAAAATTACGAAAGGCTCCACAAGCAAGATCCGGTGTAGTGTAACGGCTATCATACCTGTCTTTCACACAGGAGATCGGGGTTCGATTCCCCGCACCGGAATTTCTTTTTTTGTTTTATTCTTTGTCAATTGCCGCAAATCATGCCTAAGGCTTCAATCGGGTCCTTTTTCTTCATCCCCTGCTTTACGACGCGAGTTGCACTGAAGAGTTCAGCTCTTGGATAGTCTTTCACTTCTATCTACACCACTACGTCGCCCCCATTGTTGTTTACTATATAATTCCTGATAGGTTGTCCCTATGCAGACTTAAAGCTGCCTCATATCATTGCCCACCCTCCTTGGTCAATGTAGAAAAGTTGGAAGATATTGACTAAAGCTGTTGAGTAATGGCTCAACGTGGTCTCTGTTGGAAAGAAGATGAAATGGGGAACTTGTCCCTGTATGGACAATATCGCCTGATATCTCTGTCATCAGATCCCTCGCAGTGAAGCATCTGCCCGAAAGCCATGATATTGTGGATGTTACATTTTTCGCGGAAGGTGCCTTCAATAAGTTATACTGCGTCTCTTCGCCAGATATTCCCCAGGACTACCTCATACGTGTCGCATTACCGGTGGACCCCTTTTTCGAAACGGAGAGCGAGGTTGCCACGCTTGCAAACATCCAGAGTATCCCTTCTTCCTGAGAGGTATTGACGTGCAAGAGCCGCCGCCGCCCCCAATACCAGGGACTATCGAGCCCGAACTCCGTGGAATACGGAAGGACTGGGAGAAGGTTCGCCTGCGACGCCTGTACACACAGACGTTACAGAATGATATTGAAGTGTCACCAGATATAATGCGCAAACGCAAGTTTTCCGATTGCCTAGAAAATATTGAAATAAATTGGACAGCATCTCGATATTGGGCACGAGGGGTGCTGCAAGAAGCTAGATCAATGAAGAAGGAAACAGACCAAGGGCACCAGACTCACAACGTCAGACTTGATGCCACCCTTGATGGCTAAGTGGCCCTTGTGGGTGACGCCATAGCATCGATGCAGGTGCCACCAATGGTGATGCCTACCCCCAGCGATTGCCTCCATTACCATATCCACTCATGCCAAATGTTGATTTGTGATATATTAGCAACCTGCGTCTCGACTTATGTACGCATCAGTCTCTCTACTAGACTTTGAGAGCCTCCACAGTACTTCAAAATTTAAACATGCAAGTGCCCCGATCGCAGAAAAGGCCAGTACAGCAACGGGGCTGGTTTTGTAGTCCACAAGAATTATACTGCATCCCACAAGGCTGTGATCACGGTTCTTTTGTTAATTCTCCAAGCGAAACACTAGTCGCCAGATCATAGAACACGTACCGGACGCATTTCTTCATTCAGGTTGGCTACCGACTCAGTTCTCGGGGCAGCGACACTAAAACCAACAAACATAGTGAGAAGCACGTAGTAGAGCTTCATTTTGATCCTGCTGGGTATTCTTGATTGATCCTAAGATAGTGTAGGTCGGCAGTGTCTTAATGGGATCGAGAAAGATATCGTGTTAGAGCTCGGGGAGATTCTTATGGCCTTCCCGACATCAATGTCCGTTCGGCACGCCATAATAACGTTCCACGGCTGCATTCATCGTTATGTTAGGGATTTTGATTACTCGAAAACATGTCGCACAAAAGGGTCATTTTACGCGTGACAGACTACGACTGCCTGCACAGTGTCGCATTCTCTGTGTGTCGGGGCTTTTTCGGCTCCACTAGTATACCCACGACCTCGCACCGGCGACAAGCATTGACGTTTAAAGCTTCTTTCCTATTACAGGTCTATCGCGGAATTGCTCTGTTTGGTCCACAGACTTGTACAGATAGCACAGCTATGATGATTAAACGATTTATGCATTGCCTTATGAAGCATTTAGGCATAGCAACACGGCTTTGTGCACAGCTATAAACAAGTGATTCCCCTACAAGCTCGAATTTTCACATTTCCTCCCTTATACTGGCCACAAAGCCGCACCCCGGATACCCACGTCTCAGCGATACTGAATCGGTATTGCTTCGGTGTTTCACTACAGCAACTTCTTGTGACGCTTCCTTAGACCGGATATGCCGTACATCTGGCATCCAGCATTGTATTCTTAAATGGCTGCTATGCCATCTAATCAATATGGCAAAGATGGCAGCACGTCGACGAGAAGTTCAATATACTAGGCGTCGAAGTAACCACTTCACCAGCAGAAGAGTGAAGAGCGATATGCAAGAATACAGCTGCGGTGATCTTTATAAGCTCAATGGCATGGGATTCCGTACATGGTGGGAAGCGGCACGATGTAGGTGCTGCCTACTATTATCAGTAGTTGTCCTATTTCAGCTCAAACCAGTAGTTTCGTCGACCAACGCTAGTTAGGGTTTCATCTATAATGCCGTCGGTATGCGGATCATTTTAAGTGATAAACGGATACGGAATAGAGGTACGTCGTTCGAAAGGTCAAGAAGATCTTAATCGAGGGCAACCCTATGGATTGGTCATAGCACTTGGGACACGCTGTTGCTCGGAATCTCGGATCCAGGGTTATTTTCCTTGATCTCGGAAGTGAGATACTAATGGCTCTAGGCATAAGCCATGGAAGGAATATTGTTGGCGCTACTGCGGATGTTGCGGGGACGGGACAACGCAGCCACACTTCCAGTGAAACCCAGAAAAAGACCTCTTTAAGGATGAGACCAAGGCCTAATGTAACTTCAGTCATGTCACTCTTATAATCCAAGGTTGCTGTCCAACGTTGGCCTCGGTGGTAGTGCTTACATTGTGGGGAGAAGCAGAAGTTAGACAATATCCTTGCCTGCACTTGCGTCAGGCTTCACCAAACAGTAGGATGACAGGATGTCTTCGTACGACATGGATAACTGCGATGGTGAGGTGTCAGGAGCTGTCCGTGTAACATAGGACCGATGGAAAACAGATGAAGAAGAGAAAAAGATGAAGAAAACTGGAAATTGGCCAATGTTGCTATGGTGCTTCCCAGCGCCCAGCCACCGGTCAAGATATCAATCTTTCCAGCGATCCCTACTCGAGCCAGAAAATGACCGTGCGAGCCTAGCAACTTGGACTATTTGGCATTGGGCGTTAACGAGCTCTCAATAAGTACGACCCTTGATAGAAAAAGAGGATTCTGCATAGGCGCTCCTTAGCAGGAGTCCTCTCTATTGCCACTGTTCAGTAAAGACCCCTCTTGGATGTATAGAAACTTTCCATGACGCTCTAGACAGAGGTAAAGAGGAGGGAAAATTACCAAAGTCGGCCTGGATGACATGGTTGAAAGTGGAATATGGGTGTTAGGATTCAACTTTGACAATGACCATCGCTTTAGGGGGCCTGTCAGATAATGTGACCTGGTGTAGCCCTCTTTGACTTTCATTCCCTCACGTGGTCTTGCCTTCCATGTCAATTGTTCAATTTCTCCAGTCGTTCCTTCCCTCCTGGTGGTTCATTAGCAGTCAGACGTTGGCTGACTGTCAGCCGTGTGATCTGTTTCTCTTTCTCTTCTTCTTATCATTCACTTCACCTCACTTTGCCTTTCTTATTGCCTCCCAGCAACCGCAGAGTAACCACTCCAGTATTTTCTGTACAACAATCATTATAGTGAACAGCCCTGGATTATCTGTTTTACGACTCTACGACAACAAAGTTTCATCATGAAGCTTTCCATTGTCTTACTGGGCACTGTGCTGGGGACAGCCCTGGCTGATGTGCCAACTATTGTCGCGAAGGTGGGCGCTAAATGGTGAATCGTAACTGTCGTACAGCAACGCTGACAGTCACGCTTGTTAGGGATCCAAGTTTTTCTACAGCAACAATGGCACTCAGTTGTAATATACAGTTCCACCTTGGATGTTTGGCTCCTACTGACTGGTTGATTCTCAGCTTCATTCGCGGCATTGCTTACCAGCGTACGTGACCACTTCCTCTATGTGTGCCCTGTGCTATCTCATTAACCACAATCGCCATCATCAGAGGAACACACGGGCGCAGGCGACACGAAATACACCGACCCCCTTGCGGATCCAGCGGCTTGCGAGCGCGACATCCCATACTTCACCAAGCTGCGCACCAATGTAATTCGGACGTATGCCGTTGACCCATCGAAGAACCACGATGAGTGCATGAAGAAACTCGCTGATGCTGGCATCTACCTCATCTCTGATCTTTCCTCTCCGACCGAATCCATTGAGCGGGAAAACCCCAAATGGGATCTTGATCTCTACAAACGGTATACCGATGTAGTTGACGCGTTCGCAAAGTATGATAATGTTATTGGATTCTTCTCCGGAAATGAGGTTGCCAATGCCAAAAATAATACCGCGGCGATTGCCTTCGTCCGGGCAGCAGTCCGGGATATGAAGGCCTACATCAAGCAGAAGAAGTACCGCGACTCATTGGCGATCGGATACTCTACCGATGACGATCAGTGGATGCGCGCCAATGTTGCAGACTACCTGGTCTGTGGAGACAAGGACAGCCAGATTGATATGTTCGGTTATAATATCTATGAATGGTGTGGGAAATCTTCCTTCAAGGAGTCTGGCTACGAGGAACGTACCAAGGAATTCTCCAATTACCCCGTTCCCGCCTTCTTCTCGGAATATGGATGCAATAATCCTCGACCTCGGCCATTTAATGATATACCAGTGCTCTATAGCGACCAAATGAATAATGTCTGGAGCGGTGGTATCGTGTACATGTACTTCCAGGAGGACAACGACTATGGTCTGGTCGCCCTGGATAAATCGAAAATCAGCACCATGTCGGACTTCAACAGCTTGTCGTCTCAAATTCAAAAGGCGACCGCAACGGGCGTGAAAAGTACCGACTATCGCCCGACTGCCAGTGCTCGGACCTGCCCCAAGGTGGGTGACGACTGGCAGGTCAACGCTAAAGACCTTCCACCAACCCCCAATGCAGATCTCTGCAAGTGTATGGAAGAAGGCCTCACCTGTGTAGTCAAGGACTCGGTGTCGGAACAGGAGTATGGAAAACTTTTCGGAATGATCTGCGGCAATGAGGGCGTCTGTGATGGACTCGCCCGTGATGCGATCAAGGGGAACTTCGGTGCATACGGCATGTGCAGCGCCCGACAGCAGCTCTCATTTGTTCTCAACCAATATTATCAACAACAGAGCGAGGAAAACCAGGCTTCGGCGTGCGACTTCAAGGGAGCTGCCTCCACCCAAAAGGCAAGCAAGCCCACGGGTACCTGCTCGTCCCTGCTGGGACAAGCTGGTTCTGCCGGGACTGGTACGGTCTCGTCCAAGCCAACCGGTAGTGGCAGTGGCAGTAGCAGCTCCTCCACCTTAGACTCTGCTGCCGGTCTTAGGGTAGTACTACGGTCGGTTCAGGCTGGTGCTTGGCAGATCGGGGCTTACCTGGTGACGGCGATGGTGGCTGGTGCTGGCATGATCGTGCTGTGAGCAGCTATTGCCTATAATGACTGCAGTCTCTTGATGTGGGTTCTTTCCTTTTTGTGTGTATCCAACTGTTTTGCATTCTCAGCCCATGTTTAACTTTTTACCCACTGTACCTTACTGCCATTCATGACAACAGTTGCGTTACTTGGCCGAATTCACTAGAGATGCTTCAAATGAAGACGTAGAAACTCGTCTTTGAGATTAGCGTCCCCAACAGGTGGAGAGGTCGTTCGCGAGCTTTTGACGCATCTGGTATGCGCATACCATGGGAGGGCGTCTAGGATCGATCTCAATCGAGGAGTGTGAGTTTTGCCCACGAGAAAAATTGTCGTATGGACATAGACGCGTAGAAAGCATGGTTACCCGCAGATAAGAGTGGTTGCAGGTCAGCTAGACCCTACTACTCGCAGTCTAAACTCCGCCTGTATTGACTTGGCGCAGTGGTGTGATGGGGTTGGATTGTTTGATGGCGTATCCATCTTCTCTGTACGTGGTTCGCTCTTCCCAGGTCTATCTTCCTATTCGTCAAGAAACTCAGTCGCGGGATGAGCCCCTTAACGTATTCTTCCAATCACCGACTGGCGGGTGTCTAGAGCGCACTGGCTGGACATCCCTGGGCGCATATGTACCATTCTGCTGACGACTGGAAGAGCGGGGTACATATGACAATAAATTCCACTCGCCAGCAAGAGAGACCTTTGTCCCTCTGTTTAATTGGGGTAATTTGTGATCTCGAGAGGCGCTTTGGTCGCGGACACGTCTGGCTCCCTGGTTGGTGGGTTTCCTTATCTAGCGCGTCGTAATCGATGCGGCCAGACATTGGCACGGCTGACTGGGTACCGGGCGCCTTAAGCAGAGTACGACTTATATACGGACGGTGGAAATCTCTCTTCTGTAATAACCTACCAAAGTACTCACTCCAACAAATGCCAATTTAAGGACCGTTCAAGTGGAGCGAAAACCAAGCGATTAGGGTCCAGCCATGATAATGGACACGCAAATAGCTGATCTGGCCATAATTGGTGCTGGTAAATTCACCCCTCTCATATCCCTAGACTCTTTTACCCGATAAAAATTGATCGCGACAGGCTGGCACGGCCTCGCGGCCGCCAAAACAGCCCTCGCGCTCGACCCCAGTATCAAGCTGGTGGTTCTGGATTCCGCCGCCTCAGTGGGGGGTGTCTGGGCAGAGGAACGCTTATATGCGGAACTCAGGACGAATAACCGACTGGGATCATACGAATATGGTGACTTTCCTATGAGGGACATCATTCCCGGTTTGGTGAAACCCGGTGAGCATATGTCAGGCAGAGCGATGCATGAATATCTGAAAGCGTACGCTGCCCACTTCAGGATCCGCGACAAAATTAAGTTGAATTGCAAGGTTGACAGCGTGGAATACTGCGAGAGAGATGACGGAGGGGGAAAGGAGTGGGTCATTAGGTGCATAACGACAACAGAACCAGGACACGCGAAGAGCAATACTATACGGACGCGGAAACTGATCCTCGCCACGGGCCTTACCTCGCAGCCGCGTATTCCTACATTCTCTGGCCAGCAATCTTTCGGCGCGCCATTGTTCCACGCAAAAGAATTCGCCCCTTACCAAGACACCATCTTCGCTAAACCCAGCAATGACACCACAGGCGACCAACATGAAGGCGCCCGTGATGACCACGCACCAATAACGGTACTCGGCGGAAGCAAGTCCGCGTGGGACACTGTCTACGCCTGCGCATCAAAGGGACACCGCGTCAACTGGGTCATTAGACCCTCTGGGACTGGGCCCGCGTGGGTGAGCCCGGCCGCTATTTTCTCGCCCTTCAACCTTCTCCTCGAAAGCCTCCCTGTCGTGCGCGCCTTGGGCTGGTTCAGCCCCTGTGCCTGGGTGAGCCACCCGATACGCAACTTCTTACATGGGACATGGCTGGGCAGTATTATTGTGCGTCTGTTCTGGGCCTCCCTGGAGTGGGATATGGTTCGGGTCAATCGATACAGCGATCATGAGGAGACGGCGAAGCTAAGACCCTGGTTTCAGCCTTTCTGGGTGGGGACCGCGGTGAGTATTATCAATTTCCCGGGGGATATCTTTAGATTGATCCGGCGGGGACTAGTGAAGGTGCATATTGCCGATGTTGAGCGGCTGGAGCCTTATAGGGTCGTCCTGTCCAACGACGGCGGCACGCTGGACACGAGGGCACTTATCCTGTGCACAGGCTGGAAAGTATCTCCAGGCATTCGGTTCTTGCCGGATGGAATCGAACAACAGATGGGCTTCCCGTGGGCTGCGGACCCAATTGACCAGGAACTCGTCAGGCAGGCCCGCAAAGACATATACATGCGTCTGCCCATGCTCCACACCGGCCCAGAGAGGAGGACCTACTACATGAAGGATGCGGGGGGTCAAACACACACTAATGAAACCGTTGTGCACCCCTTCCGTCTCGCGCGCTTCATTGTCCCCCCAGGACTATGGGACGACCATAGCATCGCCTTCCTAGGGACCGTAACCACGTTCAACACGTCCATTGTTACCGAAGTGCAAGCCCTGTGGGCGCTAGTCTACCTTAACCACGGCTCGGAGCTTCACCATCATCACCAAGACAAGGCGTCAATAGTTAGCGAGACAGCACTACACACAGAGTTCTGTGCGCTGCGCTCCCCGGCGGGCCATGGGGTGCGGACTGCCGACTTTGTCCTTGAGGTCATGCCGTATTTTGATCTCTTGCTTGGGGATTTGGGCTTGAGGACTGCGAGGAAGGGGTCGTGGTGGGAAAATTTGTTTGTTCCGCATCTTCCGAGGGATTATGCGGGATTGGTGGAGGAGTGGAAAGCGCGACGATCTATATCCCAGGAGGGGCGGAAGATAAAGACTACTTAGGGCTTTAGATAAGACTTTGTACGGGGTGGTTTCGCGTCACTGTTCATGGTGAATACTTTGATGGGTTTCTTTTACAGGTGTTAGCAGAAGGGGATCGAAATGACCTTAGCCACTAGGCAGACGGCATGATTCTAGATTATATATCACACTGATAATGTTGAACTCCGTTGACGGCCTGATTCAATGTAAACCGTGACCTTCATGAGATAGATCACTAGCCCGGACGGGCCAGCCTGACAGCATTGAGCCCAATATCCACCCACCATGTATTCCGGTGTCATATACTTCATCCGACGCGACCATGATGGCTAAAGGGGTAGACTCGCGCGACCTTTGCGGGAAGCTCGCGTGGACACAGTTGAACCCCAGTTGAACCCTGTGTTCAGCATTACTAAGCAACGACTGGGTCTGAGCTAAGCCGCTTTCGGACTAAAATATTGGCAAAGAAACAAACATAATAAATGTACGGTGTTTGGTAAACCACACACATATCTTCAAACAAGCTCATTCTAACATGACTCGACCTCTCACTTTGTGATATACATCACTATATTTGTCTCTCTCTCACAGAGTACACAATACAGAGATAGCCAAGAGAAAACGCAAGACGGTACCCTCCTGGCGAGACGGTCTCGAATAGTGGATTAGTGAAAGTCTTGGCTTCTGGGTCCAGCCCAGCAGGGGTTCTTGGGCTGAGCCTTGCCGCCTTGCGGGGCATACTCTTGAGACGTTGAGATGCGCAGTGAGCCATGGGATGCTGGTCATGGCTCAGTGGTGGGAGCATAATAGCTTGTTTCAAAAGTCCATTCATCTAGTACATTGTATTGTCTGTGTAGCTAGAGATTATGGCAGACAGCAATTTAGCTTGATTGTGTTGGGCACTCCCGGTTCATATTGGGGTTTTTACGGAGTAGATCGCCCGCCGAATCGAGAGGCCTGTTCCAATGGGCCAGGGTCTTATCAGTAGTGTTTGATTGAGCTGGGTAGAGACAGACGAACTCACTGAGTGGCTGTATGGTGTGATAGCCTTGCATCGCCCTCCACCATGTCATTTGGCTAAAAGTCACAGGTGGCTGAGGGGAACCCTGTCCGAATGGGGATAAAAAAAGATTAGAATGCGGGAAGGATGCCAATCAGACTGAAGACATGGGTCTAAGCCCCGGGATCGACAACCACTCAGGCACTGCCTTCGTGTTGGAGCGCTGGGTTGCACCAAAAGAGGTTAGCGTTGCTGTAGGGTGAGATTCGACCCCAAAGTAGATATAAACATGGAGAACGCCGACGGTCTCAAGTTCATCTTCAGTTTACAATCACTCTTCTACCCCACTGCACTACTACAAGAAGCCTTACTTCACTGTCTATACTCTACACAGACCACAAAATGTCTTTTGATTCAACTGAGGAGAAAACGAGAGGGTTCTCGCACCCGATTTACTCATCTCACGAATTTAAGATGTCGCAGCAACAGCAACACTGTCCTAGCCACTATGAACCAGTACCACCTCCATATGCTGGACAATTTCAGCCAATGCCACCAAACCCGCAATATGGATACCCTCCCCAGCCGTATGCCAGTTATCCACAACCACTGATGGGCAACCCCCAGTACCCTCCTCAGTCGCATCACACCCAAAATGCAACGCGCTCCCTGAAAGTCGAGTTTTCCAGTTTATCGACAAGACACATGGCCATCAATGATGCTGGGCAAGGCTCGTTGCTCTGTACGGTCGACCTGCACAACCGAAACCCACAGATGGAATTCAAGAATGCCGCAACGAACAATACCATCGCCACGGTGCATATGCGGACTTTCAAGCCAGAAATGGACATCAAGCTCCACGGTCGTGACATTCATCTTCGCGTTAACCGCTCCCTGAAACCCGAAACAACGTATCACTCGATAGCGTTGCCCACCATGTCTTTTACATGGAAGACCTCTAGCGCTTGGAAGTACCTCACTTTTGAATGTGTGGACCAAAACAACGTCACCGTGGCCAGGTTCAAGGCGGCTTCTTCTTTCTCCATGCGCAAGCTCGGTCAATTGGACATTCTGATCCCGCAGGCTACCAGCGGAGCCGCTATGGATGAACTGATGCTCACGGGCGTGTCCTTTATGTATTATCAATACTTGAGTCATATACGGAGCACTACTGTCGCTGTCACTGCCTAAGCCATCACTCTACAATCGACGGAATTTACGGCGTTGTGGTGATTTTCGTTTCTTTAGATTGGCATATCTATTATTATATTCCATTTCTGTCCAGCGTCGCATTTTTTTGTTTTCCTACCGAATCTCTTTCTTTCTGTTTTTCTGCTTTCTATTATTTATTCTTGTGTCGGGACAAAGTGACAAACAAACGGTATAGCATGTTGGATTATGATTGGAACAAAATACCCTGGCTTATGTATCAAGAACTTCAGTATAATTTAAGCGAAGACCAATTGAATGCAATATTTAAGATTGAAAAAACACCTTAACTTGGCTTGTTCTTGTTCCTTTGCCCCGTGGACGGTCCTATTGGCTAACGGTCAATTAGCCTAAAATCTTACAGATTATGAGCTGAAAGATCCGCACTCACAGCCTCAATGTCAGCCTGCCAAGAGACGGGCGATGGCTTGGCATCCGGTATATCTTATCAGCCCGATAACGAGCCATTTCCCCTCAACGATGCACAGCTGACAGCGAACATCATGCCAGGAGTACCATCAGGAAGAGCGTGTGAAGGATGTCGTCGCCAGAAGAAGAAGGTATTATGTGGTGTATCTATCTTCTGATATAGCATCGGTGGCTTAAGACTCGCTTCTAGTGCGATGAGAAACAACCAACCTGTGGACGATGTCTCCGATTAAACATACCATGTGTTGGATCCGGACAGCGGAGATTCAAGTTCCAGCAGGAGTATACCATTCCGATAATGGTTAAGAAAGGAAAGATCAAAGGACAGTCGCCCAAGGATCAGACAAGCTCTAGCAGCGAGGAGGAGCGTGCAGAAGTATCTCGGGTGTCCCCACACCCAAGCAGTGCCCTGACGGTATTGACCCAAGCGTTTGTCCAAGCTATACACCCGTCAACGGATATCCGATGGAATCTTGCGTGGATGTATGGGGGCTTTCTGCGGGATGTACCTGCGCGACTGGGCACAAACGAGGCCCTGGACACCGCTGCGGATGCAGTGATCTGTATGCATAGGGAGTTCTGTACCACCCGGAAGGTGTCTGCTAAGGGGCTCAGTAAGTACGGTCGTGCTTTGAATACCCTCCATTTCTATCTGGACGACCCGGTGAAGGCGGCCAGCACCGATACGCTATGCGCGGTCACGATACTCTTGCTCTGCCAGGTTCGTCACTCCTGATACTGTGGGATGAGGCTGCTGCTGATAATTGGTAGGGTTTCCTCCCCGGTAAGGGTAAAGTGCAGTCGGGCCATGCAGAGGGGGCTGCACAGATTCTGAAGGCGCGGAAGAATTTCCGACCTCGAGATGACTTCGAGGCAAAGCTACTGCTGACGCTGCGCGGACCTGTGGTATGGCTCCCATGAGTAAAAAGCTGGGATTGATTACTGAATCGAGAAACAGCTCTTCGAAGGTCTATACGTCAGCAGCATCGGCCTTAGCGGTGAGGAGTATGAAAGTCTGGTTGAAAGCGACCTTGATGCGGGCACGCCAGACGGGCATATGATGCGTTGTCTGGCACGAGTGCCAGGGATCCGAGAACGCATTGCATCGACGATGCCGGGTGATGCCGAGTTTGAATCACTACGACACGAGACTCGGACCCTCTATGACAGCTATCAACCAATCCTGACGGCATTACAAGCCAGAACGACTTCGATCGAGACGCCGCTTGCCACCGGGTCGATGTATCGCATGTGCACACTGCTTCATGCGCAGTATCAACGCATGTACGGCCTTGCTCTTACCGTGGCCATTATCCTAAACTGTTTGGCCCGGGCAGTGGACCCAGACGACCCTACGCTGCCCGTGGAATCGACCTATTTCGCGCAGGAGATTGTCCTTTTGTCGGATAGTCAGGTTGCATTTCGTCCCTTAGGGTCCTTTTACATGCTGGTCTGCTTGTTGACAGCGAGAGTGGGTACCACGGACAAGATTGTCCGGGCTACGGTGGAAAAGGTACTGGATGACTATCAGCGCGACTTCGATGGGGGACGTGCCGCTGAGACGATTGCAGAATTTGAGGAAAAGGTACGGCACGTGTCGGTCTTTTCTACGAATGAAGAGGACAATGCAGTGAATCCCTTGGAGTATACTACTTTAGTTGAAGTCTAGCATAGCGCATCGTTCATTCTTGTTTTTAGCATTGCCTAGCTTTACATAACAGATCTGCATTAATTCATGTAGCCAGGATGGGAAAGATATAGTGATAAATGCAGTCAGGATAGATGCAAAGGTCAAATTGGTAAAGATACAGAGCCATAAATCTATTTACTGATTCTTGGGCTTCTCTCCGATAGTCCACTTGTTCAGTACACCCACACCGGCATTGAGATATGTCGCAAATCCGAGCCACCCGGCGTAGGGGACCATGAGCCAGAAGGCGGTCCGATCTGTCTTCCACCAGGTCTGCATCAGCGCCGCCACGTTCCCACCCAATAGTAGTATATCCGCCAACGCCCAGGCAGGGCGACGGATGCCAAAGAAGAGGGGCATCCAGAGGTAGTTGAGCGCTAGCTGTGTTGTATACAGCGTTTCCCAATTCGTACCCAAGCTCTGAGCAGCGGTCGAGGAGGTCAGCGCGCTATATCCGGTCACTGTCGCGTGGTGAGCGGCGTATCCCATGGCTCCGTAGAGGACAGTCCACATTGGGGCGAAGAGCCATGCGGGCGGGTAGAAGGCCGGCTTTTGGAGTGATTTGTAGGTTCGCTTGGTTCCTCCCGCGCCTGTATAAAGTTATCACGTGTCCGATCCCTTTATTATTACTGTCTCCCCAGGTGTAACTCACGATTGACTAGATAGCCGACCAACATTCCAAACGTGGTAGGAGCTGCGACGGAAAGGATCGGCGAGGTGAAGACCTCTCGGGGAAGTGCTATCGACCAGGCCATCTTGGCTGATCAATTGTGAGGCTCAAGAAAAGCGAGAGTGAGCTTCACGAAGATGGTGGGTTGGAAATTCCTTGACGCGGCGAGTGCCTTGGTTATAAATGCGTCTCATCGCTCTGGCGGTAATTGACGTCATCGCCACTAATAGTGCGGGTAGATTAAACACGATTCTCCAATGACATCGCGACAATGACAATCGATCGTAATATCCCGAAGCTTTCTCCAAGCGTGAGAGCGATCTTCTCTAGTTTCTCGTGTACTGTTAGTGGACAATCTACTGTTGGATTGTATCCTGTGCTTCTCACTGATGGCATTTGCTGGAAAGTGCAAACATGGCAAACACACAAGACCTATCTTATCGCCATGTGATGTCACGGGATCCCGATATGAATGCCGAGTTTCCGGATCGGGAGTGGATCCTCCAGTCATTAGAGTTAAAGCATGGCTCCGACATGAATGGTCACTGCGAATCCTTCCTCAGTTCACACTCTCAATTGTCCAAGTGAACGCATCTATGACCAACTGGATGAATTAATGAATGAATAAGTGATATGAATCACCGCAGTCCCGATGTGCAGCGCCAAGAGATCGATCGTGTGCTGCAACTAAAGCGGAAGCAGCGCGAGGCTAAGGCCTGTTATCCTTGTCGCCAGCGCAAAGTCAAGTGCGATAGTGGTCATCCTTGCAGAACATGTCAAAAGCGTGGCCATCCACATATCTGTGCTTATGATGTGTCGAAGGACTCGTCGCGACACTCTTTTCCCCGGTCGGGGAGGGTGGATCCCGTTCAAGCATCGCCGTCGCATCGACAAGCCGGCATTACTTCCCCGCTGACTCCATCACCGTCGGCACTTAATGGAGCGAAGACCGAGCGAGCGCAACCGCTGGATGGGCCTTCACCATCGGGAGCCGCTCCGCGTTCGGGGTCGACTAGCCGTGATCGCTCGTCAGATTATGTCTTCTCTGGGCAGAACTCTGTGGTCTCCATTCTTCGGCTCCAAGACCCCGACGGGTCCATCGCGCGAGAGGCAGGGTCTGTGTTGGGCCTGCAGAACACATATGAATATTATCCATTCCTTGACATTAAAACACCCACGGATCGTTGGTGTGCACTTTTGGACATTCTCCCTCAGAGAACGGAGATTTTAAAGTAAGCTCGACCTCCATCAGTGCAGGAAACGAATGACGTTAATGGGGAATAGATTTTTTCATCACCATCGCTTGTCTGCACATCCTTTCAATCCGATATTGGTAGATATTGATGGAGTTGAATCCTCCATATGCACCTTTCTGGAGTCTGTTGCATCCGGGGAATTGAGTAACCCAAACAAAATCTCGGAGCGCTGGTCTTCCGACAAGTCGATTGGCCATATCAGTCTACTTTTGGCGACCTTGGCTTCCGGTGCTCACTTCTCGGATCTCGAAAACCCACAACGCTCGGAAGTATGCCAGGATCTCGGTATGGTGCTGCGACCATTTTCTGCTGGAGCCAGTCGCTAATGGTGAACAGCACGTCGATCATTCCAGGCTCTGAGATTGGCAAATTTCCTTTTCCGGCCCTCTCTGGACATTGTTCAAGCCATGCTCATTTTGGGGAACATGTTGCAAAACAATGGCCAATCTGACGCAGCCTGGGCTTTGCTTGGGACCACTGTCCGCTTAGCCCAAGCTGTCGGCTTACACACCGAACGCGGAACTTCACATTTACCAGAAAGTGTCCGTTTGAAGGCCAAGAAGCTATGGTAGGTCGTGAGCCAGTGACATTAACTTCGATGCGCTAACTCGTCCAGGTCCATGACTGTTTGGCAGGACTGCTTATTGAGCCTCTGCTATGACCGTCCACCAGTGGTCTCCACCTCGGGTTGGCAGCAGAGCATTAATCCCACCTCTGTACTCGCTTTGTCATATACGGATGTGATGCATTTTCTTTGTCAGTTGGGCCTCGATATTGCCAAGGTTCAGGAGCCTGAGCACTGGGACTTGACACGCGCTACTGAGCTATTGGGTGCATTAGACAATGTCTACAGTCGTGTCCAGCCTCATCTACTCTCCAGAGAGCATTGCCATTGCTTACAGGAGCACCAAGAGCACCTCGCTCTTCGGATGCACATGTCATTTTGCGTGTCAGTGCTCTGTCGGCCGACCATCCGAAGTTCTCCGAGCCATTCGGATGACCCTCGCTACAGTCGCCTACGACTTCGAGCCAAAGATAGTCTTGTGAGTGCATCGAATGCATTCTTGGACTTCCAAACTCTGAGCATTGTGCCCTTGCGAACCTGGTCAATGGTACATACAGTCTTGAGCTCCACATTGCTCCTCTGCATCTGGCAGGAAACTCGAAATGACAATGAATGTCGCGACTTGCAGCAGAGAGTGATCACGGTGTTCTCAACTGCAGACCCCGCAAGAAAGGACACTATCGGTGGGTCGGACGACGGACAGTGGCTGTCCGCGCGACATATCCGTGCCCTTGTTGCCCTGAGAAATGCGGTGCGCAATGCACCGCTTAATGCAGCTGGCCAAGACGGTAATGGATCGCAAGGGGAAGAGCCAACTACATGTCCACCCTTGAACCCTAATGTAAATGAACTTGTGGCGCAAGATCCAATGTTTATGCCTGGATTCGACCTGGGCGGAGGTTTGACGACAGGGGATGGAAACTAGTAAGTCGGTTCCATTGGGTCTGTGTGATCTGGACATTGACGAAAGACAGTTTCCCGGAAGGCGTACTCGACAATACAACGGACTTCTCTCCGTTGACCTACCTGGATTCCATTATGAACGGTAGGTGTCCCCATGAGTCTCAGGTATCATGTGCTGACATCCTTAAAGTTCCATTATTCAATATCTCCGAAGACAATGCATTCTTACAATAGCTTGCTTTTAACGCGACCTTCAAATTCAGTACTGCTTCCTAAATACTGGTACTATCAACGCACGCTATTGCTATTCCGCCAACTAGCCGAATCGAACTTATGCACACGTAAGGATACCAGACGTTATGTCTTCATCCTAAACAGCACGTCACCGGGTCTTATATTGTCCGAAAAAATGGAACTCGCGACTTACATGGCCCGAGGCTTTCCATTCCGTTGGTAGATGTCATCCCCCCAATACGCTCGTACGACCTATAAATCACTACAGCTCTTCGCGCCAGTCAGCACAATTCCCGTCCGAGGTTTTGAAGAGGTTTTGAAAGGTTTGTTGCCCGATGCCTTTACTACTTGAACGCATTGTATCGAAAAACCCTGTTCACATATGGCGTTACTTTCTGGGAAAACCAACTATTATCATTTAATCATCATACTAATAAGCGAAACTGCTGTTTATATGTATAATCTAATCTAATGTACACATAATTTATTCCTGTTTTCTGAATCCCAAAGCCTGCCACTGGGCCCTCACCTTGGCCTTGATCTCCTCTGGATAGGAGTGCTCAAAGTCCGCAGCTTCCCAATCAGCACCTGTGGTATACTCCGTGGGCATCAGAGCGTCGGAAACAACCTTGCCACCTTTGGTGGGCGAACCTGTGCCGTGACCCATGTATGGGATAAGGGGGAAACCACGGACGTCTTCAAAGAACATTTCATCTGCATTGGGCCGACACCGTGTCGCGAAAGCCCACATGACATCTTTCCACTCATACGGATCAATATCATCGCCAACCAGGACCAAGCGGTGGATAGTGTACCCGGCCTTGTGGTTAAAGACCACGTCCCCGACCCATTTTTGAAGCTCTTTGGGGGTCAGGTTCATTTGGCGAAGCTTGGCGGTGTCGACCTTGAGAGCTACCCAGGTAACCTGTGCCTCGAAGGGAGAAAAAGTGTCGGTGATAGGGAGGCCGGCCAGCTGGCAGATTTTGCGAATCTCGGCGGCGGCCAAGGAGCCAATCATAGTATGGGTCTCGTCAGTAAGACGACCGCAGGCGGACATGGGAAGGATGGCATCGGTCCGGTAGGTGATCTTGTTGACCTTGTAAACGGGACATTTGTGGCTATCACCAGGAAAGACGTAGCCGTGCATTTCACCGAAGGGGCCTTCATCAGCTGTTTCAGTGATGGAGAGTGTACCCTCGAGCACAATCTCCGCATTAGCGGGGACGTACAGATGGTTGGTGTCGCACTTGACCAGCTCCAAGGCGCGACCAGTCATGGCACCAACGTAGCCAGCCTCAGTAACACCATCCGGGATGGGCATTGACGATGCCATGATAGCGGCAGGAGGAACTCCGAAGCATAGAGCCCACGGGACATCCTTTCCCTCCTTCTTCCACATTTGGTGGATTTGCCAAATATGCTGGGGCTCAATGACCAAACCCGTCAGATGGTTCTTGTCCTTGACCATCGCACGGGCGATAGACCAGTTCGTCCATTTTCCATCCGGAGACTGCACGATATGCATGCCGTATGTTTGTAAGTATTTACCGCCGTCGGACTTGTGCACCATTGGCACTGGGAGCGCAGTCAAATCGATTTCGTCACCTTCAAGGGAATTCTCCTTCACGGGGCCGGTCTCGACAATCTTAGGGTCAATGGGAGGTAGTTGGGAGGCGGAGAGCATCTTGTCAAGGATTTCCTTCATGCTGGCAGTAGGGGGCAGGGCCAGGTGGCGGGCGAGCCGGCCGTAGCGGTCACGTTTGGATTTCCTGAGGGAGCCAGGAGCGCCCAGGATACGGAACAGGCCATTCTTCCCCATGCCTTTGAGGTTATTGAAGAGGGGGGCCTTGTCATCGGTCTCGCAGACAAGACGAGTGATCGCGGCAGCTTCCAGGTTAGAGTCGATCTCGGTGTTGATCTCGACCAGGTCATCGTCGGCCTTGAGGGCTTCGACAAAAGCGCGGAAGGAATGATCGACTTCACTAATTGCGGCCATGTTTGCACTAATTGCTGGTTTTATTGGCAGGAATCAAAATTAAGCTGTTGGATGTGATATTATGATGTGGGTGTTGGTGTGTAGACTACTGTTAGGATGCTTCCTCGACTTCTTATATATACTTACATCTCGCTCAGTACGGGTGACCGGCATCTGCAAACTACCCGAATAGGTAGAGCATGGTACGTTTTCTAGAATCATGCATGGAATCTTCTCAAATGCTTGTTTAATCTTGCCGAGTATGTTCGGGGCCTTGGGGGAGGGCAAGGCTCAATAAGCTCGCGGTTGCTCGGAGCCTCGGAAATCTCACGGTGGACTATAGCTGCAAGCGGTCAAAATGTTTATATGATACTAACGGTGATGTACTCAGTTTTAACTCTACAAATGCAGTAGATTATGCCCTTCCACCTTTTCAGATTACTCGCATTGCTGGCATTGCCCAAATTGCGTAGATGGCTTGGATTGTTTGGGTTGCCTGCAATGCCCGGAATGCTTGGATTACCCAGATCATTCAGATTACATAGATGGCTTAAACTGCCAGGACTGCTCAAATTGCTCTGATTACTGATCTGCCTGCTTAACCGACATAGATTGTCGAACTTCTTGAACTGCTGAAATTATTAGCAATGCTCATCAACTTAAGCTCGGAGCCCCTCGGAGCCTCGGGAATCGTCCCAGGGCATACCCACCAGTGATATAATAATGTATGGGACCAAAACACGGGAAACGCCTCACCCGAACCCTATCCACAGTCTCGGAGCTCGGCGGCTCGGTGGCCCATTTTGATGCAGGATGGCCGGTATGCCGACATCGTTGAGCCCTGATTACCTGGTAGAAGATGATCCCGAACCGTTTCCAGATTTGCCTACCTGCCATTTACCTTTACGGCAGCCAACATCCGACGTTTGCTATAAATATACAGGCCGTGCAGTGCATTCCGATCATCATCTCATGAGTACAAAATCAAAAACAAACGCAATCACTACTAAACCCAATATCAAGTTTTCTGTTGACGCACTCCTAACTTCGACCTATTCATCGTCTCGGCATCATTGGCCAGAATTTCATAATGCTCTCCTCCTTCCTTCCTTCAGGCACCAATACGCCAAACTCTGGTCGTCACAGCCCCGACAACGCATCCGAAACCCAATCAACCACACAATCCGCCCCAGTCGAGCACACATCCACCCCAATGCCACTAGTCCCAACCAACAGTCGACGCAAACGAATCGTCGTAGCCATGACCGGAGCGACTGGCTCAATCCTCGGAATCAAAGTCCTCATCGCTCTCCGGCGCCTCAACGTTGAAACTCACCTCGTGATCAGCAAATGGGCCGAAGCAACCATAAAATACGAAACAGACTATCACCCGCGGAACGTGCGCGCCCTGGCCGACTACGTCCACAACATAAATGACATGGCGGCCCCCATATCCAGCGGCTCCTTCAAGACCGACGGCATGATCGTCGTCCCATGTTCCATGAAGACTCTCGCGGCCATCAACTCGGGCTTCTGTGAAGATCTCATCTCCCGGACTGCAGATGTCATGCTCAAGGAGCGCAGAAAGCTGGTTCTTGTCGCTAGAGAAACGCCTCTTAGTGATATCCATCTTCGCAATATGCTTTCTGTGTCCCAGGCTGGCGCTATTATCTTCCCGCCTGTGCCGGCTTACTATATCAAGGCGGCATCTGTGGATGAACTTGTGGATCAGAGTGTTGGGCGCATGTTAGATTTATTTGATCTGGATACGGCGGACTTTGCGAGATGGGAGGGGTGGAAGAAGGATAACTGAATGGTGACCGCAACGTCTCTTATACCTCGTGATATATATGGGCATGATATTGTTTGTGTTTTGAATTTGCATACTGTTTTACGGATTCTGCTTTTGGGCGAAAAGGGAAAGATACGGAATGGTCTTGTTTTTCATGGTTTAATTGGGATGGATTGTTACGTTTGAAAGCATGACGGCGTCACTTAGGGCCAGGCTTTTTCATTTAATTTTACCGGTGAAAACGAAAGCAATAACTACAGGTTTGTCTCTACCTTTGCTCGGCTTGCTGGGTAAGCTTGAGGTATGTGGTGACTTTGAGGATCATGGAATGCTGGGACGAGGAATTTTCTCACGTAAAACTCTACGCATGCTGAAGAGACAAAAGTGGTTACATAGAGGGACAGGAAAGGGATGTTTCGATTGCGATATTGGTTTAGAGGGTAAAGAAGCTGGACCTCAACGTGCCGGGAAATAGTTCTATTAAATTTGATTTCCTAAGCCTGTGTCCTTCTATCTATAGTCCGTACTCATCTATGCTATTAACCTTCCATGAATAATGGATGTCGCCTACCCATTGCAACCAAACCGATCAGCCTATCGTAATAATCGTGTGTTGACTTCTTATCTCGGTTGACCTTGTATGATCCAACTTAGATCAAAGTCGACTCGACGGTAGCCAGAGTACCATTCTCAATGGCACCAGCATGGTGGCGGGCAACCAGTCCGTAAGCGAATTGGTACCTGGAGAAGTTCCCGTTAGTACTTTGCATCAGCAAACATATAGTGATAGATACTTACTTGTCAAGCATAGGAAGCACCTCGGTCAGGCCGGGGGTGTTCCTCCAGTCCCTCATGAGATCAGTAACGATTCCGAAGATACCCATCAGAGTAACGCCAGCCTTCTCCATACGGCGGTTGGCATCCTCAGCGAGACGGGCATCGAAAGTACCACTGGCCTCAGTGTTGGCGAAGACCTCGTATCCTTCGTCGACGAGAGAAAGAGCAAGGAATGCAGTGCCTATGAATTAAACCTTTAGTATATGCCAATGATCGATTGACATGTAAAAACGACCAACTTACAAACTTCAGTCACGATACCACCAATGATCAGCTGCTTCTTGCCAGTGGCGCGGACGGCAGCACGGAACTCCTCGTTGTCCCAGGCGTTGACCTCACCCTGGCGCTGGACAAGGGTGGCGTTGGGGTGCATGTCCCGGATTTCCTTGAGCAGGAGACCATTGGGACCGGTATCGGAGGAGGTGGTCAGGACGGTGGGGAGGTCAAAGACGTTTCCGATGGCGGCGTGGGCCAGCATGTTGTTGCGGAAGTCATTGGTGCTGTAGTCGCGCACCAGCTGGGCGAGACCGACCTGGTGATCGATGACGAGCAGGGCCTAGCATGCCATGTCAGTATGAGCGTGAAAAGTAAGATTTCTCATGAGGGATAATGAGACATACAGCGTTGTCCTTGTCAATTCTGTTCCACGCCAGAGCGGGGACAGAGGCTCCAAGGAGGGCGATAGTCTGGAAGATCTTGCTGAGCTGCATTTTGCTGGTTTTGTATTGAGAGATGCTGGAAAGTTATTGTTGCTCGCTGGATCTGCTGCTGCCTGGTAAAAGAACCTCCATAGTGAGGAGATATCCTCTGTTTATATAGTGTGCTGAAATTGCATTCCGACTTTAGATTGAACCTGCAACATATGTGTATAGCATAGACAGCAATTTCCCGAATTGGTAATTTTGAAGAAATGACCCTTAGCAACTCTTGTATAATCCTTCGTCAGCGTTCAGAATGATCCCGTATGTCTTGGCATGCGAGTTATAGCGGGACTCTCATGGCTTACCAGTGATTATACAATTCTGACAAGCCCTTCTTGGCGGGCCGACCCTTCCCTAATATGGCTTTTTAACAGATGGAAGTTTTTGCCGACCAATAACACCACGGCAGGAGAAATTAACTACTGCCCTAATTTGTGAATAATTGACACTTAACGGTCTGGGGTACTAAAGCTCTCGGAGGAATCTACGATACTGCCCTGGATTTACCCACTGTTGGAGATTAGCGTCTTCTTAGCGTCTGTCCATTACTCATGAATACTACGAGGTCGTTTCTTGATAATCATGTGTAACGGTGTACACAGCCCAGGGAAATTAGGATCCAAGATGAGTCTGTCCCGGCTCTCTCAGTGGGTCAGTAATTTAATCAATAATACCTATCTCTGGAAGGGGTTGATGCAGATAGTTTGTTACCCTGGTAGAGGGGAAAACTCATCAGATAAATAGCGCCTGTACCTGAAAAAAATCTGTCTAGACCTGGCTAGACCAAGACCCATCCGAAGCAAAGAGGCTAATGTAAGCACTGACTGTCCAATCGAAACCGAGAGGGCCCTGGTTTCCCGTGTTTAATTCTATTGTCGCGGTCGTGGAATGGAGGATGGCGAGAATAATCCACGTGGTGAGAATATCCGAACCATGTCCTCCGGGATGTAATGAGAGGACCATCTATAGTAGGCTGCATATCTCGGTAGCTGGGAGTTACTAAACACGGTATATTATCATATCACGTTGGTAATCATTTACTGAGCCACTGGTGCAATCTTTAATCTGTGATTGTCTGTAAACACCTTCTCCTTGACTGTGAACGGTATGTTGGTTGTCCGCATTTTAGCTGAGTTTAGAACATCACCTTACGGCAAAAGCTTTTAGTGAGATCTTTATCCTTTGTTTTCTCTCTCTTTCTCTAGCAGTAGAGTCATACTATGCGCCGGTTTAAGATTATCCTTAACTAGAATCTGCTGTGTTTGGAACCGTGCCGTTTCTGTTCCAGCCATATCCATCCTCACCCACCTTCCAGCCGATTCTTATGATGGTATTCTCGCGAGTTGACGGCATCTTACTGATCAAGACTGAAGCGGATAAAACCACCAACTTGCTCCCTTGAAGGAGCCGGCGGAACGAGAACACCATGGAGCGAAATGGTGTTTCCATTCGAACCTCCAGCCGTAATATTCAAGTCGGTGGGGCCAACATATGAGGCCCCGGGATTAATTTGGTAAGTGCCAGACAATTCTTCGAAGTTGTCGTATGTGAGGGTCAAATTTGGTGCCCCAAGCTGCGCAAGAGGTGGGTTGAATGAACCAGAAGCCAGAATTTGACGGCCTTCGGCAATGAATACGCCCTGAAAGCCTTGGCCGAATCCTCTGAGGTTGCCGTGTGCGGTCATCTATTTAGAACGTTAGGGAAACCTTCAACATTTGGGAATAGAGGACGATCGAAGTATTCATGACTTGCAGGCAGGTCTTACTTTGGATTGAGAGAAGGGAAGTTGCCTTTAAATTGAGGCATGAGGAGGACTTGTGGGATGATGGTTGGATATGCTGCTTGATGGCCAGGAGCAAGGGACCTATACATGTGTACGGCCTCAGGCCAAGAGGAGGGGTACAAGGTCTGAGCGCTGAGGGCTGCATTATCGTGCTCAGGCATTGACAAATGCTCTGCAGGACGAAGGGAGATACAGCAACATCCCATTGGAAACCTTTTCCGTGATATATGAGGTTGAGTGAATCCACGCGGGGTGTCGCAACCTTGCCACGTGGAGAGATTCTTGTTGGCCCCGCCATGATACTCACGGGTGATCATTCCTTTCGCTGGGTACTCCTGCCCGATGGCGTGCTTTGCGACTCAGATCACTGTGAATCCTAGCCACAAATCAAGGATCGTCGTACACAAGATGGAGCTTTGGCCCCTCGTTGGCCATAACTTACCTGAGGTATCTGGACCTGTTGGTTGTTGTTTACCAGCGCTCGGATCTTCCGGATGATATCGGAGTAAGAAATCAATAGACAACAAAAGTGTTATGCGGTATATATGGATGCTTATGGTATGATACCTCCGTCTCTTATGATTCAATATCGTGTTGATGAGCTCAAGACTGCGTTTCGATTACTGATTGATGGTAGAACGTTTCATTGCGACTATGGTTGCTAGACTATATACTGTTACTGGTTGAAATACTTGTTGATGTGTTAGCCACCGCGCTAGGAGAAAGAAATCAAATAAACACGGGAAAATATCAAACAAAGAATATAAAAGGAGGTCTTTCGTAATTTGTGCAGCTAAATGTCTTCGTCACAGATCCGCTGGCCCAACGATGGATTGCATTGCGTTCGACATCATACTGATGCGCGTCCTCGGAATTCATTGATTAGGGCCACAATTTCTGGAACTTCCTCACCAGACTCGGGCGATTTATTATTTTTAATTTCTGTCGAATGTTTGTTCCTCTTTGCCATGGAATTGGGAACCGGAATCTGTGTGTTACGTCTCGAGATGTAGCCGTGTGGTTTCTTGGAGCGTGGGGGTACAGGGGGCTTGGATGCACTCGATACAGAGTCCGTCCTCTCATTCGGTACCCTCTCAAGTGGGTCGCAGCTCGAATCGATAGGCGAAAGTGGATCGCCAATATCGTGTGGGATACTGATCGAGATGTTTCTGCCGATCTCTTTGCCCATCAGGGCTCGGACCCCTTGGAGAAGTTCTGCGGTACTGCCCGACACCTTGTCTCTCCCAGCGCCGTTCCACTGGACCGTAGAAAACTCCGTTGGACATTGATGTGGGGATTCTATCCAGTTCGCTTCGCTTTGCCTTCGTGCGCGAGACACGGCTTGCTGGTCGACATAGATGTTGATATGTATGGGTGCGCCCCCGAACTGTTGCGTATGACCCTCCACGAGCTGAGCTGCTTTCACTGGAGGGTTGAAGGCGGGCGAGTGAATGTCCGCTGCCACTGATAATATCCAGACATAGAAGGACCAAATCAATTGCCCAAAGATTGCCAGTAAGACGCAGACTCCAACGAAGGTACTATGCACCGTCTTTGCTATTCCAGAGGGTGTTTTTTCCAGCAGCTGCATGAAATCAGGCAAGTCAAATGTCCATTGTTCAGGGTCACTCAGGGGCTTTGTTGGTGTCGAATCAGCTGGAGGAATGACCAGCAGAAGCTCTTTAGCACAGACAGCCGCAGCCGCAGCGGCATAGCCATGCCATTGATCGTTCTTGTGAGCGTCGGCATAATCACAGATTCCGCGAATCGCGATCCAGTTAAAGGTATCCGAAAGCCCAGCGGCTTCCATCTCGAAACAAATGGCTTCTAGTTCATGTGCGAGTTGATCTCTTGTCTTCGCATCTTTCATGACCTGATCAGCCGATGCGATTGTCCCTTCATAGACCCGGATCAGTCCATTGCTGCGAGGGGGACGCTGGATCAGAAGGGGGTTCCATTCAATTTGTTCACTTGTACATTCGCAATCTCTTGTATGCACATACTCGGGTGCATACAGTCGGTCTGTGTGCGCTGCAGGCTTGCGGAATGTATCTCTAGTAGGTTGGGACTTGTCGAATATCGCTTCCAGATTCGCGTGCAGATCGGTGCCATTGGAAAGGCGCATGCTCAGGGCACTGATCGAAGGACGAAATTCTGGGGCTGGAGAAAAGGTCTCACCGGTGATCTTGAATCCTTCCGGCGTCCTTTTACCGAAGCCATATTGGACAACTCTGGTCCCGATCACCACATCCCCGAGACGCACATCAGTCGTCGCATTCGGTACGCCACCACCGATGCCCACCATCAAGACAAGCCGGATGGATAGAAATCTTCTCTTCATATCTTCTGCTACCCCAGATGTGGATACTAACCCATATTTCCCTGCAGGAAGGCATCCGATCACTACCTTGTGAGGCCCAACTCTGCCCCGAGTGTAGTAGTTTGCACCATCTTCGGCTCTCAAGAAGCCAGTTCTCTCGTCATAGACCTCGTCTAGAACTTCGCGGGCGGCAATGTATTCTTTCAGAAGGGCGCAGACCCAGCCAATGGTAAACTCATTGTCACTGGGTCGTGGTGTAAATTCACCCATTTCAACCGCAAGCTGGGGGTTATAACACCAGCCAAAATCCCGTGCGATAGCTCTTTAAGGGGGGTTATCGTTTGCCTTTCTGGAAGGTTGATGTTGAGCCCTAATGTTCGGGAGCCAGCGTGCCGGTATCCTCGTCGATGTCGATGTGTAGCGCTAAAATAAAAGTGCGCGTAAAATCTCCGAATGGTAGCAAGGAACAATAGCGCGTTTCCTTAGCTATAACCTTACATAGCACCGAGTCGCAGAATAATATAAGAATAACTGTCGGACGTGGCATTTTCATGCGCTACAAGGGATCTGACATGTATTGCGTTCTGATTTGCTAGACCAGCAAAAATCGACCGGCGCCTAATAGGCTGCATGCTTGCTCAGCGGCTAACTCACCATGCCAACGTGTCAGAATAGGTGCGTTTCTGAATTTAATAAAATACCAACTGGCATAGAGATCGAAACATCTCATGTGATCTGTATAGTATGCGATGTCGAATGGCGGAACAGGATGATAGTTGAATGTACAAGACATCCTACCGAGATTACCATCAGGTAATCAACTCCCGACAACTGTACTACAGCCAGTTTCAGATTGTACACGACTCATACACGGTTCTGGTCCACTATAACAACTTATGAATATCATGTGGTGTACAATGTCATTATGAATACGTTTGCCCAAACACGTTGTAAGCAGATATGTGTCCACCTAGTCCTTTCAATACCAAATAGTTCCGAAGATTTTCTTCATCACGTCGTATTCCACATAGTATGGGGGAATAAATCTTTCAACCATACGATCCCACGATGTCCTCCATGGCGGGTTGAACATGGCACGATAAAACTCCCAGTATTCAGGCCAAAACCCAGATAGCCCCCAGTCCAGTAGCACAACAGTACCATCAGATCGGACCAGCATGTTACCTTCATGAAGATCACCGTGTGTGAACACTATTTTGTGTCCTTTCAGCCCTCGTACCGTTTGGTGCAAGATATACTCACTAGCCCAAAAATTGGATTCCGGGTCGTTTTCGTTTTCCCGTAGTTTGGCTGGAAGCCGGTCTCGCAGAGCTTGGACCATGCCTTCGTTGAAGCTCTCCTCTGATTCGTAGGGGCCGTAGCTATACTTTGTATGGTCACCATAGCCTCCTTCGAAGACTCCATCTCGGCAAGGTGAGTAATCTAACCCACCGATAAAGTTGCCTTCAATCGATCGCATTTGGTGGACATAGTCCGTTAATTGGGCGAGGATTCTTTGGTGTTCTGTCTCCGAAGCATTGTCCCAATACTGTTCAAAAGGCGTTCCATGTTCATACGACATGATGATGTATCCAGTCCCGTCAAGAATATATGCACTCAGCAGCTTGGGCACCGCGATGGTGGTACGTTTAGATACTAAATGAAGCGCCTCGGCCTCGGCTAAACGAACCCCATGACCGAACTTCACAAGCATGTCAGTGTCGGCCCAGGCGAGGCGAGCGCCCATTTTGTCCGGTAGGAGGTCCTCGGCATCCTTCAGATCTTCTGGATCCAAGATGATCGTAGGCGGACCAATATCTTCCGAGTAAATGAGACGCAGTTCGGGCTCTTCGGGAGATGTTGTGAATTTTTGACTGTCGGTGGATTCAACACCCTGTGAAGCTTGCCCACACACTGATTCTTTTTCTTCCGTTGAAAAATCGCCTCTGCCTTCTTCTGGCTCATCTTGACTGTTCTCCTGGCCTTCGACGTCAAGCCGGAGTGGCTCAATACAATTCAATTCGGAAAGTGACCTGCCATTTCCTCCGTATTTCGGTGGAATATCCAGGCCAAGGTGAAGTGCGAGGTCCTCCGGCTTTTGTAAAAGAACGGTACCCCGTAGAAGGTATTCGGGAACATCCAAGGTAGCAAGGTATTCATGCGACGGAGTGATAATGTAAGTTTTCTCAAGAAGACAGGGGTAGTGCGAATGGAGCAGTGCAATCAAATCACGGAGCGCCTGCTGAACCTTCCCTCGAAATGAGACGTATCCTTTACGACCTCCCGGTTTCTGTTGCAGCCGGAACTCAAGGACACAATTCGCTTCCCGATTGGTCTTCTGGTCCATGTGAGCTGGCTGGGAGAGGAGCAGAGTGGCAAGAAGTTCCACTACGGCGACCCCCAGATCAGTAATTCCGGCAGACGTTGAAAGGTCTTCGTGCAAGGGCGAGTATCCCTTCAAAACCATCTCATCGATAGTAGCCCACAAAACATAGCTCCCATGACTTTTGGTAACATAGAGCAGGCCTAGCTCGGATAAAACCGATTTAGCCTTGTCTATGCCTGCCCGGGGATTGGATCTGCGCCGCCACTCTAATGTCCTGGAGAGTGAGTATCGGGCCTTCGAAACCTGCAATGAAGGGATAATAGAGTGCTGCTGTAAAAACTGTGTCTGTGTTAACCTCAAAACCCCTTCATGAGGAGGTCATTCATTGCACACCTTTTGTATAATACTCTCCACCACCCTTGGTTCTCCATCGTTCAAATCAGTGCCCCATATCTCACTATACCTTGCCTCGGCAGTAAGCGATTTTAGTATCTCTTGGATACTTTGTATCTGATTGAGTAACGGACCATCCGATGGAATAGACATGGCAGAATGGATGTGACAAAATAAACAGCGTGGTCCAAGTTTGCAATCGGTCTCTTGTTCTTGACCTGTTTTCGCTCGGAAGTATTGTGTAAGAGAAGCGTACTCGGTCAGCTACGCCGACCTTCCAAAGTACCGATTTCGAAGTTGTTGAGGGGATAATGCTCAACTTGTGTTTTGCTTAGCGCCAAGCCCCACCTCGCGCGGGGCAGAGAGGTTCATAACGTTACCCTGGCGCTTAACCCACGGTGTCTATGTTTAGATCCTACTCCATATAGTACGCGCCTAAGCGCCATGAGTGTATGGTTGCTGGTGGCCATTTCTGAGTCTTCACACACTTCTAGTGAAGACTAGATCACTCGTGGGTTGTATACCAATAGATCTAAGATAGCACATATCATGCTGAAACAAAACACCTCCGTGGTTTTACGCGCTCCGAAGATAAAAATATAAATCCAATGACCCCACCAGCTCCCTTTCAAGTTGCATATGCAGATCAATTTACTAAAGTCCCTATACCCTGACTTCACCCAATTACGCCGCATTTTCAAGCTCGTCTAGGGTTTTCTATATGTAGCACAGGTTCTAGGCCCAGTAACCCCTGTGTAGCTGATATACCCTGGCTAATGATCATTGCTCGCAATCGTCCAGAACCAGTAGTCTCAATAGCACTGGATTCATCTGAGACACGTGGACCCACCAGCGAGCAGCAGACAGGCGATTAACGGCTGTACCCTGTAATCAGCAGCGCGTAGAACGTTGACCTCCAAAGGGTGATATGACACAATGCTGGACTAGAGCCTTCCGAGCAGTCTATAAATTGATGACAATGAGTTGAGCCAGATGCTGTTTGCCTTGTGTCTCAATTAATTCTCATATTCCTTCTTTTTCACATTCACCAACCGGTATCTGATAACTCAGCGGCTACTTTCCGTGTTCAGTCAACAAACATGCGTCGTTCATCCAAGCCATCTTCAAGGGAAAGTTCTCGCTCCAGTTCCAGTCGAGGTAGCGAGAAGGACTACACCTTGACAATGAACCTCTACGGGCGAGGTGATGGAAGCCAGGGTGACCCCCCTGCTCATTGGGGTACCATGATCCACAAGCGCGGCGAGAAGACCGGTGACCTCTACCATGTCACCAAGAATGACGATTTCAAGTACGACCCTAGGGCGGGGAGACCAGTTGAGTCAGTCACCAGCTGGGGCAGAAGCGAGATCAAGCACCTCTCTAGTTCGCGTAAGGAGAGAGCCGAAAGGGTTCTGCATGGCTATGGAAACAAGGATAAGAATCTTCCCCAGGGCGATGACAACTGCCAAAACTGGACCGTTGGGGCCCTGGGTGCCCTTGAAGATGAAAGGCTAGCCCCACAAGGTACCAGTGCCTATTGGAAAAGAAATATCGGGAAGTCGTCCAAGGACATTGGAGAGCGACTGCAGCGAGATGGCAAGTCCTGGATCCCCAAGCCTGGTGCCGGGGACCGAAGCCAGACACCTGCCGATGCTACATATGGGAAGCAAGAAGCTCGCCGACCAACCGGCCGGTTGAACCTTGACAAGTTCGCCAACCTCAGTGGACCGAAGCGCCATTGACTTCCCGGAGAAAAATGATGGCGTCACTGTGGTCCAGCCATTCAGATTCCTCCTAACATGAACGAGAATTGATCTGGATTGTAGAACACGGGTGTGGTTTTTCAATTTGCTGTTAATGTATACATCTTTCCCTTTTCTCGTTTCTTTTCTTTCTTTTTGTTTTGTTTCTTCTTTTTTCGATTTGAGGAGCTGGATGATGATGTAATCAGCGCGTGGCATGTCGCATTTATATGATTGCAGGGAGCGCTCACCGAATGTAAGATTTCTAAATCACTGTATGTATCAGTTTGTGGTGCCCATCTCGTTTTTTGTTTTGTTTTGATTTGTTATGCTTTCAGTTCATTGGCTTTGGTTTGAGACTTTGAGTGATATGTGTGTTCTTTACTGCATAGGAACGGAATAATGTAGTGCCGAACCGATGTCTGGTCACGGGTGAGCAAGCCGTTTCTGCCCAAGGCAACGGTTTATTGTCAACCTAACTTAAATTTTCCTTCATGAAAAACTTTTGCCACCTCGATTCTTCCGTGTTAGTAAGAAAACTGTCATTAAGATGGACACTAATACATCTAAGCCCATTACCCATGGTATATCCGTAAACGTGTATGGCCGAGGCGACGCTGCCTTGGGTGACAGTCCGTCTCACATGGGCATCGCCATTTATGAACTGGATTCGTCCACTTGTGATATGCACCACATCCGCAACCCAAACGACACCGACTTCATTTATGATCCACGGTCACAACCAATGGAAGATCCAGTGCTGCGAGGACGTTGTGAACTTGCTACCTTTTCATCCCCACGGAAGGATCTAGTGACTCGTGCTCTTTCCAAATTCGGGGGTGACGCATCGAACATCCCAGAGTATGGCGTAGGGAATTGCCAAGATTGGGTTGCAAATGCTATCATGATGCTCGAGCGTGCGGGCTTCGTGGGCCAAGGTGAGGGTGAATTCTGGCATGGCATGATCAATCAAAGTGCCGACGCTATGCGAGATAGCTGCATTGCAAGTGGCCGAAAATGGATCAAGGGCCCTGAGTCTACTTTCGAGGGTGAACCGGACGCCCGATTTTCCGACAAGGCAGATTCGAAACCTGTGGGAAAATTGATGCAGAATTCCATATTTCAGGAACGAATGCGATCACTCCTTGGTGACCGTCAAGATTCTCCTAACCCCGAAACCGAAGGCCGCTCTTCAGAAAGACCTTTCTATGTTTCAAGCCCATTCTTCAGTCAGACAGGTGGCATGAAGTAGTTCGATTGCCGAGGATGACGACTTACGGTTGAAGAATACAACCATGAGAGCGCATTTTGAAGCAGTAGACAGGATATCATAGTGATATCTGTTGAGATTGTTCATGATTTGACGTTTTCTTAGAATCGGAGTTGGACATCTTGAGCGAATCCACCCCGAGCATGGGTCCCACTTCTTACGCGGATACAACTTAATGTAATTAATTATGATTATATTATGGAGGCACTGCTGCAACTGGACAGAACATGGACTCTGTTCTTCCAAGACAGGGACTTGTTCGTGATATACTACAAGCACCAAATATCTTGTCCTTGCGCGCGTTGAAGTCACCTGATGGACAAGGCACAACCGGAGAAAGGTTTATACTTGCCGATACCTGCGGGTCTGATGCCTGAGGCATCAATAAGATGCGTACTGACTAGGATCTCCTCGATAATGAGTGCTTTTGTTGCTATATTCGTGGTAGCGGGGGTGGGTTCAACTCTATTCACGGGTGACAGCATAGTGCTTGTGCTCCTCGTGACGATGATTCCCATATGTTTAAAGGTCTTGTAACAAGGACCTGTGGGTGTATAGTGAATACAATTAGTTCTGCCATGCTCCACTACAGCCTATGATGTTGTAGTGTCCAAGCTCTCTACGTTGAGGTCCTAGAACTGGTAGTTTTATACCTTAACGCCTAGTTCCGATAAGAGACGTCCCTATATGATTGACTAAGAACGCACTACTAACCCTTGGTTAGAGGAGTATTATATTTGCCTTTAGCTTCGTTTCTCCCGTGTTCCCTTTTTGTGCATGCTTTCTTTTGCTTATTGCTTTTCGCTTCCTTTCTTTTCCCTTTTTCTTTTCTTTGCCTCTTTTTTTTTTTTTTCTTTGTCTCTTTTTGGGAATAAATGAGTCCGTATATATTAGGTAGCTTGGTCCAGCATCAGAGGCTATCCTAGCCACCATACCTCCCAATACCGCGTTTTCAGTCGTTTTCAGTCACCGAGAATGTTACAGCAGGCAGTGGTCTAGTGTTTCAAATATAGCAGACTACCTATAACGTCGATTATGGTCATACCTCGTTCTATGTACTTTACCCTGTGACGAGGCACAGTAATTGAAAGTGGTAAGATACTTCACATAGAAGTCATCCATACGGCAAGTTTCTGTAAGGGTAGGCTGATAGCCGCTGTTGGGCATTTGGGGCTGACTAGTTCATGAGGTGAAAATTAGAACGAAAAGGAAGCGATACGAGAAAAAGGCATACGAAGCAGTGCAAACTCCCGAGTTTGCGAGTCCGTCCAACTAGACCTGTCTATTTTGGTCACTCCCAGCAAAATACAATGCTGCCACTGGGCCACACCTGCATCGACGTTCATCTGTGGTATGATTCTCTTACGTATCGCCTTTCTCGACCATGTGTCGGCTAAATGTAAGGGGCTGTCTGGAAGTGCAACGCTGTCCTAGCACCCGACGATGCTAGACCACTCCAAAAGAGAAAGTAAAGTACATTATTTAGTGGGTCACTAAAATGTCCACCAAGGGAACCAATCGTAAAATGCAACCTATTTAGGCAAACCAGACGTTGTTCAGGGCTCACTTAATTTTTATGTTGAGAGTCTATTAGGCATCTCCTCTTGTCCCTTTCCTACTCGGGTTAGCGGTACTAGCCTTAAACTTTCGTTCCCTAAATAGCCTTGCAGATTTTCGTGTCGTTAGAAAACTGCAGAACGTTAAACCTTTCTAATCGAATCGGTATTTTATTGATGATAGCAGATTGGCAGGATTTGATAGTGATCTGCGCTTCGTGGGGTTAGCGTTCGTGTACCTCGTATGAGCATGCCTATCATTTGAGCTGGAGAGCATCACGATGGAACATCAAAGATACGAGGTTTCTATTCTGGAAAAAAAGCTTCAGCCAGGCGTCGATCCCTGCCAGCCTCATCATCCGGGGTCGGGAGTGGCTTTAGTGGATCAGCGTGCCGAGACGACCAAGTCAAAATACGAGCGTTGAAATACGTAAGGATGCAGGCTGGACTAGCCAAGAAAATAGTATAGGATCATTGGCATCGGATCACCATTACTGCCTGCCTCAAAAGGCTCTTTTTCATGACACACTCTTCTCGTGTTCCGTGAAGATCTCTACCGTTCAGCAGAATTCCTGGCGTGGTGTCCACATTGGTAGGGACTTAGGGTTATCTCGTTGGAGGCTGAACACGAGAAGGAACAAGAGATCAACAAGGCCAGAAATACACAGCTTTAGGGGAAAGATGGATATAAATACGGCCTACGAGTCTGCTGGTTTGGGAATCTTCAACAATCCAAGAACCACAAGTCGATTGCCTACCAGAGCAACAAGAAATCCTATCCCATCCACTTGACGTGATCTTTGTTTTCGAACTCCAAATTGTAAGGGGAATGAGCATTCCAATCAAGCTCAACTGTCCACACGGAGAATTAACCAAGTTGCACTATAGGCACCCTCCAAAATGCGTTTCTTCGGCGGTGTTATCGCGACCTTCGTCGTCTGCTCCTCTTTGGCCGATGCCTTCTGCCACGACTCGATCTCTTGCATGGTGGGAGGTGACAATGTTTGCAACAACGTCTGTGTGAGACAGGGCAACCCTAATGGTGGTCGCTGTCTCCCCCGTGATGGCTGCCCTGGCAATGACATCTGTGCTTGTTACCCGCAGAGCAAGCGCAGCGACGAGGTGATCGATGGCGATGCCTCTATCCGTGAGGTCCTGAAGGACTTTGGAATAGATGGAGGGGCTGAGAAAGAGCTGAATGCAAGGGAGAAGCGCAGCATTTCCTGCAACTTCCCCGATCCTTTTGGCGGACTTATCTGCGAAAACCACTGCGCCTACATTGGAAAGCCCGGTGGCCAGTGCTCTGACCAAAAGGTTTGCACGTGCAACTGATTGCTGAGTCGTGCACCTGATTCACAGCCTTCAGGATTAAATGGAGGTGGAGACTGCTGATTTGTTATCCTAACTTTTTTTATCTTCTTGTCAAATTCTATTTGTTGTTGGGTTATTCTGTAATTAGTGCAAATGTGGAAATTCTTGAACCTGATTGCGTATGTGCTTCTCGCAGATCTTTGGCAAAGTCCATTACTTCATAGAAAGGATAGAATGTTCCCCAAGGCCTACGATATCCTGCTCCGATTTCCCGTAGATATTGTAGAAGACAAAATCTTGTCTCCATTAGAGACAGTTCGACATGAAGATAATCTTGATATATGCTCAACTGGCGCGAGTTCAGAGTACGTCAGGCTAACAATCTAGGGCTTTTGTTACTCCTGCGTTTGACCCCAGTTTGTCTCCATGTCCTCTAGAGTAGTGACACGTCTTAGCCTATAACGATTACAATATCTTCTTGGATTACCACGGATGACTCGAATTGCTCGCGGCGCTTTCCATGTTAGTATGCGCCTAAAATTGTAAACATCTAGCTGAATACTTCGTGTGCAGCTACCGTGGTTGCGGTTCGACTTGCCGAACTCTATCGTGATATAAATTTGCATTTACTAACTAAAGTTCGGAAACAATCATCCAGCATGTTTTACTGACCATTTTCCTTCCTTCTTCAACTACAAGTTCCACAATGCAGAACCTTTTACACAGTATTTCGCCATTCAAGCTAGTTGCACGTTGATATATATTCCTTGGTCTACCCGCTAGTAGGCTAACGACGAATCTTCCAACATAGAGCGACTACCAAGAACATAAATATCTCGCAAGGCTTCTTCCACTCATATTTTCACCATTACCATCGATGTATGCCAAACTTATTTTTGAGTCTAGGGCCCGCTGGTGAAAGTTTGCAATGGACTCAAAATGAATAAACTAAGGACCCTGCGGTGGCGGCATCCCGAAAGCAGAAGACCGGAGTTATTACCTAAGCGGCCCTTAGAGGCGGCAAATTTGTTTACAGATTGGGAGACATGGGGCCAATGTTGCGAAAATCACTCACTACCGTACTAGATATATAGCTATGGGTACTAAACAATTGTCATGAATCATGACCGAGTAAAACGTTCAGCCGGGATGATATTAACATGTTGACTGACATCATCCAAGACCCTACTCAGGTTGTACGGTGTGCTGAGAGTCAAAAAACAGCGCAGAATTTGCTACACAGTGCTTAGAATTTCCTGTTCGGGCTATATGAACGGGATCTCATCCTAATTTTCTCAAGGAATTGGCCAATCAGAGGCGAGCCCGCTGTTCCCCGTGGAGTATCTTCTCCACTTTATCCCACATGGTTCTTGAGGAATGTGGGGTTCTTCAATCGGAATTGTCGGACTTTCATGGAAATATAGAGGAAACGGGGTATGACGGTAGGGAACCGAGAATTGTTCAGGCATGCCGTGATCGGTCAGTTAGGAACTGCGTCTTCAATCCCGGGGCCATCTCGGATCCAGAGTCGGATCCTGGACGGGATATATAAAAACAAGGCTCTCCCGTTGATCTCTCCTCTCGAGCCGTCCTTTTCTCATATCATTTGTCGCCCATTTAGCTGTAGAAAATGGTGGCGTCCTTATTGAGACTTACGGTCCTAGGGACTCTGGCAGTGCAGGCCGTCTGCAAGACTGTCAATGCATCGTCCCTCTTGAGCTACCAAGACAAACCGCGGGTGTTCATCCTGTCGGATATCTCGAATGAACCAGATGACCAAGAGTCTTTGGCACGGTACCTCCTTTACTCTAACCAATTCAAGACAGAGGGTCTTGTCGCATCGACATCCACTTGGCTCCGAGATGCAGTGCACCCAGAAGACATGCTGCAGGTGATCAACGCCTATGGAAACGTCACCGATAACCTCAACAAACATGCTCCTCCCACCGCCCAGTATGCCTCTGGAGATTACTTCCGGAGTATCCTGCGCAGTGGCGCAGCGGTAAGCCACCCGTTTCCCACAGCCTGTGATTACACAAACCCTGACTCGTCTTAGACCTACGGCATGAAAGCAGTGGGAAGCAACGTCACACTCAGCGACGGTGGAAAGCTCCTTCTAGAACGTCTTCAGTCCCCATCCGAGAAGCCCCTCTGGGTCCTCGCCTGGGGTGGTACGAACGTTCTGGCCCAGGTGTTGTACAAGATCCACCAGAACTACTCGTCCGGAGACGCGGCTGCCATGCGTTCCAAGCTGCGTGTGTATGCCATCTCTGACCAAGACGACACAGGTCCCTGGATCCGTCGCAACTACCCAGACATCTTCTACATTTCGTCTACGCACGGATGGAATCAATATGGTATGGCCACCTGGATCGCCATCTCCGGCGAGACGTACTACAATAAGGACGAGGGTGGTCCAAATTCAACCACCGTGACCCATGAGTGGCTCCGCGACAACATCCAGATTGGACCCTACGGGAGTGTGGCTTATCCCGATTTCAAGTTCATCATGGAAGGCGATACCCCAACTTTCCTGTACCTGATCCAGAATGGTCTGGGTGACTCCGAGAACCCCGGATATGGGTCTTGGGGTGGAAGATATACCAAGGTAGATCCATCCACGGCCGTCGACTATAACCACTACAGCGATGCAGCAGATCGCGTGGTCGGTCTCAACAACAAGACCTTCAGCTCCAACTATGCTACTATTTGGAGATGGCGTGACGCTTACCAGAACGATTTCGCCGCTCGCATGCAATGGACTCTCCCGGCGAACAGTAGCAAGGCGAACCATCACCCCGTTGTCTCTGTTAATGGAAGCAAGGAATTAGCTCCCTTCAAGGTGACGGCTGAAGCAGGCTCGACGATTGACCTCGATACCGCTGGCACTTATGATCCCGATGGCGATAAGTTGTCGTACAACTGGTTCCAGTACGAAGAACCGGGCTCCGATGATTGGAACGTGGCAGGACAGGTCCCTGCACTGAACTTGACTACATTACAAAATGGCCAACAAGTACAGGTCAAGATCCCCGCTTTCGAGGACAGTTGCAATGGAAAGGGAGATAACCCGTCTGGCTGTTGGTTGTTGCATTTGGTTCTGGAGGTCAAGGATAATGGTGTCCACCCCTTGACAACGTACCGTCGGGTGCTGATCCAGACTACTAACCAGACGATTTCTACATGATATGTTACAGTCCATGCATAGCTCCTATAATAAATAGCGTGTCAAAGTAGCCACCCAGATACACACTATGCACATAATGAAATAATGTTACGATGTCTATATTGGCCAACAGGTGTGGAAACTGGCGCCCACAATGGTGAAGGACAATCATGGCCATGCGGCGGCCGAGGTACGGCGTGTATCAGATGGCAACATCCTGGATATGCATCTTGAGCGATACCAGCATCTTCTCCTGGTAATTCCAGATTCTTCTCCTGGTACTTCCAGATTCTTTCCCGATTCCGTAATCCTCCTTCCAGTTGCGCTTGATATCAAGGTACAGCATATACCAATTTGTCCGTCCATAGGGAGGCTTAGGTAGAGTCCACTGCGACAGATGTTCCTGCACATCGATGGTATGTGATACGATGGTGGCATGTGTCGTATGAGGATCCAGGACCCTATGTCCGTTGTTTATGATGTCCTCCCCGGTCACCGTGGCCCAGAAATAAGGGGGTTCATCACTCCAAATCTCCCATAGCTATGGTATCTCTTCTTTCAGTAGTCGATACCAAAGAAAGACTGGCAACTGATAAAAGGTTCGAGAGACTAAACGCAAAATCGCGATGTCTTGTGAATTCAGATAACTGAGAATCATGTTTCTTATTTCCTGCGGAAGTCGACTGAAGTTATCGGGAGTAACGACTGGGCCATTCACTGTGTTCCTAAGAGCAGCTTGGGAATTAAAGACCACGGCCTGCAAATTGAAAGATGCGTCGGTAGTCATGGCTCTGTCCAGGAGCTCCCGTAGTTTAGGCACATGATATGGATTTGCAGCGAGCCATTCGGAGCCAGCATTACATGACTACATATCTACAAGCCAAGGCTCCACGTCAGATCCAGGAGAGTAATAGAAGTCACGAAAGTAGCGGCGTATATTTTGGAAAAAGCTCGGTAAGTGGTCAACCTCTACATAGCCAAGGCGAAGCCGCGAGAGCTGCATATAGGTGCCGAAACACCACGGATGAAAGGGGAATTCAGCTTCGGAGATGTTGTAATCCTGATGGATTACGTTAGCGGCAATTATAGCTCATTCTTCTACTTCACATCTCTCCGTTGTAGAAAAATCCATACATGGATAATTGGGTTACCAATATGAGCCATAGTCACGCCATGTCTTGCCGGCAACCAACAAATGGTGTTAGAGTTGTGATCAGAATGCTCACGTGCTGGCAACCTATCGTCAATGCCTGTCAGGATAACCTTGCTCTGGTGCTCAATATCAAGATCATCCGGCTCTTGAATGTGGCTATCAAGCCTGGGAACAAGACTTGGGAGAGTCCGACAGTCCCGCATTTCTCGAGCAGATATCCGATGGCCGAGATAGCCTCCATATGACTGACAGCGCGGACCACCAAGATGTTCCACATCGAATTTGTCTATGGCAATCCTACCAGATCTTCTCCCCATATCTTGAGTGATTAGCAGTTGTTGACCCACCACAGGGGTTGCCCCTCTTCAAATTCGAAGAAGAGATAACCTTCACTGCCAGAGGTTTCTGCGTCGTGGGCTTCGTTATACACCCGGAGAATGTAAAAACATCCAGTTTTCTCAGTGGAGCACTTCCCCTTATCATCACACAACGCATCAACCCAGTTAGCACCGTGGCCAGCCCAGGCAAAGTTGGGAGGTTCATCAGTGGTCCTGATGCGACCGATGTTGAAACTAACTCCACAGAGGATACACCGATACTAGAAACAGGACTGATCAGAGTGGAAACTGAACGCCACACGGTGAATAATAGCTTCACGTGAATCAATCGCACCTCTGTGTACGCTATAGGTGGAAGGTTAGCAACAGACCGACCTTGCCTCAGATCACAGTAGGCTAGGCTTACCCATTGCCTTGTACAATACAGTATCTCCGAAGCGTTTTTAAATGGTTCCAAGCCTGGCGTCGCTAGGGAAATGATTTACAGCACATCAACGAAGGTTAGGTAGTGCAGTGGTAGGGGTAAGGGTCAATGTCTTTGGCAATAAGTTAGATTCTCCGTGGTTTCAGCCTCATTCTGTCTACTACCAATGGAAGTTCGATGTGTCTTACTATCTTGTATTATAGCCATAGCCTATCGTCCCGATTCGGCAGGCGGTGTCTTCGAGGCATATCATAGATGGTTGCCCTGACACAACAGTTTAACATTGATATACTGATACGTCAAGGACAACGTGCCGGTGCGACTGTCGCTATTCAGAGCTATTTTGCTACATAACCTGTGAAGGTTATTGGATCATCAAATGTCCTTTGCCGTGAAGCTGTATGAGCAGTAGATGGAGGTAAGAAATTTTCCTTCGAAGAATAGGCTCTTAGTAAAACTTAGAATATTCGCCCGGAAGGAAGCCGTCAAAATTAAATTAGGATACGTTAAACCATTTTGCTCAGGAAGTGCTGATTAGAATATGTTTGTATTTAGACAGTGATCGAGTGGTAAATGGAGTACCCTTCGCCTCCGAGGCATGCGGTCATTGCACCGACTGTCGGGACCTGACGAAAGAAATGTGCTAGCCATGACAAACTACCTGCCGCTCAAACCGTGCGCTCCAGACTCCTGAGAAGACCATTCGGTTCAGCAACACCCTGGGAAGCGATTGCATCAGCACGCTCCTGCGTGTCAGCAACGGCGTAGATACGGAGTTCATCAGCATTGCCCGAGGGGCGAAAGTGAGCGACATCGCCGCTAGCGAAGATGATTCTAACTCCGTCTGTATAGTTCAAGCGGGCAATGGATGAGAAACCATATTCTGGGGAGAACACGGTCTCGAGCTCTTGGCGGATCTGCTCGAGTTTCTTGGCATGAGACTCCGTAACCTCAAGCTGGGCACGGCTGCCGTCGTAAGCGACAACATGATCTGGCTGATAGGATACCTCCTGCATCGTGGACTCTGGTGGGGAGAAACGATCGATAATCTTCAAGCTCGTTGCGCGGGGAAAGTTCCGAATCAAAGCGGCACGGCTGGAACGCTTGGGCAGCGTGGCGAACAGTTCGGGTAGAGTGATTTTACGGTTTCCTGCGGCAAACAAAGCGCAGAGCAGAGGCAACACAGCATCACGAGTCGGAAGTGCGGTAAGGACATTATTATTGCGCTCAATATCAGAGCCAGTGAGGAAACCACCGTTGGCTTCCCATCCACAGACGCGACTACGGCCCTTAGAGAGAGAGTGCTGCATACCAGCGATCACGTAAGGGCTACCGATCTTCGTCTTAGGCTCGGTGACACTAGCAAGCGAGCCACGATCCATGGCATCGTTAGTGCTAATAGGGACCACGACGGAGTCGGCGCCTAGGAATTCGGCGACCGTCATGCCCAACAGATCGCCACCGAAGAAGCGGAGCTTGCCTCCTTCAGGGGCTAGGATGAGAGGGCGATCGCTGTCGCCATCAGTAGAAACTACCGCGTCGAATTGCTGTCCAGTGCTATCGTAAAGGTTCTGAACAGTGTCAAGCTGGGCTTGATCGATGGCTTCAGTATCAATGGGTACGAATGTATCACTTCGGCCGGCAGTGACGACTTCAGCCCCAAGCTTTTCGAGGATCTCCACTAAGACGTCACGACCAACGGCAGAGTGCTGATAGACGAGAAGCTTCTTGCCTGCAAGTGTTTCGCCCCGGAAGAAATCCGTGTAGCGCTGAATGTACGCAGCTCTCCCTTCAGGGGCAACGGGTGGGAGGTTGGACGGGGCGCTGCGAAGCATGCCCTGCTGATTGAAAAGAGACTCAGCGTACGGCTGTGAGAGTAGCTCTTCACGAGTGACTTGGACATTGTTGTTAATAGGCTGTTCGTCCTTCTTCAGGAGCTCTCCTTTCGAAGTGTTGAGCTTGTATCCGTTGCGATCGAACGGAATGTGGCTTCCAGTAACCATAATGCTGCCCTTACCATGTTTCAGGGCATAGTAGGTGAGAGCTGGCGTAGGGATAGCGCCTAGGTTGATGGGATGCATGCCTTCATCCTTCAACGCCTGCTCTACCGCTTGAGAGAGTCCTCCGCGACCCTCCTCAACATAGCTTGTGGAGCTGGGCCGAAGGTCATACGCAAAATAAAAGTCATCACCGCGCTTGATACCACCATCCTGTTGGTCGAGGGACTGGAGATAGCGAATCTCGGCCAGTACATTAGTGTAAATTTCCAGCTGTGTCAAATCAACCACTTTGCCACGGCGGCCGCTGGTACCAAATTTCAGGGGCACCGGCTCATAGGTGAGGTGACAGCGAAGAGCATCGGAGGCGGAAGGAGAAGCCATTTTCTTCGTTCCTTCTATGTTTCTTGCTTACTTTCTCCTTATTTCCCTGAAGGATTATGACTATTAGGCGTGGAAAGACAGGTAGGAGGGGTTCTTGACAAGTTGATAAAATGTTGCTATATTTACGCTTGCGGGTATCACGTGGGACCCTCTGCGTTCAACCAGTGGCGTCCGAAAACGTGACCGACATTGAGGGACCAACGAGTGGTGATTGGTCGGGATGGATTACGTTATTACCACTAACTCTTTCTCACATCTCGTGACCCCGCGCCTGCCACATTGACAGTGCATAAACAGGGCTCAACTGGTTTACTATGGAAAATCATGTTGAGTTATTAATACAAGGTCCCACTGTAAATCATCATCTTTACAGTTCATCAACGTACTAACAGTGACCGTTTTGCGTCATACATGCCTGCGAGGTACTGGCTACCGGTCTCTCTATATATATTCGGAGGGAAGGCCCAATATCACGGATAATATAGATCTCTGGTGTCTACGATGAAGAGCTCAGGATGCCGATTGATTGATCTCAGTCGCAGAAGCATGAGCTAAAACACTACCATAATGGCGTTGAAAGGAAAGTAGACAATGTTGGCTAGCGGTGTAGAGCACACATTCCATTCTAGAACAGCGGGAATGCTCCTTCTGCTTTCCACAACCTCGCACAGTAGACTGAAGTCAAGGGTAAGAGCAAGTTCACTGACGGAACAAAATATTCGCGCCAACTCTAGTAGTGCACAATCTCGAACAGCATTCTTGATCCACTTATTGTATACCCGAAGGTATTCAATCCCCCATTCCCAATAATTCCCAGGTAAAAGTCACTAGGCCGATAGAGTGCATGCGATGGTGTTGAACATTGTCAATAATCGAAAGTCATACTAATCCTGTACTTCTGAGTATCCCAAAAAGAAACGACAGGTATCTAGACGCAGACGCACAGGATGTCCCGTTGGCTGATTGACTGTACCTTACTTTGGAGTCATTGCTCGGGCACAGCTGCATTGCTGAAGAATAATATGCTGGACAGCGTTCATTGATGAAGAGAATTTTTATGTCTCGCCCTGCCATGTTTGATATAAACCCTTAGTATTTTGATTTAGCCAAGAATGGTGGAAAGGGTATACACACGGTTAATAGAAATAAGATAGGTTCCATGCGGTATCGTCTGTCTTCCTTCCATCCTACCATATGCGTGGTTTTCATTTAGTGCCTGGCAGTTTAACATTGGTATCGGCATTCATAAATGACGTTAGCCCACTGATGCCTCCACGCTTCTGTAGTAAACACATATAACCATATGAGTGCCTCTAGTATTGACAAGACACATAGTATGGGTAACATTGTGATGCATGTCAGATACTATGTAGTGCTTGGGTCTGTAATGCACAACTAACATGACAACCTGTCCTGAACTAATAGCTTTGCAAAGCCAGCCGTAGCTGGGAAAGTATTATTATTACCTAATTCTTGTAAAGATATTTATGTATTGTAGATATTATCTACTGATAGACCCTCAATATAATGATTTGAGATACGTAAAATTTATTTACTAGTATTCAAAAAAAAAGACAAGGAAATAAAGACTTGTTCCCATAGCCAGCCGGGTACCATTGCCCTGCCATATACTGAGAATTAATGGGGAAAACCAACGCTTGGTAAGCCACTCAAACAATAATCACTCATTCAGCTCTGCCGCTGCTTACCAGGTGATTTTATTGAGGGCACGTGAGCTTCCGTCGGGACATCATCCTGACGTTCGACATCCAGAAACCTTGGACAATACTCAGAGCATCTCTTCTCCACAGCACGAGTCTACACTCACAGCATCATGGACATCCCTGTAAGTTGAGGGTTGTTTAATTCATTGAAAGTCATGTATGCATGGAAAAGCGTTTTCTAACATGATAGGTTTAGCTCGAGACCATTCCAGACGAGTGGACCACTGATCCCGCCGAAATTCAATTTGACCTAATATGGGAAGGCCCTGAAAGCGAAGGCCAGAAGATGGGGAGGAGGTTCGGGTTATCAAACCCTCAGGTTGTCATGACATCCAAGCGCGAAACTGGGGTTCCCGAGGCCATGTTCCAGTCTGGCAACCAATGCTACATTTGGGACCAGATGGACGACAGGGTCTGGCAAATCACCAAGCCCATAGGATTGATGTCTATTCTCCGCACCATGGTTATAAAGGGACTGAAGGGTTTGAAAGCGAAGGAACTTGAGCCGGTTGAAGCTTACGAGGACGAGGAGTATAATGAGTAAATGGTCGTTCCTTCCATTAAGTGGCAGATGGTAGTCTTGGTGATAGCGACGAATACGACCTTCCTCTGAGACTTTGCGGTCCTGAGTTTTGTTGTAGCTGTATGTAACGCTGTAGACTTTCAGCTCTCCACAAGGCTAGTTGTACTCGACGTTAGCATAATGACGGAAAATATTCTGATGGCCTTTAACGGTCAACTCAACCTCAGAGTAGCCTATACCTACACACTAAATCAAGTATATCTGATTCATGCGAGAAGAACTTTCATGTCACTGACCAAGCTAGATCTATGGTTTTTTGTCAGACGTTGTCAATCAACCGGGATTCTATGGAATCTCGATCAACCAGGTTTCGGAGCTAGTGCGTATTCGGGCAGAAATAATGCGATTGAGGTACGTCGAGTAGTGTGATTCATAAGTACAAGCAGGTCTGACAATATTCTTGCCAAAAGTCTCCCCGCTGGAGAGGAATACGACGCCGCAGCGCTGCGCCCAAGACAGCACATCCATCGTGCCATCAACCCGCGATGGTCATCAGTACCTCCTGCAAGAGTATCGAGGTTTCGGCTTCTAAGACACCGACATAATGATGTCGACTTTTGGAGCGTAACTGACCTCCTAGGTCTATTTTTATCTAGTATAGGACGGGCACCATTGGGCACGACGAAGCGCAACTTTGACCTACCGCTTACAGCGGTGTACGGAAAATGGTGCTCGAAAGTATGTAGTACGCCCCCTGCCTTTGTCGTCCAGTGTTCGTGGCGAGAAGCCCCAGGAGAACGCCCAAAGTTCTTCCTAGGGGCTAGTTTGGCGGGGCATAGGGCAAGCAAAGCTGTCACAGGGTCCTGGCGGCATGTGATAGACCGGGCCCGTTACTATATAATCTGTTCTGAGCCTTTGAAGCTCGCTGGGTGGAGTCCTAAAAGGTCTCCAAGCCTTCAGGCTTACGGCCCTACCTTTGGAAAACCGTTTGGACGGTGTGCTGAAACATACCCCCTTCGGGTCATGCTATGGTCTGTATAACTTCCGGCAAACCACAGGGAAGCTACTGACCGAATCCAGCGGGCAGCAAGCGCCAACACAAGTTCACGGACTCGCGCTCTGCAAATGGTATTTGAGAGCAACCCATTATGATGATAGACTGTCAGGACCAATATGGGGGAATTTATGGAACCCCTGTCTGAACTGTCAGGAACTGATCCGAACTTGGAAGGGAGATGTGAATAACTTTCTCCAAGGGTACGGGGCACAAGGTGCTCCTCCCTGAGGGAGATGAAGATCATTAAGAATACGGCGTAGCGCGTATGTGGCTCTCTAATCTGTATTTGTGCATAGAGCCTGATATCACTTACTTCAATAGCAACTACAGTTACTTGTTGCTGGCTTTATGTTCAAGAATACCCCACTTTCCTACCCCAAATCCGTTTTTCGCAGATCGTCAATTAACCTAGAGATTTAATATTTACATACCGCCTGCAATATGATACTGGGAAGATGACGGACCAAGATAAGCGGCCTTGGGTCAGTTATTCTCAGGTCTAGACTTTGTATAACGACCTGGTAGGTCTCCAAGTTGTTGCGTTTCCCGAGGAAGATAAGAAACCGCATTAGGAAGGCAATTCCGGGACCGAGGGTCTAATAGGTTTGATGTGCCACGGAGCATACTTGCAGTCTTGCAGACTAGCTACAAATCTTATCTCTCGGGCTTCTAAAATACAGTAGTTTATTGCTTGGAATGGGGGATCGACGACTTGAAGTTGTATGAGCATAAAACGGCCGTTCCTCCTATGTAAGGTTACTACGTGCAAAGTATATTGTTGCGGAAAGACTTTTTCACAAAAGCTTATTTTATATCCATGAAGTGGCCTGGCGCAGGCGGAAAGAAAGTGGGCCGTATAGCAGATACTTTTGTTCTGCATCTTGGATTTTGTAAAGGCCTCAATTTTAGACTCCTTACTAGCCGCAATAGGCAAGTGACTCCGGGAAAGATATCTTGAAGGAAGTCTTCACGATGGGGCCCTATGCACGGCTGGTGATGATCCCAGATGGATATCCGATACACCGTCTGCGAGTCCAGTGGCAAAGGATGGAGTGTTTGCAACCGGTGAGTAATGCGATTAATTGTTATTATTCCCCAGATTGCTATAACCCCGGGTTCATCGAAAACCCGGGGTACTATCATACCACTACCAATATGGGTCGTGAAATGAAGATTCTACTCCAGATGAATTATGAATTGGCATGAGACCTAAATATTAGAACCGTATTAGCAAAGATACCAATTCTAGTTGTGTAAGGGTGTGCGGCAAATATCAGCAATCACTATCTCGTATCAACGGTATCTGGCATCAGCCCCTATCATATTCCACATTACCCCCGGATCCCCATTCAGCTCCACTTTGCTCCATCATGCTCTGTATACTTTGCGGTTCTTTCGTCTATTGTTCATTGGAGTACACATAGCATGTTCCCCGCAAACAATTCTGTGGCCGCTAGCCGTGGCCTTCCACACTTTCCACCACCCACTCATATATGTAGGAACTGGCGCTCAATGTGCTTTTATGACTATGTACTTCCCTTCTGAGTTTTCTACTCCTTCTATCCGCTCTTAATTTACCTCACCCCGATTTCTGCAGCTTTCAGGTCTTTGGCCTCCTCTGATTGAACCCCGTCAAACAAACCCAACAGAATCGACATATTAACAGATGCCTCAAGTAACGTCAAGCTCTCAGATTGTGGACATTTCCCCGCCAGGTAGTATCGTATCAGGATTGGAGGAGCAAAGGAATGAAATGTCAGATGCAGTTCACACCGATGAAAAAAAGATAGAGCCTACACCAACCCGCCAGGATGTCTTTGGCGACGAGACACATGCGGAGGTGAAGTATAAGGTCTTGAAATGGTGGTAAGGGAAATGTGTGGGATTCCATTAATGAGCCAAGATGCTAATGGACATGATGACCTTTAGGCAATGTGGCCTGTTAATGGTTGCTGAGACTATATCCTTGGGCATCCTGTCATTACCAGCAGCCATTGCGAACCTTGGCTTCGTCCCCGCAATAATTATCCTCATCTCATTAGGCCTCATAGCATCATATACAGGTTACGTGATTGGGCAGTTCAAATGGAGGTATCCTCATATCTCTAGCATGGCCGATGCCGGCGAGATGCTTATGGGTCCTTTTGGCCGTGAACTGCTGTTTGTCGGCCAGATGCTGTTTCTGGTCTTCCTCATGGCAAGTCACATCCTGACTTTTACGGTCGCCATGAACACCCTTACCAGCCACGGCACCTGTTCTATTGTCTTTGGTATCGTTGGGCTTATTGTCTCGCTTTTGATGTCATTGCCGCGGACATTGGCAAAGATGTCCTGGCTCTCATTGGCCTGTAAGTTCCACCCTTCTCGCGAACCGTTACACCTACTGATCACATAGCAGCGTTCATAAGTATCTTCACCGCAGTTATGATTGCCATGATCGCGATCGGCATTCAGAAACCGGAAGCTGTCACTACGGCTATCAATCACCCGAGCCTGGTTATTGGAGTGACTTCGGCCTTAAATATCGCTCTATCCTATGGTGAGTCACGTTCAAAACGGAATAAAATGGACAAAAGCCTGGCCATTGGACTGCAAAGGGAGTCAAATCTAACCAAACATAGCGAGCCATAACGCATTCTTTAACATTATCGCCGAATTAAAAGACCCCAAAGACTTTCCAAAGGCGCTGTCACTCTTACAATGTATCGACATTTCCCTCTATCTCGTTTGCGGTGTTGTGATTTACCGTTATGCTGGTGAGGGAGTCGAATCTCCAGCCCTTGGCTCAGCTGGCCCAGTGGTTGGAAAGATTGCTTATGGCATTGCTTTACCTACGGTAAGATCCATTAACCAATGGTTGAGCTCTATTACGTATGGACCTTGCCAACTAACAGCTTCAGATCCTGATTGCTGGTGTCATCAACGGCCATATTGCCTGCAAATCGATATATACCCGCGTGTTCGCCGGAACCGACCGCATGCATAAGCGTGATTTTGTTGCTGTGGGCTCCTGGATTGGAATCGCTGTAGCACTATGGGTTGTTGCTTGGGTTATTGCTTCTGCCATTCCCATCTTTAGTGACCTGCTCAGCTTGATGGTGTGTTTTCACTGCCTGTAAAAGAACGCGACCGGTTCCATACTGACCATAAATCTATAGACTGCCTTGTTCGCCAGCTGGTTCAGTTTCGGACTCCCAGGCGCCTTTTGGTTGTATATGAACAAGGACCTCTGGTTTTCGTCACCTAAGAAGATTCTCCTGACGCTACTTAATACATTGTGTATCTGCATCGGAATTATCATGGTAAGTGAGATTAATTTGTACCCAGTGTCGCGTGGCTTTTCTCTCATTAACAATATTTAGTGTGGACTTGGTCTATACAGCTCCGGCAAGGCTATTCATGACAATCCCAGTAGCCGAAGCTTTTCATGTGCGAACACTGCCTAGTGGTTTCTCTATCTACTGTACCAGTATCTTTGGATCACCTCGTTCCGCATGATTCTTTTCGAGAACATAGCGTTAGAACTTTACGATATTTACGACTATATGTGTACTGCTTCTTTCAGGGCAATGGGCTTCAAGTGTAACTAGATGTATGCAACGAAGAAACATCGCCATTAAGATTACTGTGCTCTTTTAAATTGTAGAATAATCAAGACTTTACACTTGTCTGTGTCCAGGTACCTTTTGAGACATAGTCGATATCGACCAATAGCTAAGACTTGAAAATCATGCACTACCACACTTGGTACGTCGAAGCGATTGGCCAGAAACTTATCCTAATGACTTCACCGAGGACCAGTGGCAAATGTTCACGAGTAAGACAAGACCGGGTAGCAACAGCAACTCCATACAATGCTCTAGTGCGTAAGGCATGGTCGGCCAGAAGCCGAGTACACCTACCGACATTTCTAAAGCCACGAGGGATCGGTTTCACACCCCCACGGAGTCATTCGGTGCAATACTGGGCCTATCAGGGGCACAATCGGCTAAAAAAACCAATAGGAAAGCCCTTCCTCATATGCTATCGCGGTCTTCAGGAAGTGCTTGCCTGTTTCATATTCGCCCGGCAGTCTGTCTGCGACGCGGAAGTCGTACTGGTCTAACGCCTAACTGGTCAGCAGATAGGGGAGTAGCATTGTCACTCTATTCTTGTGTTCACCCCTGAAGACACTTTTTTAAGGATGTTAATTCCCGGGCGCCCCTGTACGTGATATGGCTGGGATGTCAGACTCTTAAACACACGGTGGTTTATCCAATAACTGAGATTGTATGAAAGACATCAAGTCAGGACTCGACAACCATTCATATAGCAAATTAAGTAAAAGATCCAAGCTACAACGTATCCTAGTGAAGGCCTGTACTTGCTGTCGCATCAGTCATGGAAGTGTTGTATGTGGGTGTGATCGAGTGAGGAACTCGATGTTACTCTCCTGCAAGTAAAAAGTTCAGCAACAATGTGGCAGCAGAAAAATGCAGGAAATCCACTATCGATCGGTATTTCTGTAGCATCTTGACGCAGAAGGACAATCCAAGTCCCTGAGTGATTCAAATTCGCATTATAGCGTCGACAGTTATTTTGGCACTTGTTTTTGTGAATATATTCTATGCACATTTAGATCAAACTACAATGACGAGACCGCACTGCTATTTATTATATTAAGTATAACTAGTTAAGTATATCCATGATAACCTTTCCATGCATCTTGGAGCGAGCGAGATAGTTATCTGGCTTTGAAATTTACTTCGTCGACAAGGGGCATACGTGAAAGTAGTAAAGATGATCACAGTCGGTTTATTGGTAAGAGTTATTAACTTCAACGTAATCAAAAGTAAAGTTTAACAAGATCCAGAAGTATAGGAGGATTATAGTGAAAGAAAAACAGAAAAAAAAAATGTGGTACTCAAAGATACAGGAGATGCTTCAATGAGTGAATCCCTAACACTTATTTCACATATTCTGGTAGCGTGGATGCTAGAGAATAAATACTCCCAACACTGCCGTCTAGTCGGTCTGATGAATTGAGAATGTTTCACCACCTTGGACGGTAAAGAAACTCTTCTCATCCGAAATGAAGCCGGTGGCATTGTATTTATTCAGAGTCTTTCTGAGTGGGGTAGGGAGATAGACCGTGCCTTTCGTACCGTTAGGGGCAGTGACAGTCATGTGTAACAGATTACTGCTGTCAAACGACCAGTCCACGTGAATTCTACCACCCGGAACTGGGTAGGCTCCCTTAGCCCATTTGAGGTCTAATGATTGGGGAACAACCTTCCACTCCTTGAAGCCCGGGGTCACAGGTTGGACGCCAAGGACATAGCGACTCAAATCAGCGGTAGGGCCTGAGCTCCAACCATGACACAAGGATGTACCAGAACCAAGCCCAGGAGTGCCATCGGCCGCGATCACTTCCCACATGCAGCCAGTATAGTTGGTATGTGATGGATCGCTCATAGGACCCCATACACTATGAAGAAGATAGTTGGCATTGACACTGTCATTGGCATGGAAGGCAGCTTTCAAATGATACCCAGACGCATAAGGGCTTATTTTCTGTGCCCATCCACTTGCAACACTTTTATTGGAAAAGGCAAGAGCACCCGATGGTACGTAAAGCTCGCGCGACAGAGTTGAAAGAATTGTTGCGGAGGTTCGATTTCCATATGTGGCCGTGTCAGAGAGCACAGCAAGGGCATTTGCTTCTTGAGATAGAAAGTCTTTGTGAGAATCAGATACGTAGTACGCCTGCAGTGTATCGCTCCAAAGATGCGTGTTGATGGCATTTTGTAAATTGTCCAGACGTCCTGCATACAGAGTAGTATTCAATCCTGCATCATCCATAAATGGAAGCCACTGTTTCAGGGCATAAGCGTAAATCAGGTTGAACTTGCTGACTACTCCGTCTAAGGAAGGATCATAGTAGTTCCAATCACCTCCAAGAGCCGAATTAGAGATATTAAACAGACCGTTGGGGAGTGTCTGGGAATGGGCCCAATCAAACATGCGAGCTGTTTTAGGTGCCCAATGATTCAGGAAATCAGCATCACCAGTCTGTTCATAGAAGCGTGCCATGGCGCTGACAATACTGAACGAATATCCAATCAAGCCAGTGATATTAGCGTTAATCTCAGTCATGCGAGGTGCTTGTTGGACCTTAGCGGTTGGGACGAAAAATCCCGGTGGCATCTGGAACGAGCCCAGCAGCTCTATAGTACCGTTGATATATTCACGGCCGTATGTACTAGCGAAGGCTGTGCCAGTAGCCATATCCAAGTCTCCTGTATAGGCAATCCGATCACGCCGAGAGCCGTCAACACTAACCGGCAAGGGATTTGTACCGAGGAGAAAGTCCTGCAACGCAGATGAATCATTTAAGGGCGAATTGTACATCTCCTGTCCAGAAACAGTTAAAGAGACATTGGTGAAAAGGGCTGAATGACCTAGAGATGCTCCCAACCCAAAGGATCCGTAGAATGCGGCGGATTGGGAAAAGTTGAAGACAGGCACACCATCAATACGAACTGAGATATCAGCCATTTCCACTTTGCTATGGACTGTGCGCCATTGATTTAGAGTGATATTTGATGGCAATCTGGCAGACGCAATAGGCTTTGAACGCTCAGTCGATCCAGCGTGTGCAGAGATTGAAGAATTGGCAACGTTAACAAAGATATAAACCCCGCTAGCAAGGGTGTCACTTAAGACTGTGAAACCAAAGCCATTTATTATAGGCCTGACAGAAAACTCCAAATCGTAGGCAGTCATGCTCGTGGCAAAATCGGCGTTGAATGGCTGGGGTGCCAAGCTGTCGATAAAGGCTCCCTCATCAGTAATAACCCAGAAGTCTGGCAGGCTATTGGCAGGAATTTCTGTCAGCTGCGTTGTGCGTGCACCGACCTGCCAGATACGGTTCAAAACAGGGTCAGAACAGCTGAAAGAGCCCGGGAGAGCAGCGATAGGTGTGCTAGAAACAGTAGGTTTAAACCCGATACCGGACAGCTCGACTTCGCCTGCACTAGACAGATTCAGCTTCTGGTATCGCAAACCCCCTTGGATCAGGCGGTTGGTATAGGTCTTGTGTTCGGTGATGTTGTATCGGTTGATTCGATAGGTGTCCATGGCAGCAGCGAACGGCATCGGACCGTCCCCCTAGATAGGATCAGTATTTGTTCCCATCGAATCAGTAGATCAGAGAGTACTCACCATGTCAGAATCCAGAAGAGCACGAGTCTCGCTGTATGTCATTTCGAAGGCAGAAGTGTCACCGGACCTTTTAGAGACATGGAAGGTAGCATATCCTTCGACATTGCGTCCATAATCAAGAATAACAACCGAGGGAGTGGTACCATCGGAGGATAACTTGATAAGAGTACCTTCGTCGAACACCGTAGGTGTTCCCTCGGAACTGGTGTAAGTCTTAGCTGTGTAGGCTAGGGCTGGTGCTGGAGAACCATATACAGATCCTGCTGTTGCATGTAACAGACCCAAAAGGGCCACATAATGATTGACTCTCATCTGGACCCCGGATCCCGAGCAAAGGGAAAAAATGTCAGTTAAGACTTTACATTGAACAGTGTTGCAAATTTCTTGAACTTCAACCCAAATATATATATTGTCTTAGACTCATGACGTAACGCGACATCGGCTCTTCTACTATATTTGGCCTGTTTCGATTTTATTAAACATCTTCCTTTACTCCCTGGGAACGAGAACGAGAAGAGATGTCTAAAGCGTTTCTGTGGTAAGGGCTTTAAAAAGCGGGTCCTGTTAGAGGTAGTACCGAGCGGGCCGATGGAATTACGAGAATACGAGGGGGCAAAAACGTTCATTCGGCGCATCGTTATTTGTCTCGTACTCCACTTCACTTATACCCGGCACTTAAGGTCCTGAAGATCGTTGGCGGGTCCTAAATGTTTCTGTGGCAATAGTGAAAACTCCACGTTCATCGGAAGGTTACTGCCTGGCTACTTTCCTGGCAACTATTAGGGGCTTTCAGCTCGAGGTTATCCTCTTGTAGTTGTCTAGTCTGTCTTTTAGGTTGACCCTGGAATGTGATTGAATGATGTACATACCGCTCATGCCGCATGGTCTATATAGGTCTATCAAGTCTTGAACACAATCGCAAAGGAACAATGTCAAACTACCTCTCTCAGCATTCTAGTTCTTCGGCCTTCGGCATATGATATGCACCCCCCAAAGCCGGCAACGCCACAAGCCAAGGCCACAAATAAGCCCGTTGTCCAACTGGGACGGTTGAATCTGTCCATCCCCCACATACATCCTGCCAGGCACGCCTGAAACATCGTATTCGAAGAGTTGCACCATATCACCAGATCCAGTTTCCACGGTGGGCTTGCTGTAACACATACAGTCGGAGTAGATACCTCTTCCGCATCATTATCTTTCGGTCTACGGTAGAACCATGAGCGATGGATATCGCACAACCGTGCGAGAGCAATATGTTCTCCTCCCACTCTCCATTTGACCCAGAAATAGAGATCGCGGATACGCCATGGCGCCAAGCCAAAACCAGGGACGCAGAAAAGGGCATTGAGGATTTGTGAATCTATTTCGATCCACTTCTTGCGAGCGGAATGGATGTCATCACAGGTCGGGTGGCACATAGCAGGCGCAGCGTTGCAGATGAGGAGGAAAAGCATGCCACCCCAAGCAATCACGTTGAGTCCATATATTGTGATCAACATTCCCAGGGGTGTCTTGAGCCAGTTCCAGAAGCATTTCAACCCCGTTCTGACTGTGTTGGGTGAAGCCTCTTCTGTGGGAGAATTAAACTGTGTCATATGAGTGGTCTAAGTCAACAACAGCACCACTGATGGACGATAGCTGGGGCTGGGACGAAGGGAACAGAACTTACGGGTTTTTCTGAGTGCAGGGAAGTGACACTAGAAGTGTCTGCAATTTCACTCGTATTACCTATCTCGTAATTTGGGTTGGTAATAGCAACATGGCCTGAGTAAAGTATTGGGAGACCGGTTCGGCCATTCTCTTTATTCAATATCACGGGGTCATCGAGGTACAGAGGCATGGGGAGCTCGATGCACTGACTCTGGCTTGGCATATTGTAGAATAAGGCAACAAAATTTAAAGCGTAAGAGAGGATTCGGAATAGAAATGGGTACACTGAAAAGGGGCTGGCTTCATAGACGTAATATAGAGTCTCGGGCTGTAGGTGGGCGAAGGCAATTGTCTCTCAGGTCATTCCTTACTAGAGGGTTCACAATAGCCTATAAACTAAATTGAGATTCACGCAGGCATGCTTTACAGTAGTGGAGATCCATACACAGTACAGGCGTTCGATAGACACCCCCACCGGTTCACATATAGCCCCACTCAGTCTCTTGTTCTATTTTGGCTTTGGTGCCGTAGACGGTTTCCATGCTCAATGTGTACAAAACGAAAGAGGTCAGTTGAAATTAACAATTCGGATAATACGAAGATACGAGACGGTCAAAATGCCCAATACGGCATTGAATCATTAGTTTAAAAAATGGGAACTTAAGAAATGGTTCGTGAATAGCTTCGGATATACAGTGGTGGTTAAACTACAGAGGAGTTTACCCTTTTCCATATTCAAAAAAAAAAAACTCCACTAAGGTTCTTTCTTAACTATGCGACTATACGACTGTACGATTATACGAATATGCGAATAGGTCGGCAATCCTGTCCTCGCCGCTTGAAGTGGGTCCGCATTCTCTTGCTATCTCTCGTTCCAATCTTCAGTAATCATGGTTTACTTCTTAACATTCTCTATAACAATGCTTTCGGCTTCGATGGACTGGGATTTTAATATGATATTCCTGGCATGGCATGGCATGGCGATCAATGTTGAGAGTTGAGGAACAAGGAAAACAAAAAAAATGAAAAAAAAAAAAAAAGAAGAAAAAAGAAAAACAAACGAGAAGAAAAAGATAATAATAGTGCAGCAGTTTTGTTAGTATAATTGTGGACGATACCCGGCTACGACGTTCACTGGCACCTTCACTAAAAGAGCTAAACATTCACAATCTTTTCAAAAATTCATAAATCAATATCCTCCCACCTTTATAATGTCTGTCTCCTTTCCTCGTATGCTCGTATTCACCGGCACGAATGTTTTTAAGTTCAGCGGACCTTGGGCCGTACGTACTCCGGTATTTTGTGTTTTCCATAGGGCTGCCGATCACCCTGTAGCCAAGAAAACTTAGCCCTCTACTTCTTTGGTAGGAGAAGAAAGGTAGCTCTCATTCTACCTAACCATTACGACCTCAACAGCTGACAAGATATCAACAATGGACTCATATCTTTATGATGAGCCACCTCCCTCGTACGATGTCGCAGTGTCTGGTGACTGCATGGAAGCTTCGACATTGGTCCGCAGTCAGTATTTTCCCGTAGTCTGTCAAGTCTAACGAATGATATCTGAGTACATTGCAGATGACGGTCGAGTCGATGTAACTGTTGTGGCCAAGCAGGCAGGCCTAAGCGATTTTCTTCCTTCGAATCTACCCCTAGAAACGCGCCCACTTCCTGATGTACCGCTGAGCGCAATAGCGCCGTTGAATGTTGTCATTCAAATAGTAGGGAGCAGAGGTTGGTCGTACTATAGCCATGTGTGTCATAATTAGTTCTCTTCATTTTCTAATCATATTATATATACCACGCACAGGGGATGTCCAGCCATTCATTGCACTTGGCACCCGTCTACAAAAGAATGGACACCGAGTTCGTCTGGCGACCCACGAGAGCTTCAGGGACTTTGTTCACGCCGCAGGGATAGAGTTCTACCCTATCGGTGGGAACCCGGAGGAGCTGATGTCGGTAAGTGCTTTCTTGACCCTATATCGAGACAAAGTACTGGGCCTGATCTCGTCGACATAGTTCATGGTGAAAAACCCGGGAATAATACCGAAAATGTCAACCATTGCCGGAGGCGAGATTGGTCGGAAACGCCAGATGATTTCCGAAATGTTGGATGG